>OX387422.1:106160147-106760147 GCA_947563755.1 Lochmaea crataegi
TTACGGGTTTTAGGATTGATAGAGGAAGTACAATCTTACCTATTAAGGAAACCTACAAGACCAAATGATCAACTATTATTACAGAAACAGCAGCGTGCCTGTCGTGAATCAGTTGCTAGCAGGGCTTCGTTTTTATGCATGCGCTGGGCATTTCATAACCATTGCTGATTTCTGAAGTTTATTGTTTTCTTTTTATTTTTAGGTTAACCGTTCACATTTGACGCGGGTGAAAGCTAACTGTGATTCGATACAAAGCCAAATCATTACTAAGTAACGCTTGAGTTGCAGTGGTGCAACAAGCTAAAAACTTAAGTGCTTAAAGTTAAGAGCCACTTACGAAAGGCGTGCTTAAATTTTAAACGGTGCAAACGGGCATTAGTTACTCTAAAGTCGACCTTAAGTCGATCCAATCGGGAACTTAATATTAAGTGCTCCTTAACTAGTTTAAGGAATACTCAGAGAACGGTGCAACGCAAACTAGTCTTTTTAAGATTACCTTATTTTAAGACTGTCGTAAAGTGAAGGGTGCAAACGGACTTTTTGCTCTGTCAACCGTAGAATATTGACATTTTCCAAGTACGTCATCGTGACGAATTTCTGTCCCTGGACAACCTTCACACTAAATTCTAATATAACCTTAGACCGAATAATACAACACGATAAAACTCATAACAATTGCTTTTTTACACTTTTAAATTATTATAGTTTCCAACTATTACACACTGGTACACAAATTTACCAAAACCAATTAACGTTTGTTCTCGATTTATATTTAAATCAGTGACTCAAAAATTGGGCGTTGCAGAGAAAATTAATTACAATAAAACAGCAAACAGCGTAGTTAAAGTGTTAACTCAACGTGTAGTGAAAAATCGGTTTGTAAAAACATAGAAATAGTGTTAAAACTGTAATATAAACAACAGGTGTAAGTGAGTTCAAAGGTCAAATCTGCGTTAGATTACAAGGCGGTGTTGCCAGATTAAAAATAAAGAGCTGGAGATTGATAAAAGGTGTACTTCCGACGGGTAGACCGGGGTATACCTTTTTGCGCAATCAACAGCTGGCACCAAGATGAGTGACATAGGAAAAATAGAAAAGATGTTTCAACAGATAGAAGAAAATATGAAGGAAATTAGCGGAAAATTAGATATGGTAGTAGCAGACAATAAGCAAATGCGAGAAGAAAACAGAAAACTAAAAGAAAACGTGATAAATCAAGAAGAAAGAATAAACATTCTAGAGAGGGAAATAAGGAAAAAGAATATTATTATAAAAGAAATAGTAGATGAAGAACGGGAAAATGAGAACGAAACAAAAGACAAAATATGCACAGTAATACAAGAGATGGGAGTAAAAATCGCAGTAAAAGAAGATATAGACATAGTACGGAGAATTGGCAAATACAACACAGGAAGGAAAATACCAATAATGGTAAAACTGAACAGGGAAAGTAAAAGAACAATGATTTTGCAGAACACCAGAAGCCTGAAGGTTACAGATATATGGATTGATGAAGATTACCCCAAGGAGGTCCAAGAGGAAAGGAGGAAGCTTATAATAAAAATAAAGGAAGCAAGGAGTAAAGGCGACAAAGTACAATTAAGATACAACAAGTTAATAATAAATAACGAATTGTACAATGCAAAAGGCACCGATCAATGCGAGGAAGAAAAAAACGATGGAAGAGAAGGAACCAGCAGTCAAAAAAGGACAATAAATGAAAGATCACCGGAGCAAAACAGATTCGAGGAACAAGTGAGGAAAATAACACGAACTAATGAAAAAAACGAATAAATAAAGATAAGATTTCAGACAACAACGACGGAAACGGCGATGGAGATGGTAATGAACAAAAAATAATGAAAACAACAGTAAGAAACACAAAATATAAAAAAAAGAGTAAAGACTTAGTTATGGGAAGCTGGAATGTAAGAGGCACTTTCTCGCCAGGAAGCCTTAAAAACCTAGTAAATTTCTTTCTTAAGTATAGCATAGATGTGTTGGCGTTACAAGAAACTAAACAGTTCGGAACAGAAATAACAGAAGTCGGCGAAGCAACCCTTTCCAAAAGTGGTGGAATTAACAGAATGCTAGGAACCGGGTTTATGGTACAAAAAAAATTAGAAATCAAGTTATGGCCTTCAAACCAGTATCAGAACGAATGTGCGTATTACGATTAAAAGGAAGAAATCGAAATATCATCTGAAGAAAAAGAAGATATTGAAAAAGATCTGTTTTATGAATTAGTAGAAAATGAATATAATAAATTACCCAATTATGATATTAAAATTGTTTTAGGGGACTACAATGCAAAAATAGGGAAGAAAGCAATGTACATTCCGACAATAGGTTTATTTAGCAAACACGATGTAACAAATGATAACGGACAAAGAACAATAAGTTTTGCTGCAGAAAGAGATATGGTAGTAAGAAGTACACAGTTTCAACATAAAGAAATTTACAAAGGGACGTGGATATCTCCTGACCAGCAAACAATTAACCAAATAGATCATGTTTTAATAGGAAAACGACATATGAAGTTCATAACAAATATAAGAAGTATGAGAGGAGCAGATGCGGACACTGATCATTTCTTGCTAAAAGTAAGTTGCAAAATGGATGTTACAGAAATTATGAAAAATAATAAAAAGAGAGCTAAAGGAAGGAAGTACGACACAGACGGTTTAGAAAACGAAATGGTAAGAAGAAAATACGAAGTGGAGTTCAATAAAGGACTCACAGATATATCGCAACTAACAGAGTCAGGAGAAAAATGGGATAAGATAAAGCGAGCAATAAAAGAAGCGAATGAAAATATCTTACCGAAGAAGGAGGCAAAGAAGAAAACCAAACACTGGTTTGACGAAGAGTGTAAAAAATTAGAGGAACAGAAAAGTAAAACAAGACAACTGTTATTAAGAAATCACGACGATGATGTTGAAAACAAATACAAAAAATTGAGGAAAGATTTAAAATCAGTATGTAGACGGAAAAAAAGGGAAGCGGTGGAGAAAAAACTCAGAAATGTAGAAGAAAATTTCAAAAATAGAGACTTTAAAAATTTTTATCAGGAAACAAGGAGAATAAGATCAGGATATCAAGGAAAAAATATTTATTACAAAACTAAGGGAGGACAGCTAATTTCAGAACCTACAGGAGTTGTACAAAGATGGAAGGAACATTTTAATGAGTTACTCAATAAAGAAGAGTGCGATCAGTATCCGAACAACGATGAAAGATATCAATATTTCGATGAGGAGATAGAAGAACCTACAAGGCAAGAAGTAGAAGAAGTTGTAAAGTATCTAAAAAACAACAAAGCCCCAGGAGAAAATGAAATAACAGCAGAAATGATTAAAGGAGGAGGCGCAAAACTTATAAGTGAAATATACGAGCTAATAAAACATATTTGGCACTCTTAAAAAATATCAGAGGAGTGGAATATACCTCTGATAAGCCCTCCGCGCAAAAAAGGAAATAGAACAAACTGTGACAACTACAGAGGTATTGCGTTATTAGATACAGTGTATAAAATCCTGGCAAGACTAATGGGAGCTCGATTGAATAAATACGCTGAGAATATACTAGGGGAGTACCAAGCAGTTCAAATTGAAGTTAGTCACATATTTTGACATGGAAAAAAATAATCAGAAGAGAGTGTAGTCACCCAAAAGAAGAAAAGAAGAAGTTTAGGTTAGAGTGACAGTGAGTTGTTTTGTTGTTTGCATTCGCATGTGGTTTCATCTTGTTTCAAATTTTTGATTAGTTCGTGTTTAGGCTTCCTTTTATTAATAAAATTACAGTGTACTTTAAAGCAAATTCCAAGTCATCTTTGAACTCATAACTGAAGAAAATATATAAATTGATAAATATTTGAAATGACTATCAATAGAGTGTTATTATTTACTTAATTACAGTTAACTGTAAATAATTGTCATATTTGTAAAGCGTGATATATAGACGTCAAAAAATAGAGTTATTAATTATTTTCTGTTATTACGTATTCTACTTACATTAAAATGGTCTTCACAACAAAAATAATTTGTTGAATTTTGTACACAAAAGACCTTCTAATAGCTGCAAACTAACTCTTTCTTCTCTCATCTGTTTTCGGCACAGTAATGAATTTGTAAGTGATGCTTCAAATTAAAATTGAACAAGGTAAACAGAGTGATAAATGTCAGGTCAGATGTCAACATTTTTGTCCTGTCAAACTCAAACTTCCCAAATGAATGAGAAAGAAGAAGCTGAAATATGGAACAGCAAAGGAAGACTACATACAACTTCACATTTAAACTAGTGACGTATCTGCATTATAGGTTGCATAATTTCAGTAAATTTTTGTTTTCATTTTTTTCTTTTAATCTAAAGACTAAATTTAAAATATTTTTATTTTTGATTATTCCATTTGTCACTTATAAATATTACCTAATAAAACATGTGGTCAAAATTTGAAGTTGAACACCCTAATGATTTTATTATACCGCCATCGATCTAACAACCACATATCACCTCTCAGAACCTGAACGAAAAAAATCAAGTAGTTTGTTTTACATTTATATTTAGAGGTTGTCAAAATTGACGAATTTTATTACAAATGGTGTTTTTATAAGGAATTTTCGGTTTTTTCGTAATATAAGCAAAGCAAATTCATTTAAAAAGGTGAAAAATGTACCCCAAAAAACCTTTACATCCTCGTCTCATCAACGAAGTTCTAGAAGCTATATCTACTCTTAAAGAGGCCAAAGGTTCGACCAAAAAGAATATCATAAATCAAGTGGAGCTCATTCTTAATAAAAGAATAAAAATAATACATGATTCATGTCAGATTCATCGAGCCTCAAAACATGGCATATCGAAAGGCTTTATAAAATCAAAAAATGGAAAATACGTGTTGGGTATGAATCAGATAGATTATGGTGCTTTCAGAAAACTGCAGAAATTGAGTTCGGGAGGTGAATTGGGGAAACAAGTTCGAAGAAAAAGAAATGAGAAAAAGAGAAAGCGAATACCTAGAATACGAAGACGGCATTCTGACATGAGTGAAGCAGACGGAGGCGATGAAGGAAAATATGAAGAAGACGACGACGACGATGAAGATGATGTAAGCAAAGGTAGTGATACCTGTGCCTCTCCAGGACGTGGTTCGCTGGAAGATAGAGAATGTCGACGGGGTCGAAAAAGAAGCAAACGCCGAGGGTCAAGGCATAGAAAACATGACGGTATTATAGATATTCACGAAGCCGTCGACAATACGGAGACTCAAAAATTAAAATCATCCAATGACGATTCCATTAAATTGGAAAATAACGGTTCTGATGCTGGTAGCATACACAAACCAGCTTCTCCGAATAAATTCGAGAACAATGAGGAACCCGTCGACAGTAATGAAAATCAATGTGACAAACCAGATTGTCTGCGTAACACCCGAAAAAATTATCAGTGTATTGTAATGTAATTATGAAAATTTATTAAAATTTACAAAATAAAAAAAAAAAGAATTAAAAAATACAAAAAAAGATTGTGGCTTAATTTTCCAAAATAATTAACAAAAAGAATATGTATGTATGTAAATTGGGGTGACATTCACTGAGACCTAAAAGATCTATTGTGCCCCTTACTTCTACTTAGTTCCTGAGGAAAGTCTCAGTAGCTCCTTTAGTCCTATTTCCCGGAGGAATTTTAGGATATCTGCAGGCTTAAACTTAGGTAAATATCCCTCTTCTATCCAGTAGTCTCCAAGGTGTTGTGCCCTAGGATTCTGAATTTCTGTGCAGTTCGCAAGTATGTGGATGGAGGTTTCTTCTTCCATGCCACAGAATCTACATTCTTCTTCCTCCACTATTTTGAGCTTTTTTAGGTGCCCATTCAGGCGACATTGTCCCGTAAGGATGCCTGTTAAACTCTTAGTGCAGTTTTACTTTGACTTATGCATTCATTTGATCTCAACAGAAGAAGAATCTTTGATTGCCAAAGTCCTACTAGATCTTTCCAATGGTGAGATCTTCTCTTTTCTTCGGCTTTGCCTATTTCTTCCAATATTACATTGGAGCTGATACCGCAAAAGGGTTCCGGCCCCCAAAAGGGTGTTCCAATCCCCCTCTTTGCTAGTTCATCTGCTATTTCATTTCCTTGTATTCCTGTGTGTCCTGGAATCCACAGTAAGGTGACTATATTGTTCTCGCCTAGTTCATTTAGTTTGCCTAGGCATTCCCACACCATTTTGGAACTGATAACACAAGAGTTCAGTGCTTTAATGGCTGCTTGATTATCCGACATTATGATAATCCTTTGCCTTCTATATCCTTTATCAATATTGAACTGAGCACACTTTCCTATGGCGTGAATTTCCGCTTGAAAGATACTCGGGGTTTTTCCCAAGCTTTCAGAGTGTTTGGTTCCTGGCCCGTACACTCCTATCCCAGTTCCTTCTATTGCTTTTGAGCCATCTGTGTATCATTGAATGGCATTTTTTCCAAGTCTGGTAATGGTATATGGATCCCATTCCTTCTAGCTGCTTAATTCCGTAACGAATTTCTTTGAAAAGTTATACTTTTTCTTCATACCATCTTGTGCATGGGCATGTCCCAGGTTTTCTGATTACTAAGAAGTAAGGAGGTGTTTTTTTTTTAATGATTCCCTCTCTACTTAGTCTGGATCTTGTTCTTTCTGCAACACTTTTCACCACCATATGTAGTGGTGTGAGGTTGAGAATAACTTCCATGGCTGCCGTTGGGTATGTTCTCATTGCTCCTGTAATGCACGTACAGGCTAGTCTTTGAATTTTGGAGAGGTTTTCTCTCGTTGTCAATAGGCTAATTCTACTACTCCACGCAATGGCTCCATAAGTGATAATTGGTCTCACTATGGCAGTGTACATCCAGCTCAGGATTTTTGGGTTGCACCCCCAATTTCTCCCTGCCAGATTCCTGCAGACCATTAGAGCCATTTTTGCTTTGTATATAATCTCCTTTTCGTGTTTGTTCCACAGGAGTTTACTGTCTAGAGTCAAACCTAGATACTATAGTTTTTTATATTTGCTTATAACTTACATTGCTGCAACACAACAAACAAAACAAGAAACAGCCATAAACAATTAAAATAAGAAAATAACTGATATATCGATAATTTGCGCATGAGCAGTCGAATCGAATTTCCAGTCCTTACCAAAATCAGAGAACCGCTAGGACTGATTCCGAATCCGTTATGATCCGCAAACAACGAACTATTAAAAATTCAGAATTAATTAACTGCCAAAGCCACTTTTTGGAATGCGCAAGCGAAAAGTCCCTGAACTGGTTCTGAACTACACCAGCGAACAAACCTTTTACATACCTAGCGGGAAGTAGATCATTACAGTTCAGTACATCCTTCCCGCGTGGTATGTACGGCTTTGTCTATTTCTTCCAATATTACATTGGAGCTGATACCGCAAAAGGGTTCCGGCCCCCAAAAGGGTCTTCCAGTCCCCCTCTTAGCTAGTTCATCTGCTATTTCATTTCCTTCTATCCCTGTGTGTCCTGGAATCCACAGTAAGGTGACTATATTGTTCTCGCCTAGTTCATTTAGTTTGCCTATACCTTGTTTTTAAACTAAGAGGAGCGATTTGAATTTAAGTTGGCATTTCTGCTGCCTAGTGATTGGCCAGTTTGCAGCCCGTTTCACACAGCTCTTTTGATGCAACTGTCAGTTTTGTGTTTATTTATATGAAAATATTCATTACTTCAAACTAACAAGTTAAGTGCTATTTTTATCATTTATTCAGTTTGATAAACAAAATCCATGATTGTTCTTTCTTGTTAATAATATAAGTTTCCAAGTAAAATCTTATTTTTCTAAATATTTTTACATCAAGTTTTACATACATTACAGTACAATATTATCGCATTTTTCGATATCAAAACCTCTGTTTACTTTTAGTTTGTGCTATTCCTAAGCGTCCAACGTAAATAAAGAATAATTGAAACATACAATAATTGCATTTTCTACGTACTTATTTATCCTAAAAATAATTGACAAATTTTACATAAACTGCTTATTATAACCATACATTTTTGCCCAATAATGTGTCATTTGCTCACTACTTTCGCCATGGCCTGTGGCCAATGATTATTCAATATTCAGACATGCCTTGATCCCTCATTCGCTACGACAACTACCAGCAGTACAAAACATATTTCAAGTAATTGTCAATTAGTTCAAAAAGTCTGAACACGACCCTTTCGGAACACACTCCCAATCTAGTTACTTTTAGTGGTGTGTTTGAGGTTTCCTAAAATGCTCCTCCTAGTTTAAAAACAAGGTATAGGCCTTCCCACACCATTGATGCATAATTATATTTTATCCAACATTTGCATTAGAATTACTAATTCCGATTAGATAAAACGTACCATGACATCATGTCATGTTATGTATAAGAAATGTCATTCATCAATCATTTTTTTGGGTTTGTGTCATTATCATTTATTAAATTCTCAAGTATCTTCAAAATAATTTAAGAAAAATGACTTCCCCAAGTAATAAAGACATTGAAGTTGCTGGTAGCTCCGAAGGAATCACCACTAGAGACAAAGTTGTTCAGGACATTTTAAATACATTCACAGATTTACGACATTACTCCAGAAAAATTGAAAATGAACTAAAAAGTATTGAAAATCAGTCAATAAAGGTTTGTATTCTCTTCTACACTGTATATAGGGATATATTTCTCATTATTTTTATGTAGGTATATATGAAAGAAAGTGAAAAAATAGCAAGTTTACACAATCAGATATCAGCTTGTGACCAAATATTGGAAAGAATGGAAAACATGCTCTTGGATTATCAAAACAATCTTGGTATTATGAGTTCAGACATATTAACATTACAGAAGAAATCAATTTCAATGAGTCAAGAACTTACTAACCGCCATGCGATCAGAGCACAACTGAGTCAATTTATTGATGATATCAAAGTACCAGAAATTTTGATTATGGGAATAATGGATCTAAGTGTAACGGATAAAGAATTTCTTGTACAATTGCAAATTTTAAATCACAAAATCAGTTTCATTAAAGAACAGAGCTTTAAAGATACCAAATCATGTATGGATGTGAAGGATATATTAGAAAAACTAAGGATTAAAGCAATGTCAAAAATAAGAACTTACTTATTAGAGCAAATTTCAAAGTTCAGAAAACCAATGACAAATTATCAAATACCACAAAATAATCTACTTAAAAACAAAGGACATTACGAATTTTTACTTTCAAACGAAAGAAACATTGCCGAAGAAATAGCTAATGAGTATATAGATACTATGAGTAAAATTTATTATTCATATTTTAAATCTTATGACAGTAGAATAATGAAATTACAATATGAAGAAAATATTACAGTCGATGATCTTATGGGTATAGAAGACACGGCAACAAGGGGAATGTTTAACAAGTCATTTAAACATAAAACTACAGTATTTTCTATCGGTAATAGAGGAGATGTTTTGGCTCAACAACTGGAAGCTCCCATTATCGTACCTCATGCAGAAACAAAACACAGAGTGAGTTAAAATTTTATACAACTACATTAATTAATGCATTTTATTTGCTCTCATATATTGTGTTGGAAATGATGGATTTGATTGTAGTTTCCCTTTGAGGCATTATTTAGAAGTGTACAGTATGCTTTAGTGGACAATGCTTGTAGAGAATATCTTTTCATCAGTGAATATTTTATGGTTAAAAATCAATCAGCGTTAGATTTGTTTAACAAAATTATGGAAAAAACTCTTACTCTTCTTCAGGTAATAATTGATCTATTATGAGCTTGTACTGTGATTGAAGATATAATTTTTTTTGTAGAAAAATCTGAAAACCTACATTTCATCTTGCTATGATTCCATAGCGATATTTTTATGTTTTCATTTGGTTCTGAGGTACAAAATATTGTGTCACAAAAGATGTGTTCCGGCCTTAGATCAGTGTTGGGATATTTTGGAAAGTATACTTCTCCCCAGATTCGAATATGTTGTTCAACTTAATATTAAGAGCATTAGAGATTGTGATGTAACAAAATTCAATTTGGAGCTAGGACCACATTATGTAAGTTATAAATTTTTCAGTCTATACCATTCTGTATTCTTTATAATTTTCAGATTGCCAGAAGATATGCTGAATTCAGTGCGGCGTTGGTTAGCATAAGTGAACATTTCCCCAATGAATTAGTAAGTAAACTTCTGGCGGAACTCCAAGAAGAAGTAGAAATGTTTGTACTAAGAATGGCAGAAGCATTCACAGATCGTAAAGATCAACTAATATTTTTAATAAATAACTACGACATGATTTTGAATATAATTATGGAAAGAACTAGAGACAATTCCAAGGAAGCTGAAATTTTCAAATCCAGATTGGCCGCTCGGAGTGGAGAATATGCTGAACAAATTTTGTTTCCTCATTTTGAAGAGATGATTCAGTATGTTAAAGAGTGTGAACATTATGTCGAGAATTCAAAAGTGAAGGAATTAAAAACTTTGGAGCCTAAATCTGTTGATATTGTACAAAATTTTTCGAATAACTGGAAGAAATCGTTAGAAGATCTTAATAGAGAAGTTTTAATATCATTCCCGAATCTTGTAACTGGATCTAGTTTACTTCAATTGGCTCTTACACAATTAGTGCAATATTATTACAGATTTCACAAGCTGTTAGCTCCACCTTTACGATCGCAATTAGTTAATATTCGCCTTATAATGGTTGAAATGAAAAAATATAAAACTTCATTTTAAATAAATTTATTGCAAAATATTTTGTATAGCTTACACCCATATAAGTACCATTTTCATTTGTTATTTTTATATTATTGAAATATTTGTTTAATATATGCGAAATCCATTATTCATATTTTATTTTTGACTTAGTGCCTGTTCTGCAATACTAGTAGTTCAAATTAAAGATAGCTACATTACTTACTGGACTAGGCTATTCAAATTAAAGAGTAGTGTTGAGCGACACCGTAATTTTTCAAATAGGGGTTGATTGCTACACCATTATTTTTGGATAACGATGCTTTCAAAGCGTGGCAAGAATAGCAACGAAGGTGGAATACTTAATTAAAAAAAGGTAGCTTGACTATCCGACATTATGATAATCCTTTGCCTTCTATATCCTTTATCAATATTGAACTGGGCACACTTTCTTATGGCGTGAATTTCCGCTTGAAAGATACTCGGGGTTTTTACCAAGCTTTCAGAATGTTTGGTTCCTGGCCCGTACACTCCTATCGGAGTAACTCCTATTGCTTTTGAGCCGTATGTGTACCATTGAATGGCATTCTTTCCAAGTCTGGTAATTGTATTTGGATCCCATTCCTTCTTGTTGCTTAATTCCGTAACGAATTTCTTTGAAAAGTTATACTTTTTCTTCATACCATCTTGTGGCATGTCCCAGGTTTTCTGATTTCTAAGAAGTAAGGAGGTGGGTTTTTTTAATGATTCCCTCTCCACTTAGTCTGTATCTTGTTCTTTCTGCAACACTTTCCACCACTATATGTAGTGGTGTGAGGTTGAGAATAACTTTCATGGCTGCCGTTGGGCATGTTCTCATTGCTCCTGTAATGCACATACAGACTAGTCTTTGAATTTTGGAGAGGTTTTCTCTCGTTGTCAATAGGCTAGTTCTACTACTCCACGCAATGGCTCCATAAGTGATAATTGGTCTCACTATGGCAGTGTACATCCAGCTCAGGATTTTTGGGTTGCACCCCCAATTTCTCCCTGCCAGATTTCTGCACACCATTAGAGCCATTTTTGCTTGGTATATAATCTCCTTTTCGTGTTTGTTCCACAGGAGTTTACTGTCTAGAGTCAAACCTAGATACCTGACTTCTTGTCTCCATTCAACCTCGCTCCCATCAACTTTAATGGTTTGGAGGTTGAGCTTTCTTTTCTTAGTGAAGGCTATTAAGATGGTTTTGGTGGAGTTGATGTAAGTCCCACTTGCCTACACCAGCTATTTGTTTAGTTCAGACCCTTTTGTACGATGTCACAAAGGGTATTTTCGAATTTTCCCCTGGCTGTTATGACAATATCATCAGCATATCCCTGGCAGGATATTCCGAGGTCAGTCAAACCACACAGGAGTTCGTCAACCGTCAGGCTCCACATTAATGGGGATGCTACTCCTCCCTGTGGACATCCTCTGGTTGTACAGATGGGGACAATGTCTTTGCTCGTCCTCGTCTCTGCTACTCTACTGGTGAGCAGTTCCGACATCCATTTGGATGTTGTGCTGTCTACACCTATTCTATTTAATGCTCTTTTGACATCCTCATGAGGAGTATTGTCAAAAGCTCCTTATATATCCAAAAAGGCGCATACTACGGCTTCTTGGTTTTCTAGGGCACCTCGGATATCCTCCGTCAGTTGTACCAGTGCAGTCTCCGTAGATCTGCCTGGCCGGTAAGCATGCTGATGCGGGTGGAGAGGTAGTCTCTCTAGGATTTCCGCTCTAATGTACTTAATTGTCAATAGCTTTTTCCATCGTTTTGAGCACAAACGATGTTAAGCTAATTGGTCTGAAGGATTTGGGGTTTGTTGTGTCCCTTTTTCCAGCTTTTGGAATGAAGGTTACTATAGCCCTTCTCCATGCTTCTGGTATATAACCCAATTCTAAGCTGCTTCGACTGATCCTAACCGGATGTGGAAGAATTTCGTCTTGTCCTTGCTGGAGCAATGCTGGGAAAATTCCATCAGCTCCCGGTGCCTTGAATGGTGAAAAGGTGTTCATAGCCCATTTTAACCTTTCGTTACTACAAATGTGCTTAGCCATTGTAGTGCTTTCTCTCGAAGGTCTGTTATGACCTTCGAGAGGACTATCTCCCCTATTTGGGATACTCCCAGGAAAATGAGTTTCTAGAAAGAGTTTCACTCTTGCTTCCTCATTTTCGGCATATTTACCGTCTGACTTCCTCAAAGCCATATCTGTGTTGACCCTACTTTTTGCCATGACTTTGTAGAGTCTTGCCGCAACAGAATTTTATTTTCTGAAGCTATTTCTTTTAGCTTTTCCAATTTCCTTTTAGTAGGTGTTTCTCACCTCGGTGTATCTCTGCCAGTCTCCGGTGAATTTTGCTGTATTAAAAAGGTCCTGGGTTTTAGATCTTAATCCTGACAGATGTTTATTCCACCAGGGTGCATCTCTGCTGGGGGTATTCCCTATAGTGTGAATATTAAGGTTTTTATTGAGGATATATTCTAAAAGTTGCTCACCTCTCTGGTTGGTATTGCTACTGTCCCAAAAAGTATTGTGTGCATTGACATCACATGCTAAGAGTAGAGGTAGTCTCTTCTCTTCACAGTACTTCACCAGCCTTTGTACCTCGGGGGGTGGTGCTATCCCGTCTCCCGCAAAGTAGCTGAGTGATATACTATTTTAGCATCTTTACATGCTAATCCTTTTACCTGGATATTATGGACCCAAGGCTCTTGTATCAAACACATCCCCAATTGGTTCTTAGTGAACAAACTTGTGATCACCGCCGAAGCTCCTTTGGCATGTTGAGCATTAACCTGAACTAAGTTAATCCCCGCTATCCTGTTGGTTTTCAGGTTGGGTATTACCCTCTTTAATCATTGTGATGTCTCCTTCTGTAAGAGTGCTGTCCCTTTTCTCCGACCCAAACTCCATTCCCTCCTCGGACAGCGGCGACTCCTTCCCAAGGAGTTTAGAGATGTGTAGGCTTTCTACACTACTCGAGTCGTCGCTGGCCTTGGAGGAGATAGAAACCTTCTCCAGGTTTCTTTCCTCTTCTTTTCTGAGGCCATGTACGGGGATTTTCCCAAACCGGTAATGAATGGTGAACCCGTTGTTCTTGATTTTTTGACAGGATAGATTGTCTATTCCTGCCCTCAAGACTAGACCTTTGCACACTTCTTTAAGGTTGAGGACCTTCCACTGGTCTGTTACCAAACCTTCATTTTGCGCTTTTATCAAGCGAAGAAGTTTTCCTTCCTCTACGCCTTTGCTTCTTGGGAGAAAGATCGTAGCGGTATGCATTTTTGGTATGTTTTCTCCCTGGCACACCATCAGATCTACTCCCTTCCAGCTTTTCAGCTGTGGTATTATCAACTGAAGCCATTCTGCAGTCTGTGATGTTTCATAGTCGATTAGAACGACTCCTGGTCTGAAATGTATGCCAGTAAACTGGAGCTTATGCTCCCATCCAGCATACATTTCTTCTATTATTGCGTTCTCCAGCAAGGTTTGGACGTCCGCACTGAGAGTTGGAAACGTCCCGGAAGAAGAGTGAGTTAGTCGAAAGATTGAAAATAGCACTGGAAATTGACGCCTTGGATTTTGTTCAACGACGAGGCTTCCACCTTAATCTCGAAAATTTCTGCTAATATTTCCTCTATGGACGAGAAGATTTCCGCTAACATTTCCGCCATAGACGAGAAGATTTCTGCTTATATGGACGAAAAAATTTCTCCTATTGATGAGAAGATTTCTGCCATGAAGAACGATATTTCTGCCGACATCTTATCAATGAAAAATGACATTGCCGCTGAAGTCGAAAATAAAATCTCGTCTCTGAAATCAGATATTGAGAATAGGATCACAACGATGGACGCGAAAATGGAGAATACGATAACAACAATGGACGAGAAAATCCAGGAGCTAGAGAGAAAAATGGCAGATTTAAGAACACAAGACATGCCAACAGAAGAAAAAAATATCGAACAAATAAAACCATGCAAGCTAGAAGCACACCCCGAGACAGAAGATATTGGCAGTTTTGCTCGAGTCAAGGCCCCAACGTTTGACGGAAAGATGTCGTGGACCAATTATGTTAAACAGTTTGAAGCAGCCGCTAGAGCGAATAATTGGTCCGATAAGAGGAAGGCAGTGAACTTAACCATCGCGCTTCGGGGAGATGCCTTAGATGTGCTTCAGACGATACCCCTTGAAGAAACGGATGACTTTGAGCAGCTGAAGAAGAGGTTGGACATGCGATCGAAGAACCGAAGGCAGAGACGGGACAAAACTCTTCAAGAGTATGAAGTGGATATCGCCCGACTAGTTCGATTTGCTTATCCATCAGCACCGGAAAACATGATGGAATGTCTGGGCAACCAGGCCTTTATTGACGGCTTGCGTGACCCTGATATGCAGAAGACGCTTCGTTTGGCGCATCCCAAAACATTGGTCGATGCATTAACTGCTGATCTTGAATATGAAGCAGCCACGAAGGCTTCGGGGTACAACAAAGTCAGGACCATTCAAGAAGAAGGGACGAAGATAGACTTGACCAGATCGTCAACTTGATAAAAAGCATGGTAGACAAAAGGCCGAAGAAGATTAGATACTGGAATTGTGGCGAGCTAGGGCAAGTACGAAAACTAGAACTGGTCGGCCATGAGCGGGCAGCACCGACCCAGGATGGTTCCAAAGACCCTCTCATACTGATAGCTGCTCTCAGATGCCGTAACGACAGTGTATATGTGGACGGCGAAGTGAATGGCAAGAAATACACTCTGCTGGTAAACACTGGAGCAACTAGAACCATTATACGGCCGGAGATAATAAAATCCAAGAAGAAGCTTCTGTCAACGAGGCTGCGACTCCGGACCGCAACAGGTGAGTGAGCCAATGTTCACGGAGAGACACAAATCCAATTGGTAATTGGTGGAGAAACGTTCACGCATACGGTAATCGTAGCTGACATCGAAAAAGACATGATTCTGGGAATGGACGTAATGAATTTACATGGTTTCCAGTTAGACTTTAGAAACAGAACCATTAAAGTGGGTTTCGAAGAGGTATTCCTCCATCCATATGAAGGCAGCTCAGTGTTGGCAGCTGTACAGGAAGATACCGTTCTACCTGCACGAAGCGAAACCATGATAGTAGCGCGGCTACAGGGAATCATGGAGGAAGGTACACCGGTTATGTTGGAGCCATGGAACCACAACGAAGAGGTTCGTAGAGGAGTACCAATTGGAAAAGGATTAGTTACGTCAGCGAAAGAGATCCCAGTACGTGTCATAAACGTGAACGATTACCCAATTACCATCAAGAAGTCAACCAGAATTTGATCCCGCGTACCAGTGACATCCATAGTACGTCAAACAACGACAACTGACAATTCTAATGACAGAGTTGAACAGATGTTGTCAATAACTGGCCAATCCTTGAATCGAGCTGAGAAAAGGAAAATGAGAGAATTTCTCTTGCAGTATCGAGACCTTTTCGTACCAAAAGGAGGGAAGACTGGCAGGACATCAGCCGTCAAACACAAAATCGATATTGGTGATGCTAAGCCAATTAGACAATCAGCTCGAAGACTACCACGAGCGAAGAGAGAGGAAGCTAAAAGAATAATTCAAGAGATGGAGAAAGAGAAAGTAATAGAACCATCCACTAGCCCTTGGGTATCTACAGTAGTGCTCGTCGAGAAAAAGGATGGAACTACCAGATTCTGCGTGACGAAGAAAGACAGCTATCCTCTGCCTCGAATTGACGATACGCTAGACACTTTGGCCGGCAGCAAACTGTTTTCCACCTTGGACCTGAAGTCCGGTTATTGGCAAGTAGAAATGGACCCAGTAGACAAAGAGAAAACTGCTTTTACCACCGGATCCGGATTATGGCAGTTCAACGTCATGCCATTCGGGCTTTGTAATGCGCCCGCGACATTTGAAAGAGTCATGGAAAATGTCTTGAGAGGGATATCTTGGAAAACATGCCTGGTCTATTTGGACGTCATCGTAGTATTGGGGAAGACATTTGAGGAGCACCTGAAGAATTTGGGAAACGTATTCAAACGACTTCAAGCTGCCCAGCTCATGTTGAACCCGAAGGAATGTCAGTTATTCCAAAACTGAGTCAACTATCTGGGTCATATTGTGAGCAATGAAGTAGTGGCGGTGGATCCATAGAAAATTGCTTCCATCAAGCAATGGCCACAACCTACCGACAAACATCAAGTTAGGAGCTTTCTTGGACTTTGCACATACTATCGAAGGTTCATAAGGAAGTTTGGGGTTATTGCCAAGCCACCAACTCGACTCACAGAAGAAACCAGAACTTTTCATTGGGACGAAGAATGTCAAACTGCTTTTGAAGCCCTGAAGAGACGATTAACCACGGCACCGATACTAGGATACCCGTTACCGGAGGGAGACTTCAATCTTGACACTGATGCAAGCAACGTAGGGATTGGAGGAGTGCTCTCACAGATTGAAGGAGGACAGGAAAGAGTTCTGATATATTTCAGTAAAGTCCTCTCCAAACCAGAACGAAACTACTGCGTCACGAGAAGAGAACTTTTGGCGGTAGTGAAGTCTGTGGAACACTTTTACCAGTATCTCTATGGAAGGAAATTCTTGATACGGACTGATCATACAGCACTTAAGTGGTTGATGCAGTTCAAGAATCCCGAGGGCCAGATCGCTAGATGGATTGAACGACTTCAAGAGTACGATTTCAACATCGAACATCGGGCTGGTGTGAGCCACCGAAATGCTGACTCTCTGCCTAGACGGCCGTGCCCAGCAGACTGTTCCCGCTGCAACAAGGCAGAATCTAAGGAAGCTGCAGTTTCAAGAACTACACTTGTCAATGAAGAATGATCACCCACCAGGATCAGAGAAGATCAGGAGAATGACCCTCACCTGAAGATGATCCGGCAATGGAAGGAAGAAAATCGGTGACCTACCTGGCAAGAAGTGTCAAGATTTTCAACGACACTCAAGACATATTGGGTCCGGTGGGACTCCCTTGTCCTGGAAGAAGGCCTGATGAAACGATTCCTTGAAAACGATGATGGTTCCGAAAATAGAAGACAGTTAGTCATCCCGAGAGTAGCGTAGTCCGTGAAAGGTTTTATTGGACGAACAGCTCCGAAGATGTGAAGGACTGGTGTAAGAAGTGTACGACAAGTGTGTGACAAGCTGGGAATGAAGAAGACCAGGACAACGGCGTTGCATCCACAGTAAAATGAAATGGTCGAGAGAATGAACAGGACTATTGGAAAATACCTGTCCAAAGTAGTCTCCAGCCACCAGAGAGATTGGGATCAATATATTTCCCTGTTTCCATTGGCTTATCGATCCGCCATTAACGAGTCCACAGGTCAAACACCTTGTGACCTGGAATGACCTGGAACGAATCTTCAAGTTGCCAGCGACAGAATGAAAAAACGGTACGACACGCAGGCCACAGAAGGC
The DNA here is from genome assembly GCA_947563755.1 of Lochmaea crataegi. Taxonomy (NCBI): domain Eukaryota; kingdom Metazoa; phylum Arthropoda; class Insecta; order Coleoptera; family Chrysomelidae; genus Lochmaea; species Lochmaea crataegi. Next base: position 106,178,350 of record OX387422.1, read on the forward strand.
AGTTTCAAAGAAGGGGGCAAAGTATGGTTACACAACCCGACGAGGAGTTGAGAAAACTACAAAAATCGTGGGAGGGTCCGTACTTGATCAAGAAGAGGATCAATGACGTCAACTATCGCATAAGCAAGATCCCCAATGGAAAACCGAAAGTAATCCACCAAAACCGACTAGCGCCATTCGAAAGAGACCATGACATACAGGAAGGAGTGTACCATGTCCAGGAAGATTCTGACCCTGCCTTCGAAGAATTTATGGGCGCATATGAAGGTACCGGTAAAGCCAGATTTGGAGTCACTACAGAGCAACGACAAGATTTGTTCACGCTCCCGGAAGAGTATTCACTGGCACACAACATCCCCGCCAGTATCAAAAACGCACGAGGTTAGGCAACCGCCTTCCGAAAGAAGTTTGGGCAACTAGAAAAACTTGAAGAACAGATTCCAGCCCCTGGCAAGACACTGAGACTCAAACACAATTCACGGTACATCTTCTACCTGATAACAAAGAACGAATTTCAAGATCGTGTGGGAAGCGTTACGTAGTCTTCGAGATGTGCTGGAATCCATCGTGAAGAAACTAGCTATGCCCAAGATAGAGAACAACCAGTTGGATTGGCGAGTTATCAGGAATATGATGGAAGTGATCTTCGAAGATACCGGTGTCCACATATTTATCTGCAGCTATACCCCCCGTTATCAGTGTCCAATGAAGGCAGTGCCCTGTTATTTCCATACGACCGGAAAGTGTAGGAATGGGTCCAGTTGCCGATTTAAACATCCAGTCCCGGCTACACAGAAGTTCCAGGAGGAACTTCCTATTAAGGAAGGGGCAATGTTGCGAGGTCACCAACTCAAAGCTGGTCCTGTCCCTCGACTGTAAATTTTGGTGGCTGCGCTCCTTTCGAGAACATTCGCTTTGTTTGTGCATAGGGCGAGCGTGGAAGGTACTGAGAAGGACTACATAATACGCGGGTTTTTGAGTGCGGGAATTATTGAAACAGATAGTTCGGAATTAGTGAAACGGACAGTAAAGGGTTAGTTAACAGAATTCTTAGTAATCGGACAGTGAATAAAATAGTGAAGATAAATAGTGTAATATTCAAGTGGTAAAATAAATAAGAACTATTATACTGAGTGTAAATAAATTAGTAGACATTAAGTGAAGTGTGTATATAGGTAAATTGAGTTTAATTCAGTGTGTGTTTCTTTAAATAAATGAATAGTAATTAGCCATAGTAGTGTGTATAATTTCATCCCACAAGTAAAAACTATTTAAATAAATAACAAAAACATTACAATAATTTTTTAATATTTATTAGAAAATTTAAATATATTTTTGAAAACCCAAAGTTGCTTTAACACTTTGAACTTGTCCAAGAAAAACATTTACATTATTTTCAATAAAATTTGCATTTCTACAAAATGCAGATTGTCGGATTGTTCCTTATAACTTATAATATTCTTCTTCATTCTTAATATAAACAATATTTCACAAGGTCTAAGTAGATCTACCTCATTACGAATTTTGAATTCCTTATGGTGATAAAGTGATAGAAAAATAGTTTTTTTGACGATAGTCGTTTTTAGGCTATAAATATATATATATAGGTCTAACTATTATTATTATTATTATTATTCTTCCCAATTCAAGTGTACTCTTGCTCAGCTTTTGCTGGTAATGTTCACCTATCCCGAGCGTTTGTAAACGCAAATGGGATTAGGCACAGCAGTTACATATTTAGAAATTTACGGACAGTGTGACAAGTATTCAAAATTGCAGCCTTCTGCAGATCGATGTATGTGTTTTTGTGAAGACCTAGTTTGGTGAGGCTGTCTTGTAGAGTTTTGGGGATTAGTCCCGTAGATGAAACGATGACCGGCACCACCTCTACTTTCTCTGCATGCCACATTTGTCCTACCTCAATTGCAAGATCGGTGTATTTTGCAATTTTCTCGTTGTATTTGTCTAACATATTGTTGTTATTGGGTACAGCAACATCCACTAGAAGAACCGAGTTAGCTTTTTTATCCACAACTACAATATCAGGCCGGTTATTCGTCACCCGTCTATCGGTGATAATTGACCTATCGTAGTATAGTCTAAAATCAGCATTCTCTAGAACTGCATGCGGATGGTATTTGTAATAAGGCATGTAGGTGTTAATTAATCCAAATTTGTTGGCCAACTTCTGATGGATGATGTTGCAAAGTTGATTGTGCCTGCGTAGGTAATCAATGTTAGCTATGGCTGAACATCCCGACGTAATGTGTTGTATCGTCTCTGTTGTTTGTTGACACCTTCTGCACTTGTCCGACACGATGTTTGGATCTCTTATAACAAATTTCTTGTGATTATTGGTATTAATTACTTGGTCTTGGATCGCCATCATAAATCCTTCTGTTTCTGGAAACAATGTTTCATCAGAGAGCCACTTATTCGATGCTTCCTTGTCGATATATGGTTGATTGAGGTCGTGATGATGTCGACCATGGAGCGCTTTCTGGGCCCACTCTGCCTGTTTGTTAGAGTCTGTAACGATTTCAAGTTTATTATCAGGGTTTACAAGATCTAAGGGGGAATAGTTTTTATCTGCTTTCGCGACCAGCTCATGCAATTTAGATGTTTGAGCCTTGCCAATGAAGAACTTTTGGAGTTTAGATATTTGATTATAATGTAAATTAACTATGTCCGTTAAAGCTCTCCCTCCCTCTTTTCTTGGTAATGTGGTCCTAATAACTGATGATGTCGGGTGGTGACATTTGTGTTTGGTCATCATGGTTCGCGTTGTTCTTCGAATATCGTCCAGTTCTGTTTTTGTCCACTTCAGAATTCCAAATGAGTATGTCAGGATCGGTATGGCGTAGGTGTTAATTGCTTTGGCGAGATTTCCTGCGTTCAACTGGGATTTCAATAAAGCAGATATCCTTTGAGTGAACTGTCCTCGAATTTTAGTTTTTGCTTGCTTCTGGTCAAGTAGCTTAGCTTGCTGAAATCCTAGATATTTGTAGGTTTCACCATTTTGCATGGCATTTATAATGTTCCCATTAGGTAGTAATACATCTCCGTTAACGATTTTACCCTTCTCGATATTTAAGGTTTTGCACTTGTCTAATCCAAATCCCATTTGTATATCACTGGAAAATTTTTCAGTGATATTAAGTAAATGTTGAATTTGACGCTGGTTTGATGCGTATATTTTGATGTCATCCATGTATAAAAGGTGGGAAACAGTGCAGCTAGTGTTCCTGTTGGCTTTGATTTTGAAGCCGTAATCCGTATCGTTAAGTAGATTGGAGAGTGGATTCATTGCCAAACAAAACCAAAGTGGACTCAGGGAGTCGCCCTGGAAGATCCCCCTACGGATAGAAATTTCATCAGTTTCGAGGTATTGACCATTTATTTGTAAATGAAGGTTCGTTCGCCAGTGCTTCATCGATGATTCAATAAAAGTAACAAGAATGGGGTGTACTTTGTAAATTTGCAAAACTTTAACAAGCCAGGAATGTGGAACGCTATCAAATGCTTTCCTATAATCTACGAAAGCCGTGTAGATGTTGCGCTGTTCCTTCTGCGCCTGTTTTAGTATTACCGAATCGATGATGAGTTGTTCTTTGCAGCCTTGGTGATCTCGTCTGCACCCTTTCTGTTCTTCCGACAAGATGTTGTTATGATCCGCATGTCTGTAAATACGGTTAGTAATGCAAGACGTTAATATTTTATATATAGTTGGAAGGCATGTTATAGGTCTATACTGCGTAGGATCGTGAGTTTGATGCGTTTTGGGAAGCAAGTGGGTCGAACCCAGTGTCAGAAATGGTGGTGTATCTTCTGGATGTTGCAGAATATGTGAAAATGATGTTGCCATTGCTTCATGCAGACTGTCAAACTTCTTATACCAGAAGTTTTGGACATTGTCAACTCCTGGTGTCTTCCAACTACTGGTGCTCTTTATAGCTTCGGTTACCTCGCTTGTTGTCAAGTTAACGAAAGGCATTGGTTCAATGTTCATTTTTTCCTCCTCAATTCTTATCCAGTGAGCGTTGGATTTATGTTCGATAGGGTTCGACCATAAAGAAGACCAATACTCCGTTAGCTCATCTTTATTTGGAAGACTTTGGTTGTGATTGTTTACTGTACCGCTTAGTTGCCTGTAAAATAACTTCTGATTGTTATTGAATAAGTAGTTTTGTTGTTTCCTTTTCGTGCACTTGACATATCGTGACAAACGTTTGGATTTTGCCTTTAACTTTTGCCTGAGTAAATCCATATATTCACATACATGTTGTTTATGTTGTGGGTGACCTGTAAAAGTTTTGATTTTTCGATAGATCTTTCTCACTCTGTTTGTTAAGCGCCTAGACGGTTTCAAGTTGTTTTTAAACTCTGTTAGCTGCCCCAATTCCCTTCTGATGTCATCAATGGACTTTTCCAGCCGGCGTTGCCACCAAGGCTTGAGCTGTTTGTAGTCTTTACCCCGATTGTTCTTTGGGGATTGGATTTGTTGATTGTGACTTCGAAGCACTGCTACCGCTCCACAATAGATGAGAGTGTGAAGTTGTTCCAGCGCTTCGCAGTCTTTGGCATGGTTCTGCAGTAGTGAGTTCACAGCTGCTAGTATGCTGTTAGGGCTCTTATTGGTTCGAAGCTTGGGTAGTTTTGGCCGGTGTATTGGGTTGGTGCCATTAAATTCCGCTAGTGCTTTACAAAGTTCGGTATTATAGTCATTATCGGTGGTTTTGTCGCAATCATTGTTTATCTCCTCAACGCCATCGTGGTCTCCTAGTGCATTCTCCGATTTATGTGTATCCTGATCGGTAATTATGTCATTCTCTCCATCTTGAAGGTCAAGAAGGACTTCACCTCGAATTTGTTGCAACGTCGGACCAGGTAGTAGATTATTATTATTATTATTATTATTATTATTATTATTATTATTATTATTATTATTATTATTATTATTATATATATATATATATATATTTTACAAAAGATATACCTACCAAAAAAATGTTCATATTTCAGCCTTGAAAAAGAAAATAAAAATTTTCGAAACGTTGGGTAGTAAATAAGAGTTTAATTCAGCCCTCCTTACGACGGAATCCATAAGATATATAAAACCTATTGTATTATATATATATATATATATATATATATATAGAATAGTCTTTGCCGACTAATCAGGTATAAAACCAGAAATATTGGGGAAACGGCAAGTTTATAAAAGTGAACTCTTCTTACTAATTTAACAAGCTTTCGGAAACTTTTATTTCCATTATCCATTTTTTGACATAATTTTTATAACTTATTAGAAGGAAAAAAATGAAATTGTTTATCTGTCATAATGACAATATTTCAATATTTTTAAAAAAATTCAAATACCAATTTTAGCATTTAATATATATTTACCATTGTATATCAATCCTCAATTTACTGTAACTTGATAATGGAAATAAAAGTTTCCGAAAGCTTGTTAAATTAGTAAGAAGAGTTCACTTTTATAAACTTGCCGTTTCCCCAATATTTCTGGTTTTATATATATATATATATATATAAATTACTAGAAATATTTGCCAACTCAGTAACGGAGACGATTTATTTGGGGATGTGGCAATAATATGTTATATTCGAAAGCTTGGAATATATTTTAAAAAGAGTACTCTCTGGTATTTTATTGCCACATCCCCAAATAAATCGTCTCCTATATATATATATATATATATATATATATATATATATATATATACTTACGTTTATAGCACATTTTCGCTATTTGAAGTATTTGTTTTATCATATATATAAATATAGTTTAACTTTGAAAAAGTGGAAAAATAAAAAATAAATTTATATACCTTTTAAGTAAAAAAAATGTTGTGTCAGATACATATGAACCTAAAACTGTTTGAAAATAAATTTTGCGCTTAATAATACCCCACTCACGACACATTCACTAAATTATTATAACACTAGCTGATCCGGCGAACTTCGTACCGCCATATTTTCTGAATTTCTAAAAGTCTTTGTTTTATGAAAAAATTAAAAAAAAAAAAATAAACAATAGCTTCTGTTTTCAATAGGACCATATATTGAAATAAAGTTAAAATAACTGTATATATTCATCATATTAATTTGTTTATTTGACAAATATTGGAATACATTTATTTGTCAATAAATTAAATGAATTTTATGAATAATTTCACACACTTATTTACTCAATTATGGTAAATAAATACTATTCCTAAAATTATTCTTATATTCTATTATAATGCCTTGTAATGTATAATATTATTGTTTTTCCTTTTGGAGAAAACGCATATAGGGCCGATAGTTTGTCCACGGTTTGCCGACACATGAGCACGCAACGTACAACTGCCCATGCGAAAAACATGGCAATTCAAGGTTTATTCCACACACTTCTAACGATTGGCTTTGGGATTTATTAATTATTGTCATTGCGAATGCAAGGCGCACTGGAAACTGGACACGTTTGAATTCAAAAGCAAAGTCAGTTGGCAGTATTGGTATTCCTAGAATAAGCACATCTTCGTATTTGAACTTTTCTATGATTATAGTGGCTTCAATTAAATTTTTCATAATTTTTTTAACAGCCAGTCTTGTTCTGTTACACATTTTTGGTTGATTCAGATTGCGTAACATAATTATCACCGAGCCAACCTTAAACTGCAAATTGTGTGGTGGTAATCCTGACAAATCCAATGAATTTAGAAATTCAGTTGGATAATTGACTACTTCATTTGTATCTATAATGGAATCGATCGACTTAAATGGCTGTATTTGTCCATCAATTTTACTCTGAATGATTATATTTAAATCATCTACATCCTTATTTTTTGCCGTTTTAGGCTCGTTATTTGCTCAATCAAGCATGATTTTTATAATTCACACCAATATTTGGAAACGCTTTTAATATTAATTCTTCCTTTGAAGTTGTGAATTGACAAACATTTGGTGGAAATTCAATAAGGCCAGTAGAAGCGTCAACAGGAATTCTCCCATTGCCAATGTCTAATAATGCATTTGAAAACACTTCTGCCGATATGTCATTTTGCTACTCCACTCGCATATTGATTGTTAATTTAAGTTTTTTTACGTATCTCCCTAAATTTCATGCCTTCAGGCAAGCATTTATTGTACACTGTACACCCCACTTACTTTACGCGTACACCGACCGATATTTTGACGCCTTTTTTTTAACAATAAACACGACCCAACTTCTAAACTCACATCCAAACACACAAAACAAGATTTAACCTTTAAACTATTATCAAAACAACGTCCGTCAGCCGCGTCCAAAAAAAACCTTTAATTTAATTAATTGATCGATTTTTACATTTTTTTTGTATACAAACCTTGACGTGGCAATAACGAACACAAAAAAAATAATTATCCAATTTGTGTCCGGCGTTGTGAAGTTATGGGCGTACATACATGAAGCAGATTCATTTTTATATATACAGTGTGGAAACCACTTATGGAATAAAATTCTTTATGTCATTATTTTAGAAAATTATAAGAAATGCCGAGACACGTCAACTTTTGAATTGAGTTGTGCGTTATGTAAACATAAATTTAAATGTACAGGGTGATTCACGCAAGTATGCCATAGTCGGTGTTGTTTTTTTTTAATGAAACACCCTGTATATTTGCATATTTGCATATTTTTGGAATCCCCTTAATGAACCGATTTCAACAAACTAAATAATGTATGGTCAATTATGAATTATACAGGGTGAAATTTTTATTTTTACAGTTATTAAGCACATACTTAAAATACCAGATGTATTTGATTTTAATACATTAAAATAAATGCTCAAAATGTTCTCCACCTAGTTGTTGGCAATAGCACAGTCTCCTATAGAACTCCTCCTTAACTTTGTTTAAAGTTTGAGGTGAAATATTCCGTATTTCTGTAGTTATCCTGTCTTTGAGGTCTACAATGCTAGTTGGTTGTGTTGCATATACTTTGTTCTTGAGATAACCCCACAGAAAAAAATCTAACGGCGTAAGGTCTGGCGATCTAGTTGGCCACTCAATAGTACCTCTTCGTCCAATCCATTTATTGGGGAAGATTTCATCTAAATAAGTTCTTACCATTAAAGCATAATGGGGTGTTGCCCCCTCTTCGACACTTAACAAAATATCCATTTTCACATCATCTTCAACGAAGTGTGGTTTTCTCTTCAATGGTTTGACATGTCCAAGTTCTCTGAATTGTGCATGAATTTTAGACACAGTACTTTGTGAAATATTAGGCAATTCGGGATACCTGTGATTAAATAAGTTTGCCACTTCAACTTGACTTCTGCAGTTATCCCCGTACCCGATCATCATTAAAATCTCAATTCGGTGAGTCTCAGTTAAATATTTCATTGTTATGTCGACAAGGAAAGAGTGTTTGACAAAGATTTTACTTTTTCAGTATAAACTGTCAACACATCAACAACTGACAGAATAGAAAACAATCCACATTATTTACCGTTTTTGTCTAATTATTGGCGTTCTTAGGTAATTTTTAGTTATTTATGATAAAATTCATGGGCGTAGCAGGTTTTGTTTAATATACAAATACGTCTAATAATTAGTTAGTTTAGATTTTTGATAAATCCATATTTAGCTAATTTAAAAAAGTACCAATATTTCAAGTGTAATAAATTATTAATTTTAAAATTTCACCCTGTATAATTCATAATTGACCATACATTATTCAGTTTGTTGGAATCGGTTCATTAAGAGGATTTCAAAAATATGCAAATATACAGGGTGTTTCATTAAAAAAAAACAACACCGACTATGGCATACTTGCGTGAATCTCCCTGTACATTTAAATTTATGATTACATACCGCACAACTCAATTCAAAAGTTGACGTGTCTCGGCATTTTTTATAATTTTCTAAAATAATGACATAAAGAATTTTATTCCATGAGTGGTTTCCACACTGTATAATTGAATTTTAGACTTTATCCATTGTATGTATGTTCGAGGTACATTATAAATTTTGAATTGCTTCTTTGAGTTTGGTTTATTTTAATTTGAATCATTTAAATAGTTTTCCTTTAATATTTTATAATTATTGAAGCTTTTATGTTAGAAGTAACTCGTGTCGGTTATGTACGATGTGTAGTTATTATTTTTCATATCAATATATTGCCTGAACTGCTCTGCTATATGTGAAATACGGCACAAATTATAAACTGACTAGGCATTATATAAAACGCGCATAAAAAGTTAGTCAGTTTATTTTTTTCGTTGTTTTTAACCGCTAGGAGATTTTATAGTTGTATTTTTTATCGAGAAGGGCAAGGAAGATCATTGAAGAAGCTATAGAGTGTTAAAAAATGGCTTCTTCAATGATTTTCCTTGTCCTTCTCGATAAATTAATCAATGATCTGTTTTAACCAAGACAGAAATTCTAAATAGTGGGGCATAGAAATAAAATTATTTTATTTGCCAGAGATTAATAATATTTGGGTATAGTACAAAATTCTATTACGGTCTTGTTTGTAGATGTAAATATTGATTTGTTTCACAAACTGCCTAAAAATAAGTACGCAGTATAATACGGCCGACGCTGTTTATATAATGACTAGTCGATTTATGAGATAAATATTTCTTATAATATCGGTCTGATTTGGGCAGTCTGTATATATATACGGCGTCTTTTCACAAATTGACTGTAACATATATATTAATAGAAGGAAGTAGATATCATATTACAAATATTTAAGCTTAGGGTATGGACAGAAAGAAAGCGGATTACCTGCTTGCTGGTTACCGGCGCCTAAATTTACTTATGGCTGATAAACGTAAGCGCACAGAGACAAAGCAGGATGAAGCTTGTCGGAGCGTATAGCAAGCCGCTGGCAGTTTACCGGAATGAGTATTTAATTATAAGCGAGCCGGTGATGGATACGGATGCATTAATTTCTGCTGTTTTTAAATAAATCCCCGTATGGGACAAACGGGATAAAGTCCACATTAACAGAAATGTAGTGGAACAATGATTAATTCGCATATAACGATAAAAGCGATCTGGATAATCTTTTAATTATTTTATTAATAGGATGAATACCTCTGTTCCGCAGTTTTAACTTTAAAAACGGATTGTTTAACAAAATTTGTTCGTCCGTTTAGCACTACTTTTAACCTTCAACTAAGTGAAATAAATCTACGAAAACAGAAGCCGATTCCGATTACCCGTTTTCTTTTTGTGTGCAAGCCTGCCTCTATCGGCGCCGGTAACCAGCGAGCAGGTAACCCGGTTTTTTTCTGTCCATACCCTTAGGTATTATTAGCCTTATGGGGATATTCTGGATAACTTTTTCCCATTAAGGATCAGTATAACTGTGCAATAATATAGGAAATCAAGGAAAACTATATCTGCTGATCTTTACAATGGGGTGTTAAACCGATATCCGGCTTTTGGTATTTTATTGAAGTATATTAGTACTACTTTGCAAAAATTAATTTAAACATTTTTTAAACCGAATATTTTAGGAGAAAACTGGTAATTAAGATTTCCTAAATGTTTGCAACTTTCACTACAGTTACGTCACGCACTTAAATATGAAGCTAGCCACTTTCTGATTTAGATGTTTTATGAACAAATAGCCAGTTACAAAAAGGCCATTTGAATTTGAAGTTTGAAGAACTGTCAAGGTCTATATGAGTGTTTTTTTTGTTTACAGTTTATTCGAGCTTGACGTTTCAATATCATAAAAAAATAAAGCATTGTGTTAATATTTTTTTAGTTAGTTTTTCTCCACAAGTTGGAATAATGTCAAAATCATATAAATCTTGTTTTATATCCTACTGCACGAACACAACAGTTACAACGCCTCGTAAAAAGTTTGTAACTGTGCCTGCAGTAGAAGTTAGACGAAAATTGTGGTTTGAGGCTGCTAGAAGGAAATATAAACAGACTACAACTAGTTTATATTGCTGTGAACATCATTTTGATGTAAGTAATTATATCTGTGTGTGTAGAAAGTATCGATGTATTTAAATATGTTTGATTTTTAGTTTGAAAGTAACATGGAAAATTATGTTAAACACTCGTTGATGGAAGGGAAAATTATTTTGAAACCATTAGTTGTGCCTCACGTTTTTAATTGGCCAGAATCTTCTTCAATCCAAAAGCTAAAATTGGATGAGTTGGTAGTCCCAAATGAACCTGTTTTAACAGAAGATTCTCATGATTATGATGTTGGTACTAAAACCTCCTGGGGAATGATCAATCAATACCAACAAACAAGTCCCTTAGAGGTAAAAAAGTGCAGCTGTTAGTTGTCGGTTAACATCTCAGAATACTGTTAAATTGGATACTTTAGAAAGTAGAAACTGGGAGTGAAGAACAGTTGAAGAAAGAAGTTGAAGAGTTTTTGGATAGTGCATTGGGTATAAAAGCCAAAATTAAAAAGGGTTATAGAATTGGGCAAACAAGAAATGGATAAATGGGAGGACAAACTCAAAATCCTGAAGGAAAAGAGAAGATTGAAAGGAAAACAGATTTATATTGAGTCCGAACTAACAAAAGCGGAGAGAGAAATTCAAAAAAACATCAGGGATTACGCGAGAGAGAAAAGAAAGAAGGGGGCAACTGTAATAGTTAGATTTAAAAAATTGGAAATAAATGGAATATCATGGAGATGGGATCGATTGGGGGAAAAATTAATTATTGATACGTCAAAATCAAAAAACTTAATGTAACTCGAGATGAACATCGTTTGTATTCCAAAACAATCCAACAAATTAAAACGAGTCACAACAATTTAAAAATTGTCTTTTGGAATATGAATGGGTTCAAAAATATCCATAATATATTTGTAGACTTATCAGATATTGACATATTATGCGTCTGTGAAACCTGGATATCAGGAAATATAGAAGTTCCTCTCAATTATGTAGACGAATATAATGTTGTTTTTTCTAAAGCTACAAGGGATAAGACTCGCGGTCGCGCAAGTGGAGGACTTGCTATTTTTTATAAAAAGAAATATAATCTGTGCGTTCTCGACTCAACTCCATGGTGGCTAATATGTAATATTAAAATGTCTCATTATAAGTTTGTTATTTGTGTTACATATTTCAAACAATCTCTCCAATTTGAGGAGAAGCTTGATGATCTCCAAGAATTGCTCGACAGCCTTTGTGATACACATAAAGAACATATATTTATACTTATTGGCGATTTCAATTCAAGAATAGGTGATAATAGCACCATACCTGTTGAAATGTTGGAGAGCACCAAGTTTTTCCCTAATATGGAAACCAGGGACAATAAATTAGATACTCATGGTCGGACTCTGTTGGATTTTACTTCTAGCAACAGTTTATCTTTAATTAATGGGCACATCATATCAGATAGACCTGCAATGTTTACTTATTGTAGTTCACTTGGTCAAAGCGTTATTGACTTATGCTTCTGTAGTACAGATAAGCTTGATGTAATAAAGAATTTTTACATTATTGAGGACCAATATCTATCTGATCACTTTCCCATTTGTCTCGAGGTGGAATCTGATTGTGTCTGTCCAGAGTATAATGTAATTGCTGGAATTCCAGTTGAATGTCTTAGATGGGTGGAAACAGAAAGTATTAACTATACATCCTTAATGCAATATTCACCAAATGTTGGGTTGCTGCTTGACCCAGAAAATGCACATTTCAACATTTGCTCTACAATTTTTGATTCTGGTAGAAACTCAGGATTAACTTACTTACAACAGCCACATCAGAAATTTCCTAAGAAACAGCCCTGGTTTGACTCCTTTTGCTTCCACGAAAAAAAATTTTTGAAAACAAAACTAAAGATATGCAAAGCACAACATTTTCTAGAACCCTTTAAAACAGAATACTTAGAAGCTAAAAAGAACTTTGAAAAAATTATTTCTAACAACAAAACTGCATATCACAAAGACATATTGAGCAAACTAAGTAACACCAAAAACCAGGCTGACTTTTGGAAAACTCTGAAAACCTTTAGAAATGTTACTCCAAAAAATGGTATTGAGCTAGAGCAATGGGAACATTTTTATGAAAATTCATATCAATCGAAACAAATTTCCGTTACCACATTTTATGACGCCAACTCACTTTACTTGGACTCACATTTTTCGGCCGATGAAATTTATCAAGCTCTTGAGGGGTGCAAGAACGGCAAAGCCCCTGGCAAAGATGGAATTCCCTATGAGTTTATTAAAAGTTTACCCCAAAACTGGATCTTATATGTATGTAATTGGTACAATAGAATATTTGAGAGTGAAACAGTACCGTCTGGTTGGCTTGAAACTATCCTAACTATGTTACATAAGAAAGGTGCACCTGATGACCCAAACAATTATAGAGGTATTTCGCTTGTTAATTGCTTTGCTAAGCTCTTTACCACCATCTTATTAAATCGCTTACATAATTGGTGCGAAGAAAATCGTATTCTGCCGGAATGTCAATTTGGGTTTAGGAAACATCGAAGTTGCGAAGATAATATATTTATCCTAAACTCAGTCCTACAATTTCACCTTCGGTTACCAAAAAGAAAAGTCTTTGCTGTTTTCGTAGACTTCAAGAGAGCGTTTGATAGAATTAACCATAATTTATTATGGCATAAATTATATCTAGCAGGTGTTAGCTCCAAAATAATTCGTATCATAAAAAATATATACGATCACTCATTTATATCTATTAAACTAAATGGTCACTTCAGCAAGAAGTTTGATATAACTGAAGGAGTCCTGCAGGGGGAATCATTGAGTCCCTTGCTATTTTCTTTATTTATGTCAGATATTGAAGTTTACTTCAGATCTGTTGGGCACACGGGAATTAATATAGATGGACGAAACGACGTGTTACTTCTTCTATACGCCGATGATATAGTAATATTAGGCGATTCTCCAATAGATATTAGCCGGAAATTGAAGACGTTAGAATCCTATTCCAACTCGATAAGAATGGAAGTAAACATACAAAAAACTAAACTAATGATATTTAGTAAGGGTGGATATAACAACAACTATAAACTAAATTTTAAATACAATAACGAACCTTTGGAGGTAGTAAAAAATTTTACATATTTGGGTGTTACTTTTTCATCTTCGTCTTTATTTTTAAATATGACAAAGAGGACAGTAACCAAGACTCTCCATTCTACAGGTGCTGTTATGAATATTATGTGTCGGTCTAAACTACATTCTTGGAATGCTCGTATGGAACTTTACAATTCTATCATTTTATCTTCTCTATCATATGGAATTGGAATTTGGGGACTACGATATGCTGATTTACTTGAACAAGTTCAGGTAAACTTTTTTAAAAGGTTGCTATGTCTGCCTCTTTGCACTCCCAATTATATGGTGAGAGTAGAAACTAAAACCATTAAGTTGAGTTTTTTAATATTCAAATCGGCGTTGTTGTGGTTAAATAGAGTGAAAATCATGGATGATAGTTCATTAACTAAACAATGCTTCTTGAGGTTAAAAGCCATCAACATTCACAGTGTAAAGTATAGTTTTCTGGGTCAAGTTAAGCCGGTTGTGATAATCTGTGGTTAGATTTCTTGCACAATAACTCCAAGCACCTTTTAAATAACATATTACAATTATATAAAAATAAATTAATCGCACATGATCAACAACGAATAATAAACTCCTCGTATCCTTTGTTATACAAATATTTAATTTTGTCTGAAAATAATTGTTATTTGTACAGGTCTTGCCCAATATATATAATTAGAATAATATCCCAAATTAGACTATGTAGCTCCAAAACTCTAAAAATCTATCATCGAGGTATAAAATACACAGTAGATATGACTACAACTTGTAGTCTTTGTAACTTGCATGAGACCGAGACATTAATGCACTTATTTATAGAATGTCCAATATACAATGAACTTAGAGGAGATTGCATATGTTCAGAATTGAAGACATTTGGCGAATTAATATATATTCTTGACAGCACTGATTTCTTTAAATTAACTAAAGTTGTGAATTATCTTCTCAATATTTTGAAGCTGAGGGCCTTTGTACTAGAAGAATGAGATATTCATTGTGTTTGAACTTTTTTTTCTTGTTAAATTAAGTATGTTTTAATTAGTTTTTTCCTACCTTATTATTGTTGTTGTTTCGTTTTCGCACTTTGGTATGTAAAGACCGAACTTATTGTAATAAGAATTGTAAATTCTTTTTAATGCAATAAAATTTATCTATCTATCTATCTCTACTTTAGAAAGTAAAATTTATAAAATAATCTAATAGCCGTAAAAACAATATAAATCGGAAGTAAATTTGAACAACTCAAGTAATTCACTATAAAAGCAATGTAACATAAACTAAACATAACCTATACTCCATTATGATTTTAAAAAAGAAGACAGAATTGTGGTCCTATAGGGCAAGTCCACGTGACGTCACGCCCGGATGAATCTGAAGTTGAAACAAGCGTTCTATGCTATTTCTCTATGTTCTAAGCACAACACGTCAACCCTTGTGTAGCCAACTTCTCTTTCAGGTTATGTATGAAAAAGCATGAATACTGAACTATTTAAATCATCCAAAAGTTGAATTTTCAAATCGACAAAGAAATCTTGTGAGAATGAAAATATTAAAAATAATTGATTCCCCATTATGATTTTGTCCACCACTAGCTATATTAACAGTGAGAAAACATCATATTTTTGTTAGATTTAACACCCCATTAACAATGAAGCGTATATTGTTTTGAATAAATCATCGTCACAATTTCCATGAGATATATGTATACTGTGTGTATATAAGTACTTTTTTTATAAGGGGTTAATAATTTAATTGTAGAAATTTCCTTCTACCATAGGCGTATAAAATGTATTTTGAAAGGGATCAATTTATTTGTAAAAATTTACATCTACCATGGGCGTACGATGGAATTTTTAAAGAGGGTTAATTTATTTGTAAAAAATTCCATTTACGATGGGGTTACGATAAAAATTTTAAAAGAGATTCATTTATTGGTGTTTTCACTTCTGTCGGCAGTCCCATGACTGGACTTTTTTTTGAACTCAAATCATTGGTTACATTTGATTTTTTTTCTTATACTTGTTATTTGTGAGATACCAGGAAAAATCGATAAGTAGTCAATTTTAATAAATGTTGACATCTAAGTTATTAGGAGCTTTATCAAAAAAAAATGTTCAAATATATTTTTACATAAATTGAAAGCGTAAGACAGTGGCGTACACAATTTTTTAAGTTATTGAAATCATTAGGTATGTCCGAACCGCAATCAGAAACTGTCAGAAACGATCAAAGAATAACTGGTCATAGCAAACACATCGAGTTTACTTCTACTACTCTCTGATCTGATATTTTAGGCTGATGATGGTGCCATCTATCGTTCAGTAGTATCTAGGTTACGCAAATATTTAAAAGTATCAAATTTCAATAACAATTTACTTAAACCGTTGAGTGAAAAACGCTTAAACCTACAGAACATTCCCAAGGCTTAAACCGCCACCTCTCAGTGGCTCTGTAGCAAAATAGCGTCAGTCAAAATAGCGCCTCACAAAAATAATGCAGAACAAAAACAGCGGCAGACAAAATAGCTTATTCCCTTCCCGTTCTCGACAATATATCAAAGAATTTGTATTCCACATGAAGTTTTCCCAAAAGAGGAAGGAAATAAGCTATTTTTGTCCAGCGCTATTTTGACTGACGCTATTTTGCTACAGAGCAGTATACATGCATCTCTCTTATTGAGGTCTCTGTTCTTCTCATTCGGATGACAGGCTATTTATTTTTTTAGACAATGCAAAAAGTATCCTGAAAAATGATTTACCAATAAAAATTTTCTTCGAACATCCTTGAAAACAGAAATTCAGTTTTGTTTATATCCTTGTGTACCTTTTTACTTTTACATTTTCATTAAAATACTCAAAAAGACTAATAAATAAGGTTTTCAAAATAATATACTTTTATATTCACTTCAAGGACGGCCGGTATATATTTAAATATTAATCGTAGATATACTTATGATAAACAACTTTACTTGTTTAACAGGGTGACTAACGAATAAATTTTGTCGATTTATATTCAGTAGGTAGCGTGTTGACTTTCTAATAGGAAATATTGGTATGTCGGTGTGCGTGCGTTCGAAATTAACGTGTATCGTGGAGTGTAGTGAATAGTGCCTCTATGGATTACTTGGATTACAATCTGATACATTTACGGTAAGTTTTCATTTTATTTACTGGTAGTTATTGGTAATATTTTTTTTAATTTTAAATCACATACGAACAATTTTACTACTATAAACAATTGATTTCAATATATTTATTTACTTAATTTTTTGCATTTTATCGAATTCTCAGACGTGTCTTATACTTTGACTCAAAATAAAAACCTACAGTATCTACTACAGATACTTTTTTTAAATACAGGATGAGTTACGAGGAACTGTACATACTTCTACCATAAGTAGAGGCACGTTAGGGGATTATCAAATGACCAATAAAAATTGTCTTCTTGTTTTGATTATTAATATACAGGGTGAATTATGGATTTTCACCAAAACAATGTTTCGTCATATATTTTCAATGATTAAGTAGATTTGTCTCATTTTTTGGTGAAAGTGTGTATTGGTGTCTGGAAACTAACTGACATATTCAGAATTTAAAAAATCCAGGACCGTCTTCGTGAAAATTTGTGAGACTGCTTCATTTTCAACACTTCACCCTGTATATGATTTTTCTAAAATCTGATTTATTTTTTTCAGAGGGCGTAAATAGACAGTTAGACCTGGGTATTTGAATTTTTTATTACACTCACCTTACATTTCCAATTATAGATTCATTTTAGAGTCAAATTGAAAATTGGCAATAATGAAATGTCTTACTCTATAGTAACGTTTAGTTATTGAAAAGAAATCTTTAAAATAAACAGACACGACACACACTGTGCTCCAGTATGGTAAATAACATAATTTGAATTGATTTACAGGGCCGGATTTTCCACCCGTAATAGACAAAAAACAGATGAAAAATATTTATAATAACCTAGTTTTCTTATTTGTTAAAGGAAAAATCATGTCTAATTATTTTAATCGGAATGAAAAGAACAAGCCCAGGAAATGTTATTCATAAATTTAAAAATGAAATAAATAACAATAACCAAACAATACAACAGTTTTAACAATGTGGAACAAAGTAAAAAACAATTGAATAAACATTACGATTATAAAAGAAAATGAAATCCATCTGCCTCAATATACCTTTCTTGACGAATGTTTAAATTTGTAATCTAATTTCTTGAAAAACAATGGTACTTTTCCTACAACAAAATCAGAACGAAATGTAGATCCTTAGGACTTAAATCCAAAAATAAGTACCAGAAAAGTAGGAGTACAATTAGGTGTTTCCCAATCCAAAGTGAGTAGAGTGTTGCGAAGAAATAACTTACATCCGTACCACATACAATTAGTTCAACGGTTACATCCTGGAGATGAAATCCATCGCCTAGCATTTTCAAGGTGGGCTGCAAATCACTGACTTGTATTGTACAGAACTTTATTCACTGATGAAGCACAATTTACCAGAGATGGAATAAATAATTCGCGAAATTCGCACGCATGGGCCGAAGAAAATCAACATGCGATTCGAGAATATCGTTCGCAACAAAGATTCTCTGTAAATGTCTGGATCGGAGTAATCAACACTCATCTAATAGGACCCCATTTTTTTGATGGTCCACTAACAGGACATGTTTATTTAAATTTTTTGCAGAATATCTTACCCAATCTACTCGCTAATGTGGGCCTACGAGGGATCTACTTTCAGCATGATGGGGCATCACCTCATTTTGCTGTTGCCGTACGCCAGCATTCAGATACCATTTATGGAAACTGATGGTTATAACGCGGGGGTCCTATTCCATGGGCACCAAGATCCCCAGCCTATAACCCTGTTGATTATTACATTAGGGGTCGATTAAAAGAGCTGGTCTCCGAAGAAAATATAAATACGCGGCAGCAGCTCATTGACAGAATTATTCACTGTTGCAATATTATCAGAAATGACCAACTGACAATCAGAAAGTCCATTACACATTTAAACTTTCGTCAAGAAAAGTGCATTGAGGCAGATGGATTTCATTTTGAACATCTTTTATAATCGTAATGTTTATTAAATTGTTTTTTGCTTTGTTCCACATTGTTGAAACTATTTTATTGTTTGGTTATTGTTATTTATTTTCTTTTTTAATTTATGAATAAACATTTTCTGGGCTTGTTCATGTCATTCCGATTAAAATAACTAGACATGATTTTTCCTTGAAAAAATAAGAAAACTAGGTTATTACAAACATTTTTTATCTGTTTTTTGTCTATTACGGGTGGAAAAATTTACATACAGGGTGAATTATTGAGATGAACCAGATATGCCAGATGTTTAAATCCGGCCCTTAAGATCAATTCAAATTATGGTATTTACCATACTGGAGCACAGAGTGTGTCGTTTCTATTTATTTTAAAGATTTATTATCAATAACTAAACATTATTGTCAGTAAGATATTTCCTTATGGCCAATTTTCAATTTGTCTCTAAAATGAATCTTTAATTGGATATGTGAGGTAAATGAAACAAAAAAATCAAGAACTTTCCTACATTTATCCGGTCACTTTGCCCATTTTCCAGATACATAGAAAAAAACTCTTTTACTACGATCACGCTTCCAAATCTGACTGGAAAGTTGACGTCTATTTTCACTTACAATAAAGGAAAAAGGTAGTCATCATGAACGTGGTTGAAGGTTATTGATTCAATTCACAAAATGGAAAAGTTTCGAGAAATATCTTGTTAATGTACGTCCTAATTTCAGAAAAATTAAATTTTACAACAGATTTTGTAGCACTGTTAATTATTGGAACCATTAACATTAACAATTGTCAACATTGTACATTTGATTGTAACATTGTTAAGGATAAAAATATTGCTATATCATCTGAAATTCGATAGTCTAGTGTGATAAAGATGTAGGAATCGAATATTACCAAGATTTCATAAAACATCACATGATTCAACTTTTTATTTTATTTTTATGTACAGAACAATGAGGCATAGTAACATTTTGATTGAACTCTTGGCGACATGTCCTTTCACAGTTTATCTATATATTCACACTTATTTCCCGATTCTGACGTTGTCACTGTTTTCCTGAATAACAAATTGATAATGTAATCACAATATTCACAAAAACTCTAAAAAATTCCACCATATACGAATTAACAACAATGAATAAAAACAAAATCAGGGTTGTAAGAGTAAAATAAAAGTATGTACCAGAATATTCAAGAAAATATACCAGATCTAATGTTTATGGCAGATAATCATATTATTATTTCCTATGGAAGGATTTCATCAAATCATCTACCAGAATAACACGAAGTTGTACCTGCATACCTACACAGAAAAAAAGGAATGTTTGAATATAGTATTTCGATTTATTTGAGATACAAATAATATTCATTTAACTCAAACATTATTGTTTGGAATGAAATAAATTGGTTTATTCAACTGAAATAATAGGTTTATTTTAATTTAGGTTTCGAAAATTATTCAAAGCAATGCAATTATTTGATTGAATGTAGTATTTCGATTTATTTGATATCAAAATACATGTTTTGAGTAACATTCATTTCACTCAAATATATGGTTTGGAATGAATTAAATTGGTTTATTCAACTCAAATAATAGGTTTATTTTAATTTAGGTTTCGAAAATTATTCAAAGCAATGCAACTATTTGGTTGAATGTAGTATTTCGATTTATTTGATATCAAAATACATGTTTTGAGTAACATTCATTTCACTCAAATATTATGGTTTGGAATGAAATAAATTGGTTTATTCAACTCAAATAATAGGTTTATTTTAATTTAGGTTTCGAAAATTATTCAAAGCAATGCAACTATTTGGTTGAATGTAGTATTTCGATGTATTTGATATCAAAATACATGTTTTGAGTAACATTCATTTCACTCAAACATTATGGTTTGGAATGAAATAAATTGGTTTATTCAACTCAAATAATAGGTTTATTTTAATTTAGGTTTCGAAAATTATTCAAAGCAATGCAACTATTTGGTTGAATGTAGTATTTCGATTTATTTGATATCAAAATACATGTTTTGAGTAACATTCATTTCACTCAAATATTATGGTTTGGAATGAAATAAATTGGTTTATTCAACTCAAATAATAGGTTTATTTTAATTTAGGTTTCGAAAATTATTCAAAGCAATGCAATTATTTGATTGAATGTAGTATTTCGATGTATTTGATATCAAAATACATGTTTTGAGTAACATTCATTTCACTCAAACATTATGGTTTGGAATGAAATAAATTGGTTTATTCAACTCAAATAATAGGTTTATTTTAATTTAGGTTTCGAAAATTATTCAAAGCAATGCAACTATTTGGTTGAATGTAGTATTTCGATGTATTTGATATCAAAATACATGTTTTGAGTAACATTCATTTCACTCAAACATTATGGTTTGGAATGAAATAAATTGGTTTATTCAACTCAAATAATAGGTTTATTTTAATTTAGGTTTCGAAAATTATTCAAAGCAATGCAACTATTTGGTTGAATGTAGTATTTCGATTTATTTGATATCAAAATACATGTTTTGAGTAACATTCATTTCACTCAAATATTATGGTTTGGAATGAAATAAATTGGTTTATTCAACTCAAATAATAGGTTTATTTTAATTTAGGTTTCGAAAATTATTCAAAGCAATGCAATTATTTGATTGAATGTAGTATTTCGATGTATTTGATATCAAAATACATGTTTTGAGTAACATTCATTTCACTCAAACATTATGGTTTGGAATGAAATAAATTGGTTTATTCAACTCAAATAATAGGTTTATTTTAATTTAGGTTTCGAAAATTATTCAAAGCAATGCAACTATTTGGTTGAATGTAGTATTTCGATTTATTTGATATCAAAATACATGTTTTGAGTAACATTCATTTCACTCAAATATTATGGTTTGGAATGAATTAAATTGGTTTATTCAACTGAAATAATAGGTTTATTTTAATTTAGGTTTCGAAAATTATTCAAAGCAATGCAACTATTTGGTTGAATGTAGTATTTCGATTTATTTGATATCAAAATACATGTTTTGAGTAACATTCATTTCACTCAAATATATGGTTTGGAATGAATTAAATTGGTTTATTCAACTGAAATAATAGGTTTATTTTAATTTAGGTTTCGAAAATTATTCAAAGCAATGCAACTATTTGGTTGAATGTAGTATTTCGATTTATTTGATATCAAAATACATGTTTTGAGTAACATTCATTTCACTCAAACATTATGGTTTGGAATGAAATAAATTGGTTTTTTCAACTCAAATAATAGGTTTATTTTAATTTAGGTTTCGAAAATTATTCAAAGCAATGCAATTATTTGATTGAATGTAGTATTTCGATTTATTTGATATCAAAATACATGCTTTGAGTAGCATTCATTTCACTCAAACATTATGGTTTGGAATGAAATAAATTGGTTTATTCAACTCAAATAATAGGTTTATTTTAATTTAGGTTTCGAAAATTATTCAAAGCAATGCAATTATTTGATTGAATGTAGTATTTCGATTTATTTGATATCAAAATACATGCTTTGAGTAGCATTCATTTCACTCAAACATTATGGTTTGGAATGAAATAAATGGGCTTATTTCACTCAAATAATGTATCCTTTTTCAATTTCGGTCTGAAAAATTATTCGAACCAATGAATTTTTTTTTATGAACGCAAAACAGTATGATATCGACCGTCGTCAAGTCGAGTATCCAGCAGTGTGTCGTGTGTCGTTGTTAAACTATATCTGTGTTATTCAGTTTGTTTTCATTATTCCACTGTGTGTAAATGGAAGAAGTAAAAGAATTACTTAGAGAATATCATTTACAGGACTTAGAAAGTGTTTTCGAAGGTAAGTTGATTCTCAATTTATTGTCCAAAGTTGTATTGGTTTAAGATACTTTCATTAAGAACACTTTGAATACATATACCTAAAATCACGAGATTATTAGATTAGGGTGTAAAGCCTGTTCATAGATATAAGAAAGTGACTGAATCCTATTAGGAAGTACCCAATGATAAAGTATGGGATAAAGATTTTAAATGGGTACGGACCATAGCCTACCTGCTCTAAAACTACGAAAATCCGGTAATAAATTTCATGTCATTGTTAGTTAATAGCTACCCTTCAATAATCCGCTTAATTTACTTTCTTATAACTATGAACAGGCTTTACCTTAAGTAGAGAATTACTCGAAAAATATGCATTTTTAGTGAAACACATGTAATGGGAAAGTTGTTCAGAATTATTTTCTCCGCTAGATGGGACATCATGGATGGATGGATCATGTTTAGGGCTTCGCGGGGAACCACAACAATTTTTTTAAAATGGAACATCCTATTTTTGTCGGCTGATTCGAACCGAACGGAAAAGTTTATGTTTGAATATGAGTAAAAAAATTCTTTTCGGGTCCTACTGGGGCGCTTCAGGGCCCCCTTTTTGTAATCGGATAGTACGGAATTTCAGTAAGGCCTTGGAAAAAGTTGTTAAAAAAGTTTTTCCTCTACTAGATGGGCTTCATTAAATAAAGGCTTCCTAATTACATTCCCACTAAAACGTGTTGTATACTAAAAATCATATTTTTCTAGTTATTCGCCTGATCTCTTACTTAATGTACACCCTATACTATGTCTATTCCAAATGTTTCCAGAGTACTTATTAAACTTGGGATTGATTAATTCATTAAGTTGATTTTGAGTATTTTATTCGATTCAGTATTTTATTTGTTTCGGTTTAGTATTTCATTTTTTTCGATTTAGTATTTCATTTGTTTCGATTTAGTCTTTCATTTATTCTGATTAAGAATTTCAATAATTTATTTATCGTTTTATACGGAGTAGTTATTTCATTTATGTCGAATAAGTTTATCATTTCAGAACAGAAATTGTATTCTCTTTCCGCATTGATGGAACTACGGGAGAGCGATATTGGGGAATGATGACCTACGAAAAAAATTGAAACCCTCAGAAAACGGCTCTCGGAATGTAAGTATACAGCGTGGTTACTTTTTAAACTCGCGATCCTTCAACATCTTTTTCAGTTTTTTTAGTGACACCCTCAATTTTAAAGTAAAATGATGTTCATGAGAAAACCCAAATGCGTGAATGAACAAAGACAGGAACATTTTCTTTTTCTAATCTAATCTTTCTAATCTTTCTCTCGAAAAAGAGTCGCTCGAAAGTAATTAAATCGAGTAATTCTTTTTCTTCTCATGTGCTATGAAATCAATGAAATCAATCTATCAATCATGTGGTATGAAATAACTGCAATGTGTAAAACTCAATAAATTTTCAGATCTCAGTCGATTTTGGATGGAACACCAAGCAAAAAAAGAAGAATAGAAGATTTCATACCAAATGATAGTTTTTCTTTTATATTTTCGATATAAAACGACCTGTATTATACCAGTTGTTCAAAACGTATCGTAATTGCAAAAATGGTTTTCGTTTGTCGTTTTATAGATATAATAAATGTTCAAAAAAATTGATATTTTATTTAATTCCTGTCCATTGACAATACTTCGGAAACAAAGTATTCGTTCTAATACATCTTTCCCGGAAAGCGCCTTTTTCAAAATAATTTGCCTTTGAATAAAGCTTCAAGGTGCTAACTTATAAATAATTCCATCAACTTCTAAAAAATTACTACTTTGTACATAGTAATTGATTGGTATAAAGAAGATACAGATATATTTATATGTTTCCTGGGAAGCCTTTAGTGGACTACATTATTTCACTTTTTTGTTCGTTTTAAAATTGGAAAACCAGTCCACCTTTTGCTTTCCTAATGAGATGAGGGGGTCGACGTAATTCTTCATTAATAGCACTCAATTACCATGTTCACTGATCAAATTCAATATAAATTGAAGGAATATGGAAGTTACCACAAAAAAATCGTTATCGTGGTGCACTCCGATGGAGGGTGTCTTCTACGGGAAAAATGAATAGGAACCCCTAGGGTTATTTTTACCCAATATTTGTTTCATTTGTGGCTCAAATTCTTCAGGCAAGTATTTTAAATTTTTAAACGAATTCTAACAATTCTTAATTTACCTAATCATTTGTTTGATTCAAATAACTATTCTCCATTTCATATTCTAAAACAGTGCCACAAAAATATAATATAATATTTTTTTCATTCCAGCGGGTATGTTTCTGAACCAAACAAAATATTTTCCAATTAAAGATATATTTGTTTCACTTGAGTAACTCACACTCTTCATTCAAGTATAATCTTAAATCAATTCCTAATTATACATTTGTTTCAAATAGCAATATTCTTGATTCTGAAATTAAATGATTATTTGCACAAAATTAATAATTATTTTTTTTATTTTAACAGTCTGGTATTTAACAAAACAATATGTTTCTAAAATTCAAGTAAATCTTTGTTTCATTTGAGTATTTAATATTCTAGAATATACAAAATTGTTTATTTGCTTCCATGGTGGAAAACATTCTCAGATGAAAATGAATTATTCTTGCATCAAATGAACCCGAAGAATTGAATGGAAGAAATATAACAATTGACTTCATCATATGTTTTCTTGAATCAAACAAATATTGGTCTTGGAATCCAAATAAACTAGCGTTTTATTTTAAATAATAGT
Organism: Lochmaea crataegi; assembly: GCA_947563755.1. NCBI lineage: Eukaryota > Metazoa > Arthropoda > Insecta > Coleoptera > Chrysomelidae > Lochmaea > Lochmaea crataegi. The sequence goes on from OX387422.1 coordinate 106,204,106, forward strand.
TTTATTTCGCCATATTGAAACAACAAATTTGTTTGACTGAAATATATTTTGTTTGATTCAATACTTTTTTTTTATCTGTGTAGCCAGAGTAATTTTTATCACATCTGTTACAATTGTAACATCTCTGGCAACACTGAACAAAATGAAAATATTCTTCTTCAGACTTTCTCATGATCTTCAAGAGATTAGTGTTTGGTTTTCTTCACTTTTCTGAGTATAAAATGTTTTTAATACTTTTATAAAATAACGTATGCCAGCGATAATTTTATGAATGGAATCGGCCATGTTTCCTTAGCCCTTACCGACGCCACGCAGCTTCAGATAGGTTTGCCACACTGTATATTACTGGACCGGTTTCACAAATTACTTTTGCATCGCCAAAGGTGATTTATGAAAATTAATATAACTGAACAATAAACCAAGTTACCTTTATTATGTAGCCTAGGATATATGTCCTATTAAGATATTTCATTTATATGCTAAGTAAATACAATCTAATAATGAAGAGTAGATATTTATCTGTCTGACTTTTTTATATTTTTTTAATTCTAAGAAACTGAGTCTGCCTCAAATATTATGACAACTGTGTAAATGTAATTTTTCTATGTGGTCTGATGATTTGATTCAATTGAGTGTCTTCCATTTTTTTTTTTTTTTTTTGGGCCGAGATGGGAAACTCATGTTCGAATGGGTCCAGGACCCAAACAGTGTTGGACTCATCCCCAAGGAGATGCCTACCAACCAAACCCACCTCAAACTCGCCGTTACCCCCGCCTCGGAATCACTACCCTAGCATACTTCGAGACAGGCGGCGGTCCCTCGCACACTCTCCGCTCACACTGTCATCTTCTCCCTCCTATCACTCCTGCCTCTCATGCCATATCGAGTCCTTCTCTCCCCCTTACCATGCTCTCTACTACTCCACTCACCTCCATCCATTCCTCCTCCCCCCTCAACATTATCTCCACCATGTTTTCCCAGTACACCGCCTCCCCTAGTTTCCTCTCCAACTTCTTCAGCACTTCCTCGTTCCTCCAGCATCTAAACACATGCCCCACATCATCCTCCACTTCACACCTCTCGCACACACCAGTCTCTCGTTTCCCAATCTTGTGGAGGTACCCTACTCTCGACCCATGTCCAGTGAGCACTTGTGTCAAGAAGTAGTTCACCTCCCCGAATTTCCGGTCCATCCAATCTCTCCTATTCCCAATCGCTCCTTTTAGCGCGCCCTCATACTCCTCCCACCTTCTCTCCATTTCCTCCTCCATCCATTCCCGTACCTCTTCTTTGGTCGCACCCCTCCAGCGTTTGCTCCTAGCTCTAGCCAACACGTCCAATGGGTAGGACCTTGCCAGCACCGCTGCTGCCAGTCCACCCACCGTCCTGTACCCCTGCACCACCCTCAGCAGTATCCCTCTCTGCACCCGCAGAAGTGGCCTAACCCTCGCATTCACCCCCGCTCTTTCACCCCACACCTCCGCACCGTACAGCATACTCTGCTCTACCGTCCTACCAATTACCATCCTCTTCCACTCTCCCGGCCCTTTCACATTACACATCAATCTCCCCAGCCATGCTGCCCTCACTTTACCCTTCTCTGCCGCCTTTACCATATGGGTTTTGAAGGATAATTGGCTATCCAACTACACCCCTAGGTATTTCACAGACTCCTCCATGCGAATTATCCTTCCCTTAACCATCACCCCCACTTCCCTTGCCCTGCTCCGTCCCTTCACTAGCAACCCCACCGTCTTCTCTTCCGCCACTTCCAGTCCGCACCGCTCTATCTTCTCCACAATCTTCCTGCACATTCTCTCCGCCTTTCTTTCTATCTCCGCCTCTCCCTTTGCCGTACATATCAGACACACATCATCCGCATACACCGTAATCTCACATCCCTCTTCACATACTATCCCACAAACCTCATCAAACACACACTTCCAGAGCGTCGGTCCAAGAACCGAGCCCTGAGGCACTCCAGCCTCCATCTCATATCTCCTCCCTCTGGAGTCTACAATCACACGCCCCGTCAGGTAGTCCTCCACCAGGTTAACCAACCCCTGCTCCACTCCAAGCCTCAGCAACCCGCTCAACACTGCCCGTTTGCTGACACTGTTGAACGCGTTCCCGACGTCGAAGAACACGAGTAGGGCCAATTTCTTCTTCCTCCAGCTGCCCTCCCTAGCTCTTTCCACCAAACCCATCACCTTGCTCAGTGCCGAGATGCAAGATTTCCCCTTCGTGAACCCATGCTGGTTTACCCTAAAACCCCCATTCCTACCAACTTCCTCCTCAATCCTATCCCTTATTATCCCCTCCATCAATTTACCCATACCACACAGCAGGCTGATAGGCCTATAGTCCCCCGCCCGCTTCCCCTCTCTACCCGCCTTCTTCATCAGTATCACCCTGGCTACCTTCCATCCTTCCGGGAACTCCTCCTCCCTCAGCACCCTGTTGAATAGTTCCCAGAAGTACTCCCTATTGTCATCCAACAGCCTCTTCACCATATCACCCCTCAGGCCATCTATCCCTGGGGCTTTTCTCACTTTAATATTTCTCCCCCAATCTTCTACCTCCCACTTCTTTACCGGCCTTATCCCCCTCATTTTCACTACCCCCCTTGTATCTTGGATTTCCTGAATTCTGCCACCCACTCCTCCTTCTCCCCCTTTGAACAATTTCTCTATGATCTCCTTCTCCCAATCCTCCTCTAGAACCTCGTTTCTATTTCCACCCATCCTCTTCACCGCTATCTCATACGCCTTTCCCCATGGATTGTTTTCCAATTCCCCCAGTAACTCTTCCCACTTCCCTCTTTTTTCCCTCTCCACTCTACGCTCCAGTTCCTTCTTCTTCTCTTTATATCTCCCTCTTCCCTCTATCCTTCCTCTTCCCCTCAGCATCCGTCTTCGTTCTTTCTTACACTCCCTCCACAGCTCCTCTATTTCCTCATTCCACCAGTAATTGGCCCTCCGCTCACGCCTATTGCCCCTCTTTCCCTCTCTTTTGCAGCCCTGTATCACATTGTACAATTCATCTGCATCATGTCCAAGTCCCCTTCCTATCTCTTCTCTTACTTTCTTCCTCATTCTCTCTGCCTCGGCTTTCGTCCACTTCCATTCCCACTCTTCCACTAAATCCTTTCTCTCTTTCCTTATATCCGTCTCCACATACCTATGTAAGCTCAAGCTTTCCTCATCCTCCAGCACCCCCCAACTAAACACTCTTTCCCACAGCCATTCATCACATGCTGTTATATCAATGAATGATGAACCCCCGTCACCCCTCACGAAGGTGGGCAGTAGTCCATCATTCAGCACCACCAACCCGTTGGATGTTAACACTTCCTCAAGGATCTCCCCTCTCCTGTCCGTTTTCTTCCCCCCCCATATAGTATTCTTCGCATTGAAGTCCCCTGCCACCATTCTCCTTATGATCCTCCTTTTTCCTTTTGACACCCTCAGATCGTCCTCTAATCCTGTCATGCTCCTCTCATATTCTTCCAGGCTGACATTTGGGCTTATATACACACTATACACCACTATGTCTCCCATTCGCACTACCACCCATCCATTTCCCTTCCTCACTTCATCCGCCCTCAATCCATCCCCCACCACTCTTATTCCTGCTTCTCCTGCATCGTCCATAATCCATCCCTGCTTCCCCACATATCTAGCATTCACCTCGGATCCACACACTACATCCACTTCCCTCCTAAAAATCACTTCATCCAATATATCATGCGCTATCCTACATTTCCCTAAATTTATCTGTAACACTCTCCATACATCCCCTACATTCCTCCTTCCCGCGCAATGCTGTCCCCTTCCTCCTATTTGACCAGACTCGTCCCCTCTGAGGGGTCCAGAGGGTCCCTTCCATTTTTTCCTTCACCTTTTCCATAGTCTCCTTCTACTTCTTCCCTTCCCCTACTACATTCTATCTCCCCTGGCCTGTGTCCCCTTTCCCCACATACCCTACAAAGGAAAGCCTGCCGACAGTCTCTCGCCATGTGATCCTCGCTCTTACAAAGCCAACACTTACTCCTCTCCTTGACTACCTTCACCTTACACCCTGTCACTTTATGGCCCTTTATCCCACATCCAAAGCATCTGTCATCCTCTCTACCCTCTATAATATTTACCCTGTTCCACCCCAATCTAATCTCCTTTTTTTTCAAAAAGGCTACCGCTTTTTCCCATTCCGCCCTCACCACCGCCATTTTCATCCCGTTCCTCTCCCTTACCACTTTAATCACCGTTGTCCCTTTCCCAATCAAATTCTCTATTTTCCCCCTCACCTTTTCATCTTCCATCCACGGTTCTATCCCTACCATTTTAATGGTTTTTGTTCCCCTCCCCGCTTCGACCACCCTAGCTCCTGTTACCCTTCCTACCTCCCCCAGAATTCCCCTCACCTCAACCCCCTTCTTTGCCTCTATTACCACCTCCCTATTTCTTGAGACTCTGAGTCTATCCACCCACTCCCCTGTCATCTCCCTCAACCCCTTCTTAATCCTCTCGATCCCCTCCTGATCGACTTCCCCGATATCCTTCAGGATTATCGCCCCATTTCTACCCTCCTTTTCCTTCTCCCCATCTATATAGATTGTTACCTCCGCCACCTCTCCGCCACCTCTCACCCACGCCACCATCTTCTTCAGCACCTCCACCTCTACCTGCTCAAGCCTGTGGAGTCCAATGCTGTCCCCGCTCCCCACTACCCCAAACAGTCGTCTCATCAGCTCAAACACCTTTTTCTCATCCCTACAATCTCCCTCCATCCGACAGATCAACTCCTCCGTCTTCACCCTTACCCCATTCCTTTCCGTAGTGCGTACCTCCTTGACCCACTCCATTTCCTCTCCTTTTCCCCCTAGCATAGGGTACCTATCCCTAAACATCCTCTGTATTCCCTTCTCCATTCCACTGTCTTCCTTGGTCACCCATACCACCTTTACCTTTTCATCCCCTAATATTGGATTTCCCACCTTCACCTCTATTCCCTCCCCCTTTTTACCATCCCAGTCCCTATCTCTAACCTCCAGCCATCCTTCCCAGTCTCATTGCCCCACCTCCCATCGTGTTTGCATTATCCCGTTGCTATCGTCCTCCCCCCTCAACCTCTCCAATTCCTTGACCCGCCCCTCTGCCGCTGCCTTCTCTTCCTCCAGCCTTTCCACCTTCTCCTCCAGTCGCCTTACCATATCCTTCAATCTCTCTACACTCTCCTTCTCTTCTTCCTCCCAATCCTCCATTTCCTTCTTTCCTTTCTCCTTCAGTTTCCTCTTCTGTTCCTTGTCCTCCAGAGGCGATACTTCCTTTCTCTTTACTCCAGCATCACTCCTCCCTCTCGTCTCCCCCGCCTTATCAGGCGTTCGTTTTACCTTCGTCGACTTACCAAAAATTCCATTTCCTTGCCTTTCTTCATCCATAACCTCCTGTTCTATTTTTCTTTCTTCTTTGTCCATATTCCATCCCACGAGTAGCTAGGGAATTGAATGTCCACCACCACAGAGCCCCGCTTGTGGTGGTAAGGCTGGTTACTCCGGGAGGTCGCCAGGTATCCCGGAGGCACCGTTTCTGACTGACTTTCGCGCAGCCATTCATCCATTGCCACGGTAGCTAACAACGTAGATTACGGATTGTTTTATCGAGGTTTACTCCTACAGGCTTTTTCTCACGGTTGCCTCCGGACGCAGTGGCTTCCGTTGCCTACACTACACCACAACATAGCTGCCTTCCCTATGTCGCTGGTTTTTTATCGAGGTTTACTCCTCTAGATTCCTGGGAATCTAACCTATTAGTCGCCTTTTACGACAGGTGGGCTATCCCCTGGGGGTATTCTTCTGAGCCCGCCCCCAGACGGGTGAGAGTGTCTTCCATAAGTATACTTATCTGGATGTTAATTTCTAAAGCAACTAAGATGTTCACTATGTCTTATTGCAAGATTTCTTCGTGTTTCACCTATACAGGGTGTTTCATTACTAATTGGAAATATTTCAACTGTAGAATCCTGAACTTAAAATATGAAGATTTGACCCAAACCACCTAGATAAAATGTTTTTCTTGTCGTACTATAAAATTATTTGACATATTATTGAAGTGTGGGTATTATACACCCTGCTAAATTATGTTAAATAAACCTTTCAGGCTACTACCAGAGGCGTATGCCATGGACAAGTGAAAAACTAAATGCTAAATATAAGCTAAAAGATGGCAGCATCTACTTCCCAAATCTGCAATCTTTCGAATACTATATTGATATTTCTATAAAAACTCCTTTTAAAACCTTTTTCCGGGTAAGCAATTCCGAAACCGATAGCTGTTAGCATATTGTACGATAAAGTTAAAACCCGACTGTAATTTCAATCTCACTATCATATAGAGTAAAGCTGGATAGTCCAATAGCTGTTATGCGGCAACTTACAGCTTCCTTTTTTTATCTAGAAGAACACTGAAAATTCGTAGCACAGGGATTGTGGACATGAATGGACCGGCCTACAGATTTTTTTGGAAAAATTTAAATTTTACATTCAATAGTGCAGTTGCAAACGAATGTTGTAGAATAATTTTAGATGGTAGGATATGTTTCCATCAGGAAAACCTACCTCGTAAATATTGTAAGGGCTGAGCCCTGTATTCGGGTAGATGAGTTCAGTCAGAGACAGGGTTCAGTAAAAGTTAAGCGTTTATTGCTTTTTTCGTAAAACACCCAGTTATAAAGTAAGTTAAGCAGATTTTTATAGTTACTTTTTATACCTTCCAATAAAGTCCTTATTGACAAATTTAAAAGTAAAAATCTCAGGAAGTAGCCGTGAAAACCAATAAATGTGTTAGTGGAACACGTACGGATGTTGCGGACGTATAAAATAAAAGTAAATTTCCGTCTCAATGGCGCGACTACATGAAAATACCTCTGTATACCCCGGAGACTTCACTTTGATTTCTAATTTTACGTTAGCCACGTTACGTAAGTGGCATTTCATTTGAATTTTACACACATTTTTGTTTTATTTCAATTTAAGTTACGTGAAGTGTGAGATATTTTTTACCTCTTGGGTTTAACAGAAAATCAAATTCTTGTTTCCTGTAACAAGATAAAAACTTCAAGCACTGTTGTGAATACTGATGGATTGAAAATATTTTTGGCAGAGTCTAATTTTACTGGTTGTGTAGTTTCTACGGCAACTTATTAGAACTTCATAGAAGAGCGAGATATGTTTCGTCTCGAAAAACGGTAATAAGATGAGACGAAAATTTTTTAAAAATATTCTAGGTGATACCGGAACCATAGGAACCATAATAGTGCGTAACCTGAGAGTCGGAAACATTTTTTTCATAAGAAAAATAAAATGAAGGTCTGCATAACAATCCATTTCAATATAAAAATCTGGTTACAATTTGTAAAATATTTTTATTTTATAATTATTTTGCTTGCAACAATTTTAAAGCAACAAAAAAGTATAGAAGATAGAGTCGTTGAATGAGAAATTCTTTTGAAGTTTTCCCTATATTGAAATTATGACAAAATTTTTTTAAAGTTGAGACAATTCATAGTTTAAGGAGCTGGATATTTATAAATAGCGTTTTAGTTCCCATGGGCCCATAGCTTCTACTTTTTTGTAATATTTCTCCATTTTATTCGATCTCTTGCAATCAATCCTATTCCAGTCCTCTATTGCTATCTGTTTTAACTCTACTTTAACAGCATTAGTTCATTTCTTCCTAGGTCGACCTCTTTATTTCTTACCTCCTCCACCTCCAAGAAGAATCTTCTTCAATTCCACTTATAATACCTATCCTTATTTCAATCCAGTAGTTTCAACGTATAAAAGTTTATAGTACAGATTTTTTACCCCAAGCTGTACGATAAATAGTTTCTGAGATATAGCGGGTTACCTCTCTTAATCAGACACCCGGTACAAAATGTATAGTGCCACTTTTTATACTAAGTTCCAGTTTGAGCTACTCGAGGTGCCCATTTAGGCGGCAGTTCTATACAACTTAAGAGTCTAAACAGTCTGGAACTGCAAACAATCCCTCAAGCAACTCAGAGTAATTACAGAAATTCTTACTGGACGATGCTCTCTTATATACCATCTCTCTAAGATCGGTAACGTGGACAGTGGAACATGCAGATTCTGCGATGAAGCGGCTGAAACGGCGAAGTACATTATCCGTAATTGCAGGCTAATTGTTCGCCAATGCCTTAAATACCTGTGACAGGTCTACTAAAATTCTGATCAGATTATAGACCCAGTTTTAAAACGGATAATAGGATTTCTCGGAAGCCTGAATCTTTTGGACTAGAACATAGATGGAGGGTATATACAAAAGATCTTATTGGTCGCAATATGTGTATATCTACCTCAGGCTCCTTGGGCTACAACCCCAATTCTCCCAGACAAGTTTCTGCACACTATTAGAGCTATTTTTACTCTAAACACTGCACCAAAAGGTTCTCAAAACACAATTTATACTACGACAAAAAAATTATACTTCGTTTTGTGTTGATGTAAGTTTGGTAATTAGGAAAAACTACTACTAAGAAAGTTCTCCAGATGCAAAGAGAGAAAAATGAAATAAAACATTTGATTAAACTCTTAAATTACAAAGCGGTGTATTAAAAGTCCATCTATTCAAGTTCCCAGGACTTAAATACTCTAACGAGTTCAAATTCATTTTATAAAAATGAAAAAAGATAAAAAAGGGGATCCTTCTGATGAACATTTGTATGCGAAAAAAAAGGTGAGCGGTCGTCGGACCGCCGACAGAAGCTTGCTTCTTATGCACATTTTTCACCATTTTTCAAAAATTTTGACAATTTTTGACGAATTTTGACAATTATTGACCGTCTTTGACAATTATTGACCATTTTTGACAATTTTTCAAAAATTTTAACATATTTGGCAATTATTGACCATTTTTTCAAAATTTTGACAATTTTTTCAAATTTTAACAATGATTTACCATTTTTGACAATCATTGACAAATTTCGACAGTTTTGACAATTATTGATCATTTTTGACAATTTTTCGAAAATTTTGACCATTTTAGACCATTTTTCCAAATTTTAACAATTATTGACCATTTTTGTCAATTATTGACCATTTTTGACAATTTTTCCAAAATTTTGACAATTTTTAATAATTATTAACCATTTTTGACAGTTTTTTATAATTATTGACCATTTTTTCAAAATTTTGACAATTATTGACCATTTTTAACAATTTTTGAAAATATTTGGCAATTATTAACCATTTTTAAAAAATTTTGACAGTTTTTGACGATATTCCCAAAATCCTGACAATTTTTGACCATATTTAAAAAATTTTGACAATTTTTCAATAATTTTAACAATTATTGACAGTTTTTGACGAATTTTGACAATTACTGACCGTCTTTGACAATTTTTGACCATTTTTCAAAATTTTAACAATTATTGATCATTTTTGAGCATTTTTGACGACTCTTGACAATTTTTGACGAATTTTGATTGATTTTGACAATTATTGACCGTCTTTGACAATTATTGATCATTTTTGAAAATTTTGACCATTTTTCAAAATTTTTGACAATTATTGACAGTTTTTGACGAATTTTGATAATTATTGACCGTCTTTGACAATTATTGACAATTTTTCAAAAATTTTAGGATATTTGGCAATTATTGACCATTTTTTCAAAATTTTAACAATTATTGATCATTTTTGACAATTTTTTATTGGTTTTGACAATTATTGACCATTTTGACAATTTTTCCAAAAATTTTAACCATTTTTCAAACTTTTTGACAATTTTTGACAATTTTTGGAAATATCTGGCAATTATTAACCATTTTTCCAAATTTTTGACAATTTTTGACCATATTCAAAAATTTTTACAATTTTTCAAAAATTTTAACATATTTGGCAATTATTAACCATTTTTTCAAAATTTTGACAATTTTTCACACCTATAGGTGTGCGAGCTCAGTGCGGCAAGAGAGATTGCGCACAGTCGCTTGAATGAGTTATCGCGTGACGAACGCTTTTTCGTAACATCACACGTTTCACGAATTCACTAGCCTTCACAAAAGTCCTATGTCGTGCAATAAGAAGCAAGCTTCAATTTAAATTTCATTGGACTAGTGGATTATTCAGAAATCTGTTGACGAACGCTTTTTGTAACATTACACGTTTCACGAGCCTTTTCAGAAATTTAAAGTTTACAAGGAGCATTTATTATTATAATTATTTTTCGGCGAGGTTCAAAATCATCCTTCTGAACAACTCTCTAGTTTTTGTATTTAAGACAAATGTTTCAGATGAATAAGGAATCCCAATACCATCACTAATTTTGGAAAGTCGTTCAACGGTATACAGACAGCTCAAAAGCAACAGAAAGAACTGGGATAGAGTGTACGGGTCAGGAACCAAACACTCCGAAAGCTTCAATATTGATAAAGGATACATGAAGCAAATGATTATCATCATGTCGGATAGTAAAGCAGCCATTGAAGCTCTGAGTTCTTGTGTAATCAGTTTCAAAATGGTGTGGGAACGCCTAGGGAAACTCAATGAACTAGGCGAAAACAACATCGTCACCTTACTGTAAATTCCAGGAAACACTGAACTATAAGGAATATCAGATGAACTAGCAAAGTGAAGGGGCTTTTGTGGTCCGGAACCCTTTTGCAGTATCAGATCCAATGTAGTATTAAAAGAAATAGGCAAAGCCGAAAAAAAAGTAGATTTGACCACTGGAAAGATTTAGTAGGGCTTAGACAATCATGAATATAAGCCAAAGTAGAACCGAACTAAGAGTTTTAACAGGTGTCCTTACGGGACCTAAACTGGAGCCTGCAGATATCCTAAAATTTTTCCGGAAAATAGGTCTAGAGGAGCTTCTAGTCTCAGAGGCATTCCTCAGGAACTAAGTAGAAGAAAGGGGGCACAATAGATCTTTTAGATCTCAGTACACTTTATACCTCGATACACATACATACACATATGCATAAAAGTATTCTGGTTCAATCACTCTTCCGTAGTATACAAGTTTGGTGGAATTTTTTTTTATTATGAATGATTTGAGATTTTTAGACTGGGGGCCGTACTCTCGACAAATGAGCTTTTTGACGTATATGCATCAAACCGAATAGTTCATGTGCGAGCTCTTTTTTGAAGTGGTATTCTTGACGTGCATTCGTCAATAAAGTTACAGTCATACAAAGTTATAGTTTACTTTTCTTTGATCACATGAAATATAGGACGATAACATAGTCGACCTACTTTTGATATTGTCTGTTTTAATAGCTCAATTCTGGCTTTTTTGGGCCATAAACGTGTCTAGAGTTAAAGACATTCAATTACACTTCTAAGCTAAACGGGGTTGGTATATCTGTAAGATATAACCAACCATTCTGGTTTGCAACTAGAAGGGACAACATAACTTGTAGACCGGTTTCGGCGTATTTTCGCCTCAACAGTACAAGGTAGATATCCACTGAAAACGCTGAAATCACATCAATATATTAACCCAAGTGAAAGAAATGTTAAAAATGTGATAACAGCGACATCCCCACATCTAACCACAAACCAAAATTCTATATTGACAAAAAACATCTCGGTTTTGTAGTTATTTACTTAATTACAGTTAATTACAATGGTTGGTCATATCTTGCAGATATACCAACCCTTTTGGCTTAGAAGTGTAATTCAATGTCTGTCGGGGCATATAACCGAGAAGTAGTTGTTCCTTCTTAGTTGAACGGTCATTGTTTTTTGAAAAATATTTTTCTGTTTGATTCAAGTTGAGCTATCAAACAAATTTAAAATTAACATAAAATTCAGAGGGTCGCGAAGTTTACAGTTTAAGTTTATTTTTGATAACCTCTATAATAATAAAATTGTATATTATAAGAAAATCAACCAATTTATAGAAAATGTATTGCTTTATTCACGAATCTATACAATACAAAATTATGTGAAAAAATAACATTCTTCACTTGCCCTTCTGGATATTTATTTACCTACTTCTGGCGACCAGAGGTGTTCGCTCTCCTCCATGAATTGCCACCGTTAATTGGAGGTGATTCGTGAAAAGCTGGATGTGGTTCCTTTTTAACAATTACTGGTAATGGTTCAAGCAACAAATAGGATCCGTTGTAGTTGTATCTATGCAGCTTATCAATTGCTCTATCAGCCGAAGATTGATCGTGACAATCGACTAAAGCATACCCTTTTTTCATAATGATATTAGTACAAAAAAGGTTGTTGTCGATGAAAAGCTGTCTCAATTCATTTTCGGTGGTTTCGTCAGGAAGATTTGATATGCACAGCTTACTCATGGTGACCGGTGGCATTTTCGTTGACGTTGTCTTCTGGGAAACTGTAAAATCTCGAAGACAAGACTTAACACAACAGAATCGGAAAAATATGTTGATTGCTAAACTTCTGTGACAAATATACAGTTATTTTAATGTCAATGTGACGTTAGTATTTCGAGTAGAAAGTCGTTGTGATTGCTACGTGATTGTAACTGATTGAGGTTTTGACAGTGACATTGCAGTAATAGATATCACCACCGCGGCGTTGTAATCTAACGGTACGTCCTATTCCATACCGAATTTTATTTAAACTGAGAACGTAGGAAAACGATATAGGCTGTGGGTACTGGGCGGATTCGGTATAATGGTCTCTCTGAGTTCTTCTTTGTTTGCAATAATTGCAAAATTATCGTCGTACCCTCGTACTTGTACTGTGACCGTAAAACATGAACAAATCAGTTTTTTTGTCAAATCCAGTAAATTGTCAAGTCCAGTAAATTGTCAAATCCGGTAATAAGACAAATCCAGTAAATTGTCGAGTTCTATAATAAACTATTAAGTGGTACCATATTAACTGTTAGACACCTGAATATTTCTGAAATGGATACTTTTAATTATGATAGAGTTTGATTTACTATATCGCTAAAGAATCGTCTGTCTATTTCCATAATCCATTTTTTAATTTGCTTTTTGAATAAATTGTAACTCTTTGAACTTTTTATATCATCAGACAACAGCACGTAAATTCTTGGTGCTAAATAATTAGCATTTCTTTGACCAATAGTTTTTCCACTGCGTGGGAAAACGATCCCTTCATATCCCCTAGTTTTGTAAGAATGTTCATGATGTACAAGTTTTATTTTACTTTGAAATATAAACAACAATATTTTTTGAATGAAAAGTTGACGTACATCTTTCACCTGGGCATCTATATACAGTTGATTCGATGGATATAAAATATTTTTTTGAAAGATGATTCTTAAAAACCATTTTTGTAAAATTTGAACTCTATTTAAGAAACACTCTTTCACTCCTCCCCAACCGACAATTCCATAAGAAATCAATTATTCCACCAGTAAGTAATATAAGACTTTGAATTCTTTAGGCTCAATAATTTCTTCTAAATACTTAAATATTGGTAGATGGCCTCTTATTTTTTTTACTATATCATTACATTGTAGATCCCATCTCAAATGTGGATCAATTATAATACCGAGATATTTTATTTTTCTGTTTCTTCAATGTAGTTTGTTACTCCGATGTTCAGAGGCCCCAAGTTAGGTAAGCCAGTTATGTAAGATGAAAAAGTTAAGTAATTTGTTTTACTGGAGTTGAGAGTTGGTTTATTAAATTGTAACCATCTAGCAATATTAGGAAAATCAGTTTCTATTTTATTTTTTAGGTCTTGCCATGTGGAGGAACTATAAAATACTGCTGTGTCATCTGCAAAGCTGATGATCTCACCCTGAATATTCAAGTAAAGCATGCTATTAATGTATAGAAGGAATAAAAGTGGCCCAAGAACGGTTCTGAGGTACACCATATGTGATTTTATGTGGTGCACTCATTACCCCATCGATTTGAACCATTTGATCCCTACCTGATAGATAACTTTCTATGAGTTTGTATGTATTGCCTCTAATTCCATACGTCTCCAATTTATTTAATAACAATTTATGACAAATTGTGTCAAATGCTTTGGAGAGATCCAAGAAGACACATATAGTAGGAATATTCCTGTCAAGCGAATCATAAACAAGAGAAGTTAACCTATATATCGCATCTTCAGTCGACCTAGACTCTCTGAAGCCATACTGACGATCGGATAAAATTTTATGTTTTTTTAAGAAAGAACAGAGTCTAATTATTATTATATCTTCTATTATTTTTGAAATATTAGTTACTAGTGATACAGGCCTGTAATTAATCATTTCTGCTTTTTCTCCACTTTTGTATACGGGTTTAACTATACCAATTTTTAGAATTTTTGGAAAGGATTCCGTGCTAAAACATTTATTCATTAAGTAGGTTAATGGACTTGCAATCTCATTAGATAATTCTCTTAATGTTTCAGACCTTATGCCATCGAGACCTGGTGATTTTTTAAGTTTCAAATCTTTTATTGTATTAATAATCTCAGCTTCATCGGTAGGTCTAAGGAACATAGTACCTTCCAAAAAATCTGTATTTTCTGCAAAATTTGTTATCTCGGGTATGTTTCTAGCTAAATTTGAGCCTAATTCACAGTAATATGTGTTAAAGCCATTTGCACTACTCAATTTGTCATTAATTTCAGTTCCATTTACTTTAATTCTTTCAATAGTCTTTTTAGGTTTTGTTTTGCCGCAGATCTTGTTTATGCTTTCCCACAAAGATTTGAAGGAATTTTGATTTTCTTGGATAATTTTTGTATAATAGTCTTTTTTTGTTTTTATTACTAGTTTGTTTACATTATTTTTGTACACATTGTATTGACTTTTTGTTTCTAAATTATCAGGATGTTTTAAAGTTAATTTGTACAATTTATTTTTTTCCTCTATTAGTTTTACTAATGTAGGATTCATTCAAGTTTGCAATAATTTTTTTTTATGCTTTACTTTTACTTTCTGTGTATTTTCATTATTATGATGTTTCAAAGAATTAATAAAGTTAAGAGCCATATTATCAACTTCATTTTCATAAACTTGAGCCGTACTCTCGACAAACGAGCTTTTTGACGTATATGCATCATACCGAATAGTTCATGTGCGAGCTCTTTTTTGAAGTGGTATTCTTGACGTGCATTCGTCAATAAAGTTACAGTCATACAAAGTTATAGTTTACTTTTCTTTGATCACATGGAATATAGGACGATAACATAGTCGACCTACTTTTGATATTGTATGTTTTAATAGCTCAATTCTGGCTTTTTTGGGCCATAAACGTGTCTAGAGTTAAAGACATTCAATTACACTTCTAAGCTGAACGGGAAGGGTATATCTGTAAGATATAACCAACCATTCTGGTTTGTAATTAGAAGGGACATCACTTGTAGACCGGTTTCGGCGTATTTTCGCATCAACAGTACAAGGTAGATATCCTCTGTCCAAGAGCTCTGAGATCATAATCCTAGACTGGAGAAAACGCTGAAATCACATCAATATATTAACCCAAGTGAAAGAAATGTTAAAAATGTGATAGCAGCGACATCCCCACATCTAATCACAAACCAAAATTCTATATTGACAAAAACCATCTCGGTTTTGTAGTTATTTACTTAATTACAGTAAATTACAATGGTTGGTTATATTTTACGGAAGCACCAACCCCGTTTAACTTAGAAGTATAATTCAATGTCTGTCGGGGCATATAGCCCGAGAAGTAGTTGTTCCTTCTTAGTTGAACAGTCATTGTTTTGTGAAAAATATTTTCCAAAACTTTGTATGACGTTATAATAGTATTAATTCTCGATCTATTGGTAATACGCGTTACTGAAATTTGATAATTTCACAGGAAACTAATTAAGTAGGAAATACTTACCCCTAAAAATATTTTGTAATATTTGCAATCGCATTTATTAGTGTTGAGAAAGGACCATTTCTTGTTCGTGAATTCTTAAGTGAAAACTGAAACTTTTGATATAATCTGTTTGATTCAAGTTAAGCTATCAAACAAATTTAAATTTAACATAAAATTCAGAGGGTCGCGAAGTTTACATGTGATTTTTGATAACCTCTATAATAATAAAATTGTATTTTATAAGAAAATCAAGCAATTTATAGAAAATGTATTGCTTTATTCACGAATCTATACAATACAAAATTATGTGAAAAAATAACATTCTTTACTTGCCCTTCTGGGTATTTCTCTACCTACTTCTAACGACCAGAGGTGTTCGCTCTCATCCATGAATTATCAACGTTAATTGGAGGTGATTCGTAAAAAGCTGGATGTGGTTCCTTTTTAACAAATACTGGTAATGGCAACAAATATGATCCGTTGTAGTTGTATCTATTCAGCTTATTACTTGCTCTATCAGCCGAAGATTGATCGGGAAAATCGACAAAAGCATACCCTTTTTTTATAAGGATATTAGTACAAAAGAGATTCTTCTCGACGAAAAGCTGTCTCAATTCATTTTCGTTGGTTTCGTCAGGAAGATTTGCTATGCACAACTTACTCATGGTGATCGGTGGCATTTTCGTTGACGTTGTCATATGCGAAACTGTAAAATCTCGAAGACAAGACTTAACACAACAGAATCGGAAAAATATGTTGATGGCTAAACTTCTGTGAAAAATTTACAATTATTTTAATGTCAATGTGACGTTAGTATTTCGAGTAAGTCGACTGAGATTCTGGACTGAAAAGTCATTGTGAATGCATTCGTGCATTCGTCAATAAAGTTGGTCATACAAAGTTACAGTTTACTTATCTTTGATCACATGGAATATAGGACGATAACATTTGATATTGTCTGTTTCAATAGCTCAATTCTGGCTTTTTTTCTAAAGTTAAAGACATTCAATTACATTTCTAAGCTAAACGGGGCTGGTATATCAGTAAGATATAACCAACCATTCTGGTTTGTAATTAGAAGGGACAACATCATTCGGCGTATTTTAGCCTCAGCAGTACAAGGTAGATATCCTCTGTCCAAGAGCTCTGAGAGCATAATCCTAGACTGGAGAGAACGCTGAAATCACATCAAGTGAAAGAAATGTTAAAAATGTTATAACAGCGACATCCCCATATCTAACCACAAACCAAAATCCTATATTGACAAAAACCAACTCGGTTTTGTAGTTAGTTACTTAATTACAGTTAATTACAATGGTTGGTCATATCTTGCAGATATACCAACCCTTTTGGCTTAGAAGTGTAATTCAATGTCTGTCGGGGCATACAGCCCGAAAAGTAGTTGTTCCTTCTTAGTTGAACGGTCATTGGTTTTTGAAAAATATTTTCCAAAAGTTTGTATGGCGTTATACTACTATTAATTCTCGATCTATTGGTAATAGGTACATGGTGCTTTATATACATGTCTTGGATTTCTTTGTTTGTTCTTTTTCTCCACTGACCCGCATTTTCAATTCCTCTGTAATTTTTTCTTGAAACCTTTCGTTCCCACCTCTCCAGTTTACTTTTATTCTTTTTATTTAATATCCAAGCTTCACTTCCGTAGGTATAACAGGGCAGGTTCTATGAATATTTTGTATAGTCTGATCTTTGTTTTCCTTGATAATAATATTTATTTTATCATATTTCTATTGCTCCCAAGACTCTACTGGCTTGCATTATACTTTTGTCTATTTCAATATCTTCATCGCTTTTATCTGTTACTGTTACTCCCAGATATGCAAAATGACTTACTTTTTGAAAATAACAGTTCCTACCATTGCTTGTTATATCTATTTTCGTGTTTTCATCGGCACCCATTTCTAAATTTTTAGTTTTTTCCTAATTTATATAAATATTTTGTGATCTTGTTATTATTGCGATGTCGTCTGCATAATCTATCACTTGGTGTTTTTCATGATATATTATCGCTTTTGGATCTATTAATCTGTCTCTTATTATACTTTCCAGTACCAGATTTATTGGAATTGTCAAAAGTGGATATCCTTGTCTTAATCCTCTATTTACATCAAAAGGCCTGGATACTGTGCCTTCCACCAAAACTTTGTTCGAAGAGTCAGTTAGTGTTATTTTTACCATTCTTATAAGTTTAACAGGCAGCCCCAGTCTGCTCATTGATTCGAAGAAGGGGTGCTGGATACAAATTGAAAAAAAATTTCAATCTTATCATAATACATTTTTTTATGCAGCCATCTCGAAAATGGTACCAAAAGTAGCTATTTTCAGGACGATTTTTTTCACTATCGAAACGATTCCTTTACTTTCAGGATAATTCATGTTACTTTCGAGATGATTTTGGGTTTCTATGTAAGCAATAACTTTGTATTTTATTACTTAACATTCAGTTACACGCGCTGCAAAGTTAAACAAGTCAACACGAGCTAAATTGTGAGTCTGCACTGTGGAAAATGCTAGTTTTTAACCAAAAAGAAAGTAAAAATTATTGTTCAAGGACAAACGTATCTCTAAGAACGTTTATTTATTCAATTTTAGTGACACTATATTCTCTACATATAAATGTACAATGTTCTAGGCACATATATCTTCCACACTTGGTTCATGAGTATTTGGTGGGTCAGTTTTTTTCTCGATCACAGATACTGCAACGGTCTCGCCGCGAAACAGTGTTATCTAGTGCTGGAGATGGTAGAGGTTCATCATAACCAAATAGCTCTCTTATTCTTAATAATACTTGTCTTGGTAAGCAGGTTAGTTGTGCTCGTTGGCTTAGATGATTGTTGACAAGTTGAAAAGCCAGATTTCGTAAAAATTCCCTTCTTCTTGTTGTATCGGGACTATTGCAATTATGTATTACCATCGTATTGATACCAGAAATGTTCAGTAAGGGTATTTCTTGCACAATTATAGGCAGCACAAAGTTTTATCTACGGTGTCGACGCCACCTTTCGTACTGTTATAGTCAATTATGATCTCAGGCTTTCCAGTAATAGGATCATGATGTAAACTTGATACCAATTTTACATTCCTTTTTTGTTTGGGTTTTTATGATACAAGAGTTGTGTTCCCGAAAACCAAACATACTGGATTGAACTGCTCGTTTTTTCGTTGGACGAGTGATCTCTTCTGGTAACCCTCTTTTATTTTTACGGATAGTGCCTATTAGTGTTAGGTGTTAGTTTATTAGAATAAAGTGACTCCAATAACTCGATGCTGGTGAACCAGTTGTCAGTGGTTACATTTCTTCCAGAATCTTTTATTGGTTCACAAAGCTGGCTGCTTCCTAACGTAAACCTCTAGGTTAGACGTAAAATAGCACTTTGAGTCCACTAACGCAAAGATCTTCATACCATACTTTTTGGGTTTGCTCGGTATGTACTGTCTAAATGAACAGCGACCTCGAAACGCCTCCAATTTTCCATCAATAGTGACGAAATGTAACGGATTATACACAGTTCTTGACAAAAGCATCAAATACATATCTAATGGGAGCCATCCTGTCCACTTTTTTTCGTTCATCTCCCGTTCCAGCATCATCGAACCTCAGATCTCTTAGAAGGAATTGAAATCTGTTTTCTGACATAACCAATCAGAATAACTCTACGCCAGTTCCCTCAGTACTATTTATGCAAACAACTTGATTTCAGGACTCTAGTCATATAAAGTAAGCTAAATAAAGCTTGAATTTCATAAATAATAGTAGGTGCTGTATCTCTTTCACGAGAAAAATTCTCTCCTATTGACTGAATATGCTCATTTGTCCGATCTACAGTAGTGCTCAAGATTTCCTCGGTAACAATTTTTTCCGGATTTCAAGAGAATCTTTCAAATCTTTGGTGGAAGCTTTTGGACCTGGTAGGTGTTTTACCAAATTTTCAGCTCTTGTTCTCACATTTTTTTTGTGGTGGGTGTTTGTTCCACTTGGTGACTTGATCTTTTCCCAGAATGAATGGAACACCTTCTGAAATTGGCTCTGGCTCGACGTCTGATATATCCTGCTCTGAATCTGAATTGTCCACTCTTCTTTCCACATGGTCTCCTTCTCCATCATCTTACTCAATATTTGCGGGTTCGTCGTCCTCCAACAAACTTTCCCCCAATAACTTTTGCAGATATTCCTGATCTTTTTCATAAGACCACATTCTGAAATAAAAAAATATCCAATAAGTACCTAAATAGTTCTAAGTAGCCCAAGCCCAATTTCCTTCCAAATAAACAAAACCCACCTATTGATGCTTTTTTTACAACGAGAATAAATGAAAATAATATTCAGCAAAATTTTCAAACAATTGTACACGCTTTAGTCTTATACCTATAAATCTATTGCCTAAACTGTTTTCTTTTTTTTGTAACTTAATTTCCTTCTAAATTGAAAAAATTACTCACCTGCTTGTGATTTTTACAACAAAAACAAACAAAAATATCCAGGAAAGTTTTAAAACGTATTTACACGCGCGCAGCCTTCTAGTCCCTCAGCAGAGTGCAGCGCGCGTTCGAAAGACCGTGCATTTTCGAGGTATGTTAATGTAAACAAAATCAATAATTTTCAAAACATTCATGAGCTCGAAAAAATTTCCGGAAATAATTTGACCTCTAGTGGTATTCGGTAAGATTGATAAAGGATTTTCTGTTAATAAACGATTTTGGTATAGGCAACCACCTAACATACAGTCATATTGAAAGGTTATTTTTGTAATGCTGACTTTTTGATGTAAAACATCTATTGGTGCGACTTGGTAGTGAAATCGGCTGGTTTGCCATGACGGCAAATGTCATGACCGTCTGATGCCATCTTGCTAGTGATGAGCGATATTTCGCGAACTGTTACTTTTTCACTTATACAAACAAATGGAACGGCAAACGATATTCTAATATTTCGTATTCTCTATGGTGTTATGATATGGTGACTCGGATATCTATTGGTGATATCGTGAAAAAGAACGATATTATAATTATAATGCTCTTCGGTGACATAAATATTGATACCGCCAAAATGAAAGATATCAAAGTACGGGCTCGAATAAAATGTTCAATGTCGGTGCACAAGCTTTGCTTTATGAAATACAATCTACCGATTCAAACCAATGGTTAGTAAATTATCTGTTGATATACTATTTTATTTTGCGTTACGTTAAACGTAATTTATTTAATTTTGACATACATTATACGCTCTACATACAATAGCTTGTTTGATAAAAAATTATTATGTCTTTGTAGCAAAATGGTTAATGGGTTTGGCTGCGAAAATTATGGGGTTGCATATATGCACTAACACAAACATCAAAATTGACGGAAGATCTAAAAAGCAGTGATAGGAAAACTGTCAAAGCAGTAGTAGGTATGATGAAGAATCACTGTAAGGTTAATGGGTACGGGAAACTATTGGGGTTGACATATGACACCATGTGCAGATACTATCACCTAGAGAAGGAAACTGCAGAGCACATCCTAGGCGAAGAGAAGCCACCGGCAAGAAACTATGTCAAAGGTTCATTTTCCTTGTTGATTGGCTACTTAAAAATAAATATAGTTCAAAAAAACTAAACAACACGCTTTTAAATAATATCGGACTAAAAAGTTCAAAATAATTTAAAAAAAATCAGCTCAAAGCAATGATGAACGAGAAATACTAGTATTATTGTGACAATTTAATTCATGTATAAAAAATCTCATAAGCCGCGTGATTTTGTCATTATGACAGCGAAAAAAGTTTGCCCTAACTTTTCCAGCGATAAAAACGGAACCTAACTTTGGAAAGCATGACAACCAGCATTGTAAACAAATTTTTGATGACGTTATGTAAATTTTTCTCAAACTTGCGTTGTCAGAAAAGTTTTCATTTGTGGAAATGTCGCGATTTACATATATAAACTTGACATTTATAATTCGAATTTTGTTGCCATTAAGTAAATCAACTCAAAAAACTGCCAGAAAAAATTACTCGTCCTACGGACTCGTAATTTTTTCAGAGGCAGTTTTTTTCGTTAAATTGCCAGGCAACAAAATTCTTATTGATACATGTCAAGTTTACTTCGACAAAAAAAAAGCTCTCGTGTAATTATAAGTGAAAAAAGCGTGGGCGCTTTGTGCCATATTTCTCGTATATCGAGCGCCCGATGCTTTTTTCACAATAATACTACTATTTTTTGTTCATTATTGCTTTAAACTGATTTTTTTTAAATTATTGTGAACTTTTTATACCGATATTATTTAAAAGCGTGTTTTTTAGTTTTTTTGAACTATATTTATTTTTCACTATTTAGTTTAATATGCTATGAAAGCGGTTGCGTTACAAACAAACATACATACAAGTGAACCTTAATTTAAAAAAAATGTCATGGTTGGGATTAGAACCCACGACCGGTGAATCCGACGTCGTCGAAGATCCGCGCCTTAGCCCGCTCGGCCAACGAACGTACTTAAAGTTTATGGATATACTAATAGTTAAGCTATAAGCCACTTGCTAGGAAAGTTACAAACAAACTCACAAACCCACAAACTCACATAGAGGTGAAGCTAATGAAAGCGTGTTAAAAAGAGTCGAACTGGAGAACTTTGACATAGCTTTAGAGGTCATCAGCACACCTCAAAAGGTCGTATTCAGGCGTATTCAGGTAAGTTCCGTCTCAGAGCATCGCTAAGTTAGCGGTGGAATATAACCTAACTTTTTAATAGGCAATTACAGAACTCGTGACTTTGACAGGTCGGCCATATTGTGCTGGAGGGCAACCAAATCAATTAGTTAGCGTTGAAACTTGTGTTTTTGCATCTGCTTAGTTTAAAAATTCAGTTTTCCGGTGTTATTTCCATAAAATTGTAGCAAATATGTCTCGAAGTACGTATTATTTATCTTTAAGTGGAGATATCAAGTGCCGGTAACATGAAAAAATTCGGATTATAGACAATATCTATTTTTCTACCAAAGAACTAACTAACCTTCGATAAAATTTCGAGAACACACACGTCATGTTTTAAGTTGTGATTGACTGAGGATCTGTTTGCTGTACAATGAGGGATTTATAAACTTGTATTATTAAATCCTTAAGGCCAGATGCCGAGTCAACGAAATATTGTGAAACGTTATCTCTTTTAAAATAGAAGATAAATCAAGCGAAATTGATCTATACTGAGTAACAATATTAATAATAAATTTACATAATATGTTTAGTTAGGTTAGGTTGGGTTATTAAATTGTACATTCAAAATATTAATAATAATGATTTCATTATCCATTCCTGGATATGGATGCTCTGGCAAAAAGCATTTTCATTCTGTTGTATTTAAAAATATATATTACAAATAATAATAAATAAACCAAATAATAAATAAACCAATATTATTTTGTTTTACCAGTTTCACCACTTTTACCACTTTTACCACTTTTACCGCTTATGGACTCTGGAGGATTCAAGAAATGTGCGACATCCGAAGCGTCTCCAATATTAAAAATGTCCCAACGAGCCATATCTTTATGAAACGAATTAAATTCGTTCGATAAAAAAATTTTTCATATTCAGAACACTGTGCATTCAATCTACTTTCCAAATAATCCGTATGACTTTTAATCATTTTCCTAATATCCTGCTTAAATTCCTCTTTCTCTACATCCGATTGGTCGGCAGGATCGCCATTACTTGAAGTAGCTTCCGATGTTTTTTCAAGAGAGGCATCAAGAAATATCGGCGTCTTTTCGAAAGCTAAACTCGCAACCGGATCAGCATGTGCATTGATAGAAATTAAAGGCTTTACCTGATCTCTGATATCGTAAATGGATATGGTGCCGTCTTCTAATCCCACCGCTACGCATATGTCGTCCATACTTATATCACTCGAAGTAATTGCTTGATGGATATTTATTCGGAATACACATTCTCCATTACCATAATCATATATGCATATCTTTTTGTCCAAACCTGTTGTTATAATTGCTTTTTGAGTAACAGAAAAGTTAACTCCTGTAATAGGAGCACTGTGATTTCTATAATTGACCAATTCTTTCTTGTTTTCGATATCTTTTATAGTTACAAAACCATCGTCGTAAGCGATACTTAAAATATTCGGTGCAGTGGGATGGAATTTCATACAAGAAGCGTTTTCTGACAAACAAGCTATTTTTGAAAAATTGTTAGTACTGTCGTGATCTACAAACAATGCTACTAATTTTTCAGTCGATATGGCGAGCTGTTCGTCGTTACAATTAAAATCTATTGCTTTTATCGGGGAGTTGAGATCGCACAGTTTCTTTATAATATTTCTGTATTTAGTATTGTATAATACGGCTTCTCCTTCATCATTTCCTAGTGCGATTGTTCGTTTGGTACCTTGCTTAAACTTGATAGTACTAACTCTCTCCATAGCCTGTATGGTATAAACTAAATCGAGGTTAATCCTGTCTTTGCAAGAAACGATTTGAGGAAAGGAATCTTCTTGGAGGACGCCAATGTAAGTGTTATCGTGACACCAAGTAATGTTGGTTATTTTAGACTTTACTAGTTTTTTTGGTTTGTACACAGCAACTGGTTCTAGGTACTGATTTGATATATCATGCAATTTTAAAACGGTGCTTGCTGAGGCGAACATGTCGAAGTACTTTGAATTTTTTTCTCAACAAAAAATTAAGTTTTGCGACATCTGTCATTTAAATTGATTGTAAATAAGGGCACTTGATTCCGTAAAGGACAATTCTAAGCTAGTATATGGGCTTGTGTATGTGCACTAACACAAACACCAAAATTCACGGAAGATCTAAAAAGCAAAGATAGGAAAACTGTCAAAGCAGTAGTAGGTATGATGAAGAATCACTGTATAAGTATGGTTCAGGATGGTTTCCTCCAAAAAGATTCACGGGGATCGCACCAGCATAGAAAAACTGTGGATGGTTATGTAAAGGACAATATACGTGCTCATATCAATTCGATTCCAAGGATCGAGAGCCACTATTTGAGAGCTCAGACCTCACGGGAGTATATTGAAGGAGGTAAGACTATAGCGGGAATTTATAGAGATTATGTGGATAAATGTAAAAAAGAAAACAAAAAATATTCAACGTTGTATATGTTTTCAAATATTTTCAATAGAGAATTTAATCTCTCATTTTTTATTCCCAAGAAAGATCAATGCGACTTTTGCGTTGCACATCAAAATTTGGATGAAGCAAATCAAATAGAGCTGAGCGGATGAAACAACATGTTGAAGAAAAAGACCGAAGAAGAACAGAAAAAAAAAGAAGATAAAGAAAACTCAAACGATTATTTAATAACTGCAGTATATGATTTAGAAGCCTCACTACCAACACCAAAGGGTGAAGTATCTGTATTTTGTTATAAATCTAAACTTCAGTGCCTTAATCTGACGATTTATGAGTTGAAGAGTCACGAAGCGATCTGCAACGTATGGCATGAAGGAGATGCCAAAAGGGGGACTAACGAGATAGCAACCTGTCTCTTAAATTTCATCGAAACAAAAGCGACGGCTAAGGAACATGATATTGAATTTGTATTTTACACAGTTTATTGTGGAGTACAACAAAAAAACAAATTCCCATTTGTCATGTATATGTCCAGAAATTTGAAAATATCAAAAGCATTATCCACAAATTCCTTATTAGAGGACATACCCAGAATGAAGGGGACTCTGTTCATTCAACAATAGAGAAGAAAATCAAAAGGTCTTTAAAATCAGGACCATATGCATACCCGCGCAGTATTTTCAACTTATGAGAACTGCAAAGAAATCTTCGCCGTATCATCAGGTCAAGGAATATACACAAAAAGACTTCTTAGATTTTAAAGGTTTAGCTGAGAAGTTCGGTAACAATTTCAATGTCAATATAGATAGGGAAAAATTTTTGTTTCCAAACACTAAAGTGTTCAAAGTTCTTAGAGAAAAACCTTTGTAAATTATCTTATTTAGAAGATAACCTTAAAAAAGTTGACATATTTATGGATACCAAAGAGGAAACGAAAAAACTACAAAAAGACCAAAGGAACTTACATAAGAGAAACAAGAAAAGTGAAACAAAGTGCCCTCTTACAAATGAAGATAAAATAAAATTGATGAATGGATGTGAATTAGGAAAGTCGTATCCAAACCCAAGTGGTATAACTAAGAAGAAAAAGAACGATCTTATGTCACTTGTCAACGGAAATTTCATACCTTCATGTTACCACGAGTTCTACAGAAACTTAAAAGTTTCAGATAAATAAATAACTGTTGATTGCATTTTTATGATGAAAACTTTAGTTGTTTTTCTTATAAATAATAAATAAATCAAATAAATTAAAATTTTGCTAAAATATTGTGTAAATTTTATGTATATCTTACAGATAATTGTTTTCACCTTGTAATATGTCTATCGACCTGTTTCGATTTTACAGAATAAATCCTTTTAATTAGCGCTCGTCGTCACTAGCCACATCCAATTATAGTTCTGCGATCCCAAACTCTTTAACCCTGATCGTTAGACAATTGACGTCTGCCAACGGACGCTTCCATTTTTTGCACAACGCCACGTGAAACACCCCTTTCTGTTATCGACCGCCTAAGGGGACAGATCATCTTTCGCTATCTTTCATATCTTAAGTACCTATCTTATGAATTTTGCTGTGGTAAGTTCAAAATCATAATTTATAATTAATAAGCTTCTTCTAAAGTACTGTCTGATATAATTTTCGTATGCACTCTTCATTTTTTTACAGAGATAGACGAAATTAAATTCAACACGTGGTCATAAACTGTTCTTTTATACTAATATGGTAGTTTTAAACCAAATATTCTTTTATAATTCACTGTTTTACTTTTATACAAACATTTTCAAGCTTTTTCAGTTGCGAAATAACTCTTTTAATTATAAAATAACATTTTTATAAATTACAGTTAACCTATAAAATATTCTTTCGTAACGCCAGTGCCGGTTCCATATATTTCCTAAGCACGATATTTTTTCATATAACTAAATAAATAACTTTTTGCTATTATTAGTTTCTTTCGGATCATTAGTATATTTTTTAAATTTAGTCGATAATTGCTATTTTTACTGTTTTAACATGGAACATATAATGTTGGAAAGCTTTCAGTAAATTAATTCAATTTTTTGACTTTCAAATAACTGCCTTCCTTTTGTTTAACCTGAAAAGCTGACCAGCATAATGTGCCATTACATTCAAGTTCCTACATATCCCTGATCCACTTGTACTTCTAGGTAAGCACAGCCCCTAGGCTAGAATATAACGTCGAGGATATAAACCCAAGAATATCATACTAGGCTAGGATACAACCCGAGGATATAACCCTAGGCTAGGATATAACCCAAGAATTTAACCCGAGAATATAACCCTAGGCTAGAATATAACGCCGAGGATATAAACCCAATAATATAACCTTAGGCTAGAATATAACGCCGAGGATATAAACCCAAGAATATAACCCTAGGCTAGGATACAACCCGAGGATAGGATAGAACCCCAAAATACCGCCCTAGAACAGAACACATCAGTTCAGATCAAGACCTGACTTCTTCTCCAGGAAACCACTTCATCTAAGCTAAGTACCGATAAAAGTACAAATTCCTCTATTAAATTCCGTTGTTCATTTCCTGTGGCAGAATAAATTTGTTTTAACTCGTATCTTTCATTTTTTTAAATCCTCAACTATAAAAGTTGCCCGGGGTGATTTTTAGTAACTTTTTTATTATTAACTTATTTAAATTTTACAAGGCGTTTCTACCTTTTCCGCCTTAGTTTTTTGTAGTTTTTATCGTTAAAAAGGCAGTGGCGCCCTCAACTTTTACAACCCTTCTGTTATCCTTGTGTGACATAAACTTGGGGTCGAATCACCCTTGAGAGGAGTCTCTAGCCGGAGCCCTTCGAGCTGGTGCCCTTTGTGGGGTACAGACATTTACCGTTACAACCTATTTCTTCAAAATATCTGTAACTGACATTGCTAATCGTTGCCCATCAAATACAACTTTAATTACTATTTTATGGTTTCAAAATCCTCGAAGTAGGGTGACAACTTACAATTGTCGATAAGAGTTACCATCGAATAGTGAGACAACTCTATTTTTTTTAATTTTGACATTTTTTGTGACATACATAATGAAAGATAATATTGCAATTTCCTGTAGTGAACTACCAGAATGGAACCTTATCATTCAATAACCAAATCCGAATCCAAAAACAGAATAAGGAACCATAATTTAGTTGTCAAAATACTTAAAAGTTTAAACGCACTGTTTTCCAGAAAGATCATTTTTTGAGTTGTTCCTCTATTCGATTGGTAGTACGATATATATGTAGTTGTTTTTAACAAAAAAAACATTTATTTTTGGACCTTTTAAGGACGAAAAATGTAAAAGTTGCAGTTCTAATGTTGTTTTTCAGTTGCAGAGTCATAAAGTTTTCCGTTATCCCCGTATTTTTTGTAACGAGATATCTCAAGTATATCCATCGAACAAACAGAGCGACCCAAACAACGATAGATGCGTGATCCAAGTATGATCACCATGCGTCTTTGCATCTATTGGCTAAAATAAATATGCCTCCCTACGCTGGCCAATCGGATTTAACTGCAATCGGCTGGCAGAATTCATTGTCTTTGGTACAGAGTCGGAGAGATCACGTGCACTAAACGGTATTTACTGACGATACGAATATCAATTTTTTAGCTTGATAGAAGCGATAAGGTTTTGACCTGTTTTATCTTGGAGACAAATAATTTGAACACAACGATATGGGACATCTTCTATCGAAAAGTGTAAATTCGTAATACTTACAAAATGCCGGTATTGAATTGAAGAAAAATACGCAAATAACCAATGCAAGTGTAATTCCAGATTTGATCAGTAAAGATTTGTTTCTTATGGGATACTAAAATCAAATTAAATGGTCAAAAAATAAAAATCTCTGTCGGTATTTCATGAACAATATGAATGTCCGGAACTGAAAATTAAGGTGAGGTCATTTTACCTTTTTCTTTAAATCTTCTATATGTTCAACGTGAGTATCTGCTGACAGAAGCCGCCGTGCGTTCCCAAGCAGCTATTTCTCTTTTTAAATCTAAAAAAAATATATTAATGATCAGAAAACCCTTTTTTCATTAATTTTGAATTAGAATCAACGAAAGGAATAGAACAAAATGTACAGTAGTGTAATGGGTTTCCAACACAAATTGGTGTAAGGAGTAATGTTAATTGCAGATAACAAACCTTGAATTTCTTGTGGTTCGTCAAACTGATAATATTTCATATCTCTATATAACACCTTTATCTGCAGATATACCACGATGAGAGTTATACAAGCTCCAACGCCCATGTGTAATGTGAAGATACCAAATGTGATACCCTGCAAAATTAATTATACAGTAGTGGCAAAATTAAAATTTAAAAACCAAATTAACACATAGGAAACTGTAATTACTAGTTAAACTCAAGATTAACTTAATTTAAGGTAGTGTAAGGAGAGTACGCCTCTGTGGGATGGTTTACCCTTCAGATACCTGCCACCCTGACCGAGGGACGAAAATAGATGATATTGAGAGATAGTTAGTTGTTCTGTTGAGTTGAAAGAGATACAATTTGGCTGTTAAGAATAAAGGGTATATTTTAAAGAATACGTTAATTGATATAATTAAAAGTAGTGTAACAAGTCAGAAGTGGAATATCCTGCGTCTAATGATGGGAAAATCAAAGAAAAGAAGTAGACGACACCAAAGATCTAGTTCGTCTAACGACGTTCTAATTATATTTGGGACGTTATGTTGGGCTACTTCTATGCTTAAGGGCAATACTAGGAAGTGTTATGAATCTTTTAGGGAGAAAATCGAAAATTGGGAGCAGAAGAAATAATCACTATACTAATAGGTACTCCTGTAGTATCCAAATCCGACATAAAACATGACACAAACGATGAAAATTTAAATTTAAGTCTTTATTTTTCAGCTGGAATCTTTGCTACTAGTGTAGGGGACCCTATTTCATTAAATATTGTAATAAAATTGTAACGAAATGTGAAATATATAAGAAATGGAAACGTATTAAAGAGCAGTGGTACCGAAATGGAAGAGAACAAAGAAGAGTACGTTCATAAATTTAGTGGATGATACGTTAAATAAAAATATTTATGAAAAGGGTATACTTGAAAAGTACACTATAAAGGTTGAGCTCATTAACAATAGTAAAAATCAATTGTTGATGAGAAGTTAATGATAAGTTATATTGCTTTTGTTAACTCTATTTTAAAAACTTTATTGGAAATGTGAAGGTGTTTGTATTTGACGATGCTTTGACTTGTAAGATGCTTATTTGTCGTATAATGTTATTTTAGGCAAAGATTACTGTAATCTTTGTTTTAGGGTTGTCTATATTTGAATCAACCTCTAATAACTATAAATTTCGTTTTAAACGCGTCACTAATTTTAATTTGAACGTTAGTTCAAAATAAAATGAAGATTTAAATTGTTTTATTTCATCGTTTAATTAAAAGTAGTGTAACAGTAGTACTATCGGTTTTACAATGACTGTTCAGCACTTAATGAGCCTTGGTATATCGGTACGATATAAGGAGATAACTAATTAACCAGTTAAATTTTCAAAGAGTAAAAATGTACTTTTTATCTCGTTAATTACATGTGGCAACGCCGTAAAAGAGATTAGTACTCGCGCGAAATTTATACACTCATTGAAAGCCGTATCAGAATATTTGAGAATGATGGCTTCTTTTGAGTGAAACAGAGTTGTAAGCATTCCTCTATTTTCTTTGGTTTTAAGCGGAGTTGTCAGATATAAATACTACTTTAGTCACATTTGACACTTGTAGTATCGACAGTATTACCTTAAAGTATTATTTTGGTTATTTATTTTGGGAAATCAAACCACAATATTTTTTATGTTTTTAAAGTTTGCTGAGAAAATCAATGTTCTCATTCAGCAGACAATCAGTTTCTAAATATTGAAGACTAGTTCCAGGAATAACTACAAAAACTCGACAGAATCAATAATCTTGCTCTAGGAACAACCACCGGAGTCTGCAGAACAAGTCCCATTACTAACCTACAAGTTATATCCCAAGAAATTCCACTGCACCTGAGACGCAAATACACGATGATATACTGTTTTTATAGTTACAGCGAACAAATTAAACCCAACATTCTTCTCTCTCATTTCCAGTCCATTCAAACTATCTTTTTTCAAATGTTAAAAACCACAACCATATTCTTCTTTTTGAAAAACTCAAACGATCTCTGTCGAGCTTGAAAATGCAACGGTAACCATACAAATTTCCTTCAAAGACCCACCTTGATTCATAAAATGTTCCTACGGCTTTCTGGATATAATTAACTCTTACAAAAGCTACCAGCCAATATATACAGATGTTTAAAAGACAGACGTAGGAGCAGTCGTTGTCTACAACAACGTAAAGAACGGACTGCGTCTACCAGAAATCAGTTTTCTTACAGGAGAAAGTTTAGCTGTTCTCCACTCACCAGAAATCTGATAATCACAGGCTCAATCAGTGTTATTGAAAATCTTCAAGCCATTTATACAAAAAACGAAATTATACAGGAAACTAAATTAATATTATCACAACTCTAAGAGACGAAGTGTTAAAGGATAAACCCCTAAGCAATCGTCAATATGCCTATCAACCAGGCAAATATGTGGATCTAGCGCTGGATGATCTAAACAGGCTTATCTCAAAATCAATAGGAGACGAAGAGATAGCGATGGCCCCTTTCTTAGAAGGGAGCATTTAATAATGTTACCATAATGGTTAATGCAATAAATAGACGGGGGACATCCACAACAATATGCCGATGGATAAAGGCAACTCTGGAGGATAGGATAATAAGCTCCACTCTGGGGCAAG
The DNA here is from genome assembly GCA_947563755.1 of Lochmaea crataegi. NCBI lineage: Eukaryota > Metazoa > Arthropoda > Insecta > Coleoptera > Chrysomelidae > Lochmaea > Lochmaea crataegi. Next base: position 106,235,860 of record OX387422.1, read on the forward strand.
TCACCTTAAAGGCAAGGACGGGTGGAGGATGTCCACAAGGAGGAGTGCTATCACCTCTACTATCGGCAACCTTAGTAGATGACCTCCTTACAGAACTGTCCACAGCAGACTTTTACTGTCTTGGATACGCACACGACATCGCTATTGTAGTCAGAGGCAAGTTTGCTGGGGTGATATCGGAAAGAATGCAAACAGCCTTAAATATAGTTGATAATTCGGGCATACAAGAGAGACTGACAGTTAATGCTCAGAAAACACAAGTGCCCAAATATGCAGCGATTCCCCGGGTCTACCGCTGTACAGTATTCGCCAGCTTACTTGATGTCCCAGAAATTACCAACTAAGAGAGACAGAGTAATAGTGCCCTGCCTAAACGGCTGCTATTGGTGGTAAAATTTCGACAAACGCCAATTGCATCGAACCTTATCAGGTGTTAAGATTTTCAGTAGCGTAGCGTCACACAGTTATTGTTTCTGCTTTGTACAATAAAGTGTTTGTAAAAATGTCAGCCGTTAATGAAGAAACAGATATGTTTTATGACGTAGCGGCAGTGAGTCAGATTCTTCGTAAAGATAAAAACTGTTTATACCTATTCTTAGAAATATACCTAGCTTAAATAATTTCCCATTATCTTGTGTTTCTTTTATTCTCATTACTACCTGGAAGGAATTATTTAGTTTCTAACAAATTTTAATTATAGTCCGTCCGGAAATATAAGATCCTAACTTTATAATCTTCAATTAGATAAATAACATGTTATTGTAATGGGTACCTTATTGGTGAAATATTATTTATGTACTCAGAATTCAGGTATAAAGTAGATCCGTTTCTATTAAAATCAATATACCAATAATTATAACAAAGAATTAAATATTATTTATTAAGTTAGGATCATATATTTCCGGTTGTGATAATTTTTAACAGAAAGCGTATCCTCAGAACTTGCACGTCACTGTTTACAGTTATTGGATGGGCTGCGTCAATAACTCCCTAGAAAGCATTTAGGACATCAAGTTAGCTGGCGAATACTGTTTCTTGTGTTTGGTGGGGAGAACGTGCTTTTGGTTGTTGTTAGGTTAGGTTGCAACTAGGGGGAAAAATGGTTCCTTTCCTTTCCGTTTTTTTTTCAGTTTTTTTTTGATTTTTTGATATTTTTTTTGTTGGGTGTGGGTACAGCTGTGGCTGTATGAGTCCCAACCAAGTAATTTGGCTATCAAAGTTTTGAAGAAACTAGGATAGGTTACAGGGAAACCACAGAAAACCTGTAACACCGATTGCTTATTCGTGCTTTTATACCGCACACGAGGTGTCAGCGGTGGGAATTCGTCAAAGCAGCTGTCAAAGCCGGCCGTACTCGTACCAGACCGTACATTAGTGTCAGTCACTAAACTGCAAAAGAAGGGCGAGGGTCGTATTTTTACATAAAATGGTCGAAAAATCTGTGAAATTTGTGCAATTAATTAAAAATATGCAGTGTTTGTACAGTTTAACCAGAACAATCATAATAATTGCTCTTACGGAGCGAAAGGATGTCATTCCATAGAATGTTTGGAATTTACATTCGTATTCAAATAACTCCTTCGCCGTAAGAGCTAATCTCCTATTACGATTGTTCTGGATATAGATAGATATATTTATTGACCTATGTTGTATGTATACAGCGTGGGCCACAGAAAACAATCCAACCCGATATTTGGCAGTATTCCTTGGATTTTAAGGAAATTAGGAAACACGTCGATTTTTGTTATAAGGAGGACACATTTTTACGATACAGGTATCTGTCATTTGTCAACCCCCTCCCTTCCACTTCACCAACCCCTTATTTTTGAATAGGGAATATACCATGTGCGGCACAGATGGAGTAATCAGACATAATGATCGTCTACGATTTTTTTCGATATTTACACCATCTTTGCAAAAAAAAGTAATTAATTAATTTAAAGTACAACACCTCTTAAAAATGAAAAGCAACGCCTATGGTTTGCTAATGTATCATTTTTTCTGGCGATGGACACCATTTTCAACATCTAATTCATTAAGTCAATATTATTATATTTATCATAACTTCTAATTTAGTTAATTATCGTATTACAATTCATAATGTTTTTAAAATATTTGTTTTAATTTACTTTTGATGTGACAGAAATAATGATACAGCAAACCATAGGCGTTGCGTTTCATTTTTAAGAGGTGTTGTACTTTTTTGTAAAGATGGTGTAAATATCGAAAAAAATCTTGGACGATCATTATGTCTGAATACTCCATCTAAATGCCTTTGTAATGATGTGCCGCACATGGTATATTCCCTATTTAAAAATAAGGAGTTGGTTGGTGAAGTGGAAGAGAGGGGGTTGACAAATGACAGATGCCTGAATCGTAAAAATGTGTCCCCCTTAGAACAAAAATCGACGTGTTCCCTAATTTCCTTAAAATCTAAGGAATACTGCCGAATATCGGAGTGGACTGTTTCCTGTGGCCCACGCTTATAATTCATAATTGCAGCTGAGACTAACAAAAATTATTTAAAATCTCAACCTCAACCTCAACTTCTTCACTCATGACACTCATGTCTTTGACTCATTGACTCATTGACGATGAGCCACTTCATCATGTAGTCGAAGCCGCCTTACAGAAAAACCATGTATGCCTTATCCCCTAGCACGTATTGGTGGCAGATGTTCCACAACGAACGTTATTCAAATTCAATCACTAGCTTTTCTCCTCCATTTTCTCCTACCCTGTTCTCCGGACACGTAAATAGCGGTATTTCGGCTTCCCAAGCCGAGTCTATTCCACCACTGTACTGTGTCTATCAAGTTTAACCAGTAAAATTAATTCCTTACTCGCCCTGATGTAATATCAAGGGTTATTTACGGCCTAATATCTGTTCTAACTATTCGACCGTCAGAGCTGTCAAAGATACTTTGGAAAAGCATCTAGATACTAGATAAGTTACTTTTTGAAAAAGTATCTGAAGTTACTTTGGGTATCTAGTTACTGTTAAAAAAAGAGCTTAAATACTTATCTTAAGTTATTTTTTAGATACTAATGCCCGATTGCACCGTTTACTTAAAGACAATCTTAGTGAAGGAGGACTTAATGTTAAGTTTCCGATTGGGTCGACTTAAGTTCGACTTTGTTTGAAATCGCGGTTGACTGCTGATTTTGCCTGAAAAACTTTTCTTTATGAATGACGTTTCCGAAATTGATTTTGATATCCTCGAGATAATAGACTTCCCGAAATGCTTTACACTCGATCTTTTCCACGACATAAGGAATTTGCACCTTATCAAAGATTTCGAGTGACAAAGCAATGCTGTTTACGGGTTTTAGGATTGATAGAGGAAGCTCTGAAATTTCGAAATTATTTTCAAGTGAAATATTACCTAATAGAGACCAAATGATCAACTATTATTACAGAAACATCAGCGTGTCTCCCATGAATCAGTGCCTAGCAGCACTTCGGATTTATGCCTGCACTGGGCATTTGATAACCATTGCTGATGTCTGAATTTTGTTGTTTTCTTTGTATTTATAGGTTAATCCATGGAGGCTATACAAGCAGATCGAACTCCATGTATTCCAATTTCTGGTCATTATAGAGGGCACCACATAAGTTGCGATACCAAAGAATCTGACGGCAGCCAATCATAAAACTCGAGTTCATGATGTTTTATTGGTTGCTAGCTTCTTTGACAGTTCGCTGTTCACGTGTGAGGTAAGTGAGGTTAGGTCGCAGAAATGGAAAATATTGTGAATAAGAAATCCGTATTTTGTCCTCGTTTTCAAAAATATCGAAAATTGTAATCGTTAGGTGGTAAAATAATCAGTTCCACTCTGTGCTGCTGAATTTATTTATGTTTTTGCGTGATAAAAAATATGAATATCTACTATCATGTCTTCTCTTCAGTATGGAATTTTAGCACACTCTTAAAGGTCCAGCTCAGTTAGAATGAGTATGTCTTTAAAAGAGAAATTTGAAGAATAAAGAAGACACTCCACGTGCAAGTAAGTATATTCTAGAACCAACTTCACAAGTTGGATTGCCCAATAAAAAATAAATTGAAGATGAATAAAGAGATATGTTTACAATACTTGAGTATAAAGTTTTTCAGAATCTGGCTTCCTAAATAGTGAAAAAATATTAGCTACACAAAAATATGAAAAAGGAAAAAAAAAGGAAAAATCACTTGAAATGCTTGGAGGAAATGTGCCACTTCAAATGTACTATATTAAATGGCCTTCGAATAATTGAGAAATGCAACTAGAAAAAATACAGTTTGAAAACATAGAAAGTATGTATAGATGAATAGCCAGTAGACATAAGCTCTAATAATACACAAATTTGGTCCTATTAATAAGAAGTAATAAAACATTTACAGAATTAATAATATCTAATATTTTAGGTTATTTCCATGAAATGAACGAAAAGATGATTGCTTCCAAACTGGTCAAGCCTTTACAAGAAGAAATTATGAAAATATAGAATATACAGAGAGTTGCACGGGAAGTAATTTACTACACATTATGTAACTTATTTTACCTAAATATACAGTGTACAATCCTTCGATCATTAAACATTGTTCAAAGATACAATCAGTATTTTGTCTCTAACTTGATAAACCTACATATCCTATTGCCTGTTATACTTATCCAGCTTAGGTATTATGAGTAATAAGTGAACTGTTGAAGTTAAAATAAGGTAATTAGAATGCTTCATATTTACTGCTCAATTTACCAGTAGGCTTTGTAGGATTACGAGTAAATTTTGTCTATTCTGGCAATTTTAAATTTGAACTGAAGAATATCAAAAAATACATATTATATGTATATATCTGGATACCAGATTGAATTTAGGGAAAATTACATCAAATATACAAACCTCTAGTCTATGATGAAAACATAGTGCTGCTATTTTTCTAGGCATTACTGAAGCGTTTGATGGTGTTTGGAACTGTGGTATGTTCTACAAACTATATGAAATGATGTGTTCTAAATACTTGCTTTTAATCTTGAAAACTACCTTATTGATAGAACTCCACAAGTAAAAGTGAATTACAGTTTTATTCATAACATTTAAGAACTTCTCCAGTGTTCCTCACTGTCCTATTTACTCTACAATCTATCTATCTTGTTACAACTATGATTTAGCAATAGAACATTTAAATTTGTATACATATTGCAGTATATAGATGACATCGCTTTGATCAGTCATAATAATCTCAAAATAACAGTAAATAAGCTACAAAAACTTATAACAGTATACTGAAATGGTTTAACATGTGTAGGATGAAGCCCAAAGTCTTAAAACTCAATGCATAATCTTCAATCTGTTCAATAACAATATGTAACGTGCCTACCTCCTTACACGTGGCTCCTGCCACAAGAACACGTCACTATGGACACCCTTGATGCAAAATTCGGGTTTTAAATCTCGGGCGCCAGATTATTAACGTGGTTTGCTCCACGGCCCCTTGACCCTTAGCGTCAAGAGTTCCAGATAGCCTCAGATGGAGGTTACGGAAAATTCCAGGGGTCTTGTTGAATTAACTTTATTTACCTAATTACAATCAAATATGGATCCTCCAATTTATAAATCACGGGTTAATGAAGGAAACAGGGGTTTAGCAGAATTGTATACTACCTATGGTTTAGGGTATACCTACGATCACACAATAGGTCGGTATATAACAAAATAATCAAAAAGAATCTCCTAGTGTATTAATATTCTGTGGTCTATTTTACAAATAATTCTTTGGTGACAAGCAAATTCACAGGGAAAAGAAAATAAGCTATCTTTACCATATACTTGGTACTTTGACGGACATAACGGTCAGGTTATCAAATACGGTTTAAATCTACCGGGTTTAACGGGGTCCCTAATGCACGATTTAGATCTGCCGGGTAATCAGACAAATTGTGGCTAAGCCTCTTCCAAGTCTGATTAACCATTGAATCTAAATAAAGCCGGTAACTATTATTCCGAAAAAAAATAAAATTTAAGAACTAATTAGATCTGCCGGGAAATCAAACAAATTGTGGCTAAGCCTCTTCCAAGTCTGATTAACCCTTGAATCTAAATAAAGCCGGTGACTATTCCAAAAAAAAATTTTCCCACGAGTTAAACGGTACCCAGCTATCGACACACAGAGTAAAAATATTTGTACTAGCATAAAATTGAAATATTATAATCCACTTGGATATCAATTTAATATAAAACTACTGAGAACCAAAAGCATAAAATAATTCGAGAATCCACTAATAATTCATATCAGTTAATTAATATATAATAAACGCTGTAAATAAAATTCGAAATCAAATTACAGTTGACAAATCTTTATTTCCATATAAAAGAAACAAATAAAAAAACCCAATTTCAGTTCAACAATAAAAAGAAAAAATAGCCGGTCGGAAAATTTTCAAAACCATACATTTAACAATTTAATATTAAGCGGCGATACGGAAAGTTTAGAATACACAGTTTATTTGTTAAAATGATTTACCTTATAAAATACAGCTTCCACACACACAATCTTAATGCACTAAATTTTCACAATACGGTTTATCGGTTTTTCGGAAGAAAGTTGAGCGAAGAATCACGAAATACTATTTGAGAGCCGGAATGAATCAGAGACAAATAAAAATCAGAGCGAAAATGAATGCGTTGCTTGCCAGCGAATGATGCTTGAGAGCCAATTTATATCCAAAATTTTTAGTTACATTTTTCGGCCGTCGCCGTGGTGAGGGAATTAAACATGAAACTTATCTACTCTCGACAAAAAGCTGTACCTATACTGGACGGCTTCGGTTTTAATTAAAATGGTGTATATACCGGGCGTCCCTTCAGTTGAAAAATTTAAATATCGGAAATGAATAAATTGTGTATGGTAGAATTTGGATTTGCGTAACTCGGACTTATACTAAAATATACAACGGTAATAACAAAAAAAATAAATCAATGCGGTAGTAGAAAGGATTGTAAAGTAACGAGTTATATACACCCTAGTGGTAAAATAAAATATATTACGAAACAAAATAAAAATTAAACTTGCAAAAAAAATAACTCGTAACAAATGAAAAATACAATATATTTTCAATCAATAGGTACAACTTACTAATGACATTAGTTCATGCACAGATTTTCAATATAAAATATATTTAAATAATTCCGTATCGTACATGAAAATAATTTTTTTAAGTACTTTTTTTCAAAAATACAAAAATTGCAATTTACAAAAGTTCATTTCCTAATGAAGCAAACACAGGGGAAAGTCACAATTAGTAAAATACATAAGTACGTACACAAAATATATAACTGTGGACGTTATGTAACTGAACTTGCACAAAACATTCTCTACACTATTTTGAATCCTCTGTGTTTTATCTATGAATGTTATACGACAAGTGTGCAACACTGGAATTAGGTAGCTGAAGATTGGTGAGAAATAAGTGTCACCGATTCGTTTTAATGCCTTATGGTTTTAGTAATCCCTACATTGGTAAAGTGCACCAATAATTGGCAAACATAAATTTTATTCTATTTGATGTATATATTTGCTTCAATGTATGTTCTCACTTTATTTAAATTTCCATTTTCTATTTTTATCTGAATATCAACTGAATTCATATTTTTTTGTATAAAGAACATGCCAGTAATATTTTCAAATTAGTATTACAACTTATTCCTTATCAACCATCTCTGGTTTTTCTTCAAATCTTTGTTTACCTTTTTTCTTCCAGTTCTCTTAAATTGTACTTGTATAGAACATAATAATGTCATCAGCAAAAGTAAAGTATTTTTTGTGCAATTGTGCTTTTTCTAGACTTTTCACAAGTAAGGTATATAATTTAAGTCTAATATTTATGTCTTATCAGTAATCACAAATAACTATCTGCGTTTGCCGGGTAGAAAATTGTTTACTCTGTTTGTAGACTTCAAAAAGGCTTTCGATTCACTGAACTATGAACTTCTTTGGGGCAAACTATTCACTAGTGGGATAAGTGCTAAAATTATTAGAATACTTAAACTAATGTATAGCTCAGCTTCTCTGTTTATTGAACAACAAGGTAACGTATCAGAAAAAATAAAAATTACGAAAGGAGTTCTACAAGGGGATACCTTAAGCCCACTCTTATTCTCTCTTTTTATCTCAGACATCAATTCGTTTTTTAAGGAACACGGTGCTAAAGGTGTCACGCTTGACGATGGTGAAAATATCCACATGCTGTTATATGCCGATGATCTGGTATTGTTTGCCGAATCCCAAATAGAACTAAGACGGAACCTGCAAATTCTTGAATCTTACTGTTCTAACAACAAACTCGAAGTTAATCCGACAAAAACAAAAATAGTTATTTTTCGCAAAAGCCCAAATATCGGACATCAACCGGAATTCACATACAAAAATAACATTATCTGTCTTTCAAATACATATGAATATCTAGGGGTCATATTCACCTTCAATGGGCTATTTTTGAACAATTTTAAACAACGCGAACAAAAAACCCGATTCTCTCAAGGTGTTTTAATTAAAAATATAGTCTGCTCTAAAATCTCATCACTAGAGTCAATAAAACTATTGTATAATAACGTCGCAATACCTACATTCACTTATGCAAGCGGTATTTGGGGCCTCCGTCATCTAGAAGAAGCAGAAAAAATACAAAATAACTTTTGGAAACACTTATTGTTTCTGCAAAGATCAACGGCTGCATATATAATTAGGTCCGAACTGGCATTATGTAGGATAGGGTACTTCATAATAAAGCAGGCCTTAGAGCTTCTTTTACGAATTAAAAATAAAACTCCCAATCGATATGTTAGTAGGGCACTAATCCGCTCTATTAAACTACAGCAATCTGCTGTTGGAAATTCAAAATATAATTGGGCTGACCAACTCTGCAAGGCTATGGTAAAGTATTGTGACATAGAACTTAATATAAATAATATTGACCTAAACACAAAAGAAACTATATTATCTCGTTACATAAATAAAACTTTTGAACAAGATCAAAATAGAATCAAACTCAGCACTCATCACACTTCATATAAATTTCTTTTACAACAAAATGAACCTAATGAAAACAATTATTTAACCTGTACAATTCCCCTACATATTAAGAGACTTATAGCTCAACTTAGGACTACAAATTCAGAAAATTTGTACATATATGTCAATAACAATTCGTATAAAATTGAAATGACTAATATTTGCTCAATATGTAACTTCTTAATGCCTGAAAATCTTGAACACATATTGCTGGTCTGTCCCATGCATAAAAGCCTAAGAGAAAATCTTATTAAGGTTCGAGGATTTTCGGATGATCTAGACTCGCTATTATCCTCAATAGATCCACCTACGCTAATGCAAATATATCGTTTCATATGTGGAGCAATGAAAATTAGATCATTCATAATAAATGAATGAGATCTCAGTAAAAGTCCCTACCAGCTCTATGCTGATGTGAGCATCTACTTTCATAGGAAATTAAAGAGAAGTATATTGTCATAGTTCCCTTATACACATTATGTTTGTTCGATGTCTGAATGATATATTTTAACAATTTGTATGTATTTTATGTTTCACAATGTACTTATTCATTGCTTTTGTCGCTCTCCTTGTTCATGTAACCTCTTTACGTGTGAACAATAAAATTATTATTATTATTTAAGTCTATCATAATAAATATTTCCTTTCCTACTTTATTTTTATCTTTGAATATTTCTTATTATTTTTAGTAACTGAAAAAACTCTGGTTTACTTAAATTAAATTCAATTCACGTCTTCCTTTTAAATAATCTGTACTACCACTATTGCAATAAATTTCAACAACATTATCAATTTTTAACAATTTTAATTTTCTAGTTTTTATAATTCACAAGTAATGTTTACTATTTGCCTACTGTCAAATTGGTAAAATATAAAAAGTAAGGTTATTGTCGTGACAGTTTTAAAATGGTATCTTAGGTACAATGCGCGACGCCGCGGTGAAAAAACAAACTGCTTCGATAGACGATTTTGAGGACAGGTTTTGTCAATTTTCCCGTATGAGTTCGATCTCCTTGTATAGCCTCCATGGGTTAATCGTTCACATTTGACGCGGGCGAAAGCTAAACGTCACTCGATACAGAGCCAAATCTGAAAAGCCACTAATAAGCTACTAGATTTTCTCAGTGTTGCCATGTACGCAATGCGTCAAGTGGTTCTTTACTAAGTAATGCTTAAGTTGCAGCGGTGCAACAAGTGAGAAAATTGAGTGCTTCTTAAAGTTAAGAACAACTAACGAAAGGCATGCTCAAATTCTAAACGGTGAAGACGGGCATAAATAAGATACTTTTATAGTCACTTCATGCTTGACAGCTGATTTAATCTGAAAAACTTTTCTTTTTGGATGACATTTTCGAAGTTCCTCGATATCCTCGAAACAGTGGCGGATTTACACACTTGCCGCCAGTAGGCTATTCAAATTTTGCCTCCCCTACCGACCTCTACAATGCTTACTTAAAGTTTAAAAGCAATATATTTGATTATCTAGTAAGAATCCGGCTGATTCCATCACAGCCGGTATAAAAGTTTCACAATACCATTTTGTACAACAAAGCCAAGACGTTTTGGTTTTCTTGGCTTAAGGTAGATCTTAGACAATTTCACTCATTTCCAGCAAATGAAGCTTTTGTCAACTGCTGTTGCTGGTAAAGATATAGAGCTATGCGAACTGCTAAATACAAGTTAGCAAGAACGTTTTGCAGATTCTGTTTCCGCAGGAACGAAGATCTTTTCAATGGTCCAGATTCCGGTTTATCAAAATTGGTGAATGTCGTAATGGATATGAGTACAGTTCTTGCATTTATAATGATGGAATTAAAGCATGGGAGTATAGCAAAGACATATTTATGAAGTCATCCGTGCTTAGTGATGGGCAAAACAAGAGCCAAGACCAATACCAAGACAGTCTTGGTAACGGTCTCGGTCTTGCTTGTCCGGTCTTGGTCTTGGTCTTGCTAAAATACTTGTAGTCTTGGTCTTCGTCTTGCATATTCAGTATTGAACTTGCTCAAATAGTTTGTTACTTACTACATACGTCGTTTTGGAAAATTTTCGAGTCTTTTGATAGGTAAAAATTATAAATGATCAGCAATTCATATCTAGAAATTTTAAACACACAAAAGTTTTTGTTTTGAAAGCATATATTCTCATATATCCTAATTAAAACGAAAGTTGTAATTTTTAGTTCAGTCTTGCACTTTGGTTTTGGTCTTATTCTTGTTCATTCGGTCTTGGTCTTTGTCTTGGTCTTGGTCTTGCTAGTGTATGTATGATCTTGGTCTTGGTATAGCAAAATCGCAAGACCAAGACGGATTTTGCTCATCACTAGTCCGTGCCATCACGCTTCCCTACATATTGAACTACATTATTAGGTATATAAATATGATTTTTCATTTATTTTTGTGAGACATTAAAATGTTAGTTCCAAATTTGCCGCCTCTAAAATCTGCCACCCTAGCTCCAGCCTACTCAGCCTGGTGGTGAATCCGCCACTGCCTCGAAATAATAGACTTCGACCCGAGATGGCTTCCACTCGATCTGATCATTTCAACGACATAAACGAATTTGCATTTTATCAAAGATTTCGAGTGACAAATAACGAATTGCACCGACTATTTTAAGTCAAGCTTAGGGTTAAGGGCCGCTTAAAGTTAATATTTCTGTTGCACCGTATGTCAAACTCAATTTAAACCTCCCTTAACTTAAGCCGTCAATTTCGGAGGCTTATAAGAAAACTTAAATTCTGTTAACCTAAAAGTTGCTTACTGCCTGGTGGTTTGTTGAGTTTTAATAAGAAAATGGATATTTTCAACGATGGTTTATATGTGTTACAAATAATAGAACATGGTTTACGAAACGGGTATTTGTTCGTCCAAATTATTTCCACACAATGGACGATTTAACTTTTTTAAGACAATCATGCCCGATTGCACCGTTTACTTTAAGACAGTCTTAAAATAAAATAATCTTAAAAAGACTATAGTTTGCGTTTCCCCGCTCTCTAAGTATTCCTTAAACTAGTTAAGGAAGACTTAATATTAAGTTCCCGATTGGGTCGACTTAAGTACGACTTAGTTTGAAATCGCAGTTGACAGCTGATTTTACCTGAAAGACTTTTCTTTATGAACGACGTAGTATGCGCCTTTTTGGATATATAAGGAGCTTTTGACAATACTCCTCATGAGGATGTCAAAAGAGCATTAAATAGAATAGGTGTAGACAGCACAACATCCAAATGGATGTCGGAACTGCTCACCAGTAGAGTAGCAGAGACGAGGACGAGCAAAGACATTGTCCCCATCTGTACAACCAGAGGATGTCCACAGGGAGGAGTAGCATCCCCATTAATGTGGAGCCTGACGGTTGACGAACTCCTGTGTGGTTTGACTGACCTCGGAATATCCTGCCAGGGATATGCTGATGATATTGTCATAACAGCCAGGGGAAAATTCGAAAATACCCTTTGTGACATCGTACAAAAGGGTCTGAACTAAACAAATAGCTGGTGTAGGCAAGTGGGACTTACATCAACTCCACCAAAACCATCTTAATAGCCTTCACTAAGAAAAGAAAGCTCAACCTCCAAACCATTAAAGTTGATGGGAGCGAGGTTGAATGGAGACAAGAAGTCAGGTATCTAGGTTTGACTCTAGACAGTAAACTCCTGTGGAACAAACACGAAAAGGAGATTATATACCAAGCAAAAATGGCTCTAATGGTGTGCAGAAATCTGGCAGGGAGAAATTGGGGGTGCAACCCAAAAATCCTGAGCTGGATGTACACTGCCATAGTGAGACCAATTATCACTTATGGAGCCATTGCGTGGAGTAGTAGAACTAGCCTATTGACAACGAGAGAAAACCTCTCCAAAATTCAAAGACTAGTCTGTATGTGCATTACAGGAGCAATGAGAACATGCCCAACGGCAGCCATGAAAGTTATTCTCAACCTCACACCACTACATATAGTGGTGGAAAGTGTTGCAGAAAGAACAAGATACAGACTAAGTGGAGAGGGAATCATTAAAAAAACCCACCTCCTTACTTCTTAGAAATCAGAAAACCTGGGACATGCCACAAGATGGTATGAAGAAAAAGTATAACTTTTCAAAGAAATTCGTTACGGAATTAAGCAACAAGAAGGAATGGGATCCAAATACAATTACCAGACTTGGAAAGAATGCCATTCAATGGTACACATACGGCTCAAAAGCAATAGGAGTTACTCCGATAGGAGTGTACGGGCCAGGAACCAAACATTCTGAAAGCTTGGTAAAAACCCCGAGTATCTTTCAAGCGGAAATTCACGCCATAAGAAAGTGTGCCCAGTTCAATATTGATAAAGGATATAGAAGGCAAAGGATTATCATAATGTCGGATAGTCAAGCTACCTTTTTTTAATTAAGTATTCCACCTTCGTTGCTATTCTTGCCACGCTTTGAAAGCATCGTTATCCAAAAATAATGGTGTAGCAATCAACCCCTATTTGAAAAATTACGGTGTCGCTCAACACTACTCTTTAATTTGAATAGCCTAGTCCAGTAAGTAATGTAGCTATCTTTAATTTGAACTACTAGTATTGCAGAACAGGCACTAAGTCAAAAATAAAATATGAATAATGGATTTCGCATATATTAAACAAATATTTCAATAATATAAAAATAACAAATGAAAATGGTACTTATATGGGTGTAAGCTATACAAAATATTTTGCAATAAATTTATTTAAAATGAAGTTTTATATTTTTTCATTTCAACCATTATAAGGCGAATATTAACTAATTGCGATCGTAAAGGTGGAGCTAACAGCTTGTGAAATCTGTAATAATATTGCACTAATTGTGTAAGAGCCAATTGAAGTAAACTAGATCCAGTTACAAGATTCGGGAATGATATTAAAACTTCTCTATTAAGATCTTCTAACGATTTCTTCCAGTTATTCGAAAAATTTTGTACAATATCAACAGATTTAGGCTCCAAAGTTTTTAATTCCTTCACTTTTGAATTCTCGACATAATGTTCACACTCTTTAACATACTGAATCATCTCTTCAAAATGAGGAAACAAAATTTGTTCAGCATATTCTCCACTCCGAGCGGCCAATCTGGATTTGAAAATTTCAGCTTCCTTGGAATTGTCTCTAGTTCTTTCCATAATTATATTCAAAATCATGTCGTAGTTATTTATTAAAAATATTAGTTGATCTTTACGATCTGTGAATGCTTCTGCCATTCTTAGTACAAACATTTCTACTTCTTCTTGGAGTTCCGCCAGAAGTTTACTTACTAATTCATTGGGGAAATGTTCACTTATGCTAACCAACGCCGCACTGAATTCAGCATATCTTCTGGCAATCTGAAAATTATAAAGAATACAGAATGGTATAGACTGAAAAATTTATAACTTACATAATGTGGTCCTAGCTCCAAATTGAATTTTGTTACATCACAATCTCTAATGCTCTTAATATTAAGTTGAACAACATATTCGAATCTGGGGAGAAGTATACTTTCCAAAATATCCCAACACTGATCTAAGGCCGGAACACATCTTTTGTGACACAATATTTTGTACCTCAGAACCAAATGAAAACATAAAAATATCGCTATGGAATCATAGCAAGATGAAATGTAGGTTTTCAGATTTTTCTACAAAAAAAATTATATCTTCAATCACAGTACAAGCTCATAATAGATCAATTATTACCTGAAGAAGAGTAAGAGTTTTTTCCATAATTTTGTTAAACAAATCTAACGCTGATTGATTTTTAACCATAAAATATTCACTGATGAAAAGATATTCTCTACAAGCATTGTCCACTAAAGCATACTGTACACTTCTAAATAATGCCTCAAAGGGAAACTACAATCAAATCCATCATTTCCAACACAATATATGAGAGCAAATAAAATGCATTAATTAATGTAGTTGTATAAAATTTTAACTCACTCTGTGTTTTGTTTCTGCATGAGGTACGATAATGGGAGCTTCCAGTTGTTGAGCCAAAACATCTCCTCTATTACCGATAGAAAATACTGTAGTTTTATGTTTAAATGACTTGTTAAACATTCCCCTTGTTGCCGTGTCTTCTATACCCATAAGATCATCGACTGTAATATTTTCTTCATATTGTAATTTCATTATTCTACTGTCATAAGATTTAAAATATGAATAATAAATTTTACTCATAGTATCTATATACTCATTAGCTATTTCTTCGGCAATGTTTCTTTCGTTTGAAAGTAAAAATTCGTAATGTCCTTTGTTTTTAAGTAGATTATTTTGTGGTATTTGATAATTTGTCATTGGTTTTCTGAACTTTGAAATTTGCTCTAATAAGTAAGTTCTTATTTTTGACATTGCTTTAATCCTTAGTTTTTCTAATATATCCTTCACATCCATACATGATTTGGTATCTTTAAAGCTCTGTTCTTTAATGAAACTGATTTTGTGATTTAAAATTTGCAATTGTACAAGAAATTCTTTATCCGTTACACTTAGATCCATTATTCCCATAATCAAAATTTCTGGTACTTTGATATCATCAATAAATTGACTCAGTTGTGCTCTGATCGCATGGCGGTTAGTAAGTTCTTGACTCATTGAAATTGATTTCTTCTGTAATGTTAATATGTCTGAACTCATAATACCAAGATTGTTTTGATAATCCAAGAGCATGTTTTCCATTCTTTCCAATATTTGGTCACAAGCTGATATCTGATTGTGTAAACTTGCTATTTTTTCACTTTCTTTCATATATACCTACATAAAAATAATGAGAAATATATCCCTATATACAGTGTAGAAGAGAATACAAACCTTTATTGACTGATTTTCAATACTTTTTAGTTCATTTTCAATTTTTCTGGAGTAATGTCGTAAATCTGTGAATGTATTTAAAATGTCCTGAACAACTTTGTCTCTAGTGGTGATTCCTTCGGAGCTACCAGCAACTTCAATGTCTTTATTACTTGGGGAAGTCATTTTTCTTAAATTATTTTGAAGATACTTGAGAATTTAATAAATGATAATGACACAAACCCAAAAAAATGATTGATGAATGACATTTCTTATACATAACATGACATGATGTCATGGTACGTTTTATCTAATCGGAATTAGTAATTCTAATGCAAATGTTGGATAAAATATAATTATGCATCAATGGTGTGGGAAGGCCTATACCTTGTTTTTAAACTAGGAGGAGCATTTTAGGAAACCTCAAACACACCACTAAAAGTAACTAGATTGGGAGTGTGTTCCGAAAGGGTCGTGTTCAGACTTTTTGAACTAATTGACAATTACTTGAAATATGTTTTGTACTGCTGGTAGTTGTCGTAGCGAATGAGGGATCAAGGCATGTCTGAATATTGAATAATCATTGGCCACAGGCCATGGCGAAAGTAGTGAGCAAATGACACATTATTGGGCAAAAATGTATGGTTATAATAAGCAGTTTATGTAAAATTTGTCAATTATTTTTAGGATAAATAAGTACGTAGAAAATGCAATTATTGTATGTTTCAATTATTCTTTATTTACGTTGGACGCTTAGGAATAGCACAAACTAAAAGTAAACAGAGGTTTTGATATCGAAAAATGCGATAATATTGTACTGTAATGTATGTAAAACTTGATGTAAAAATATTTAGAAAAATAAGATTTTACTTGGAAACTTATATTATTAACAAGAAAGAACAATCATGGATTTTGTTTATCAAACTGAATAAATGATAAAAATAGCACTTAACTTGTTAGTTTGAAGTAATGAATATTTTCATATAAATAAACACAAAACTGACAGTTGCATCAAAAGAGCTGTGTGAAACGGGCTGCAAACTGGCCAATCACTAGGCAGCAGAAATGCCAACTTAAATTCAAATCGCTCCTCTTAGTTTAAAAACAAGGTATAGGCAAACTAAATGAACTAGGCGAGAACAATATAGTCACCTTACTGTGGATTCCAGGACACACAGGGATAGAAGGAAATGAAATAGCAGATGAACTAGCTAAGAGGGGGACTGGAAGACCCTTTTGGGGGCCGGAACCCTTTTGCGGTATCAGCTCCAATGTAATATTGGAAGAAATAGACAAAGCCGTACATACCACGCGGGAAGGATGTACTGAACTGTAATGATCTACTTCCCGCTAGGTATGTAAAAGGTTTGTTCGCTGGTGTAGTTCAGAACCAGTTCAGGGACTTTTCGCTTGCGCATTCCAAAAAGTGGCTTTGGCAGTTAATTAATTCTGAATTTTTAATAGTTCGTTGTTTGCGGATCATAACGGATTCGGAATCAGTCCTAGCGGTTCTCTGATTTTGGTAAGGACTGGAAATTCGATTCGACTGCTCATGCGCAAATTATCGATATATCAGTTATTTTCTTATTTTAATTGTTTATGGCTGTTTCTTGTTTTGTTTGTTGTGTTGCAGCAATGTAAGTTATAAGCAAATATAAAAAACTATAGTATCTAGGTTTGACTCTAGACAGTAAACTCCTGTGGAACAAACACGAAAAGGAGATTATATACAAAGCAAAAATGGCTCTAATGGTCTGCAGGAATCTGGCAGGGAGAAATTGGGGGTGCAACCCAAAAATCCTGAGCTGGATGTACACTGCCATAGTGAGACCAATTATCACTTATGGAGCCATTGCGTGGAGTAGTAGAATTAGCCTATTGACAACGAGAGAAAACCTCTCCAAAATTCAAAGACTAGCCTGTACGTGCATTACAGGAGCAATGAGAACATACCCAACGGCAGCCATGGAAGTTATTCTCAACCTCACACCACTACATATGGTGGTGAAAAGTGTTGCAGAAAGAACAAGATCCAGACTAAGTAGAGAGGGAATCATTAAAAAAAAAACACCTCCTTACTTCTTAGTAATCAGAAAACCTGGGACATGCCCATGCACAAGATGGTATGAAGAAAAAGTATAACTTTTCAAAGAAATTCGTTACGGAATTAAGCAGCTAGAAGGAATGGGATCCATATACCATTACCAGACTTGGAAAAAATGCCATTCAATGATACACAGATGGCTCAAAAGCAATAGAAGGAACTGGGATAGGAGTGTACGGGCCAGGAACCAAACACTCTGAAAGCTTGGGAAAAACCCCGAGTATCTTTCAAGCGGAAATTCACGCCATAGGAAAGTGTGCTCAGTTCAATATTGATAAAGGATATAGAAGGCAAAGGATTATCATAATGTCGGATAATCAAGCAGCCATTAAAGCACTGAACTCTTGTGTTATCAGTTCCAAAATGGTGTGGGAATGCCTAGGCAAACTAAATGAACTAGGCGAGAACAATATAGTCACCTTACTGTGGATTCCAGGACACACAGGAATACAAGGAAATGAAATAGCAGATGAACTAGCAAAGAGGGGGATTGGAACACCCTTTTGGGGGCCGGAACCCTTTTGCGGTATCAGCTCCAATGTAATATTGGAAGAAATAGGCAAAGCCGAAGAAAAGAGAAGATCTCACCATTGGAAAGATCTAGTAGGACTTTGGCAATCAAAGATTCTTCTTCTGTTGAGATCAAATGAATGCATAAGTCAAAGTAAAACTGCACTAAGAGTTTAACAGGCATCCTTACGGGACAATGTCGCCTGAATGGGCACCTAAAAAAGCTCAAAATAGTGGAGGAAGAAGAATGTAGATTCTGTGGCATGGAAGAAGAAACCTCCATCCACATACTTGCGAACTGCACAGAAATTCAGAATCCTAGGGCACAACACCTTGGAGACTACTGGATAGAAGAGGGATATTTACCTAAGTTTAAGCCTGCAGATATCCTAAAATTCCTCCGGGAAATAGGACTAAAGGAGCTACTGAGACTTTCCTCAGGAACTAAGTAGAAGTAAGGGGCACAATAGATCTTTTAGGTCTCAGTGAATGTCACCCCAATTTACATACATACATATTCTTTTTGTTAATTATTTTGGAAAATTAAGCCACAATCTTTTTTTGTATTTTTTAATTCTTTTTTTTTTTATTTTGTAAATTTTAATAAATTTTCATAATTACATTACAATACACTGATAATTTTTTCGGGTGTTACGCAGACAATCTGGTTTGTCACATTGATTTTCATTACTGTCGACGGGTTCCTCATTGTTCTCGAATTTATTCGGAGAAGCTGGTTTGTGTATGCTACCAGCATCAGAACCGTTATTTTCCAATTTAATGGAATCGTCATTGGATGATTTTAATTTTTGAGTCTCCGTATTGTCGACGGCTTCGTGAATATCTATAATACCGTCATGTTTTCTATGCCTTGACCCTCGGCGTTTGCTTCTTTTTCGACCCCGTCGACATTCTCTATCTTCCAGCGAACCACGTCCTGGAGAGGCACAGGTATCACTACCTTTGCTTACATCATCTTCATCGTCGTCGTCGTCTTCTTCATATTTTCCTTCATCGCCTCCGTCTGCTTCACTCATGTCAGAATGCCGTCTTCGTATTCTAGGTATTCGCTTTCTCTTTTTCTCATTTCTTTTTCTTCGAACTTGTTTCCCCAATTCACCTCCCGAACTCAATTTCTGCAGTTTTCTGAAAGCACCATAATCTATCTGATTCATACCCAACACGTATTTTCCATTTTTTGATTTTATAAAGCCTTTCGATATGCCATGTTTTGAGGCTCGATGAATCTGACATGAATCATGTATTATTTTTATTCTTTTATTAAGAATGAGCTCCACTTGATTTATGATATTCTTTTTGGTCGAACCTTTGGCCTCTTTAAGAGTAGATATAGCTTCTAGAACTTCGTTGATGAGACGAGGATGTAAAGGTTTTTTGGGGTACATTTTTCACCTTTTTAAATGAATTTGCTTTGCTTATATTACGAAAAAACCGAAAATTCCTTATAAAAACACCATTTGTAATAAAATTCGTCAATTTTGACAACCTCTAAATATAAATGTAAAACAAACTACTTGATTTTTTTCGTTCAGGTTCTGAGAGGTGATATGTGGTTGTTAGATCGATGGCGGTATAATAAAATCATTAGGGTGTTCAACTTCAAATTTTGACCACATGTTTTATTAGGTAATATTTATAAGTGACAAATGGAATAATCAAAAATAAAAATATTTTAAATTTAGTCTTTAGATTAAAAGAAAAAAATGAAAACAAAAATTTACTGAAATTATGCAACCTATAATGCAGATACGTCACTAGTTTAAATGTGAAGTTGTATGTAGTCTTCCTTTGCTGTTCCATATTTCAGCTTCTTCTTTCTCATTCATTTGGGAAGTTTGAGTTTGACAGGACAAAAATGTTGACATCTGACCTGACATTTATCACTCTGTTTACCTTGTTCAATTTTAATTTGAAGCATCACTTACAAATTCATTACTGTGCCGAAAACAGATGAGAGAAGAAAGAGTTAGTTTGCAGCTATTAGAAGGTCTTTTGTGTACAAAATTCAACAAATTATTTTTGTTGTGAAGACCATTTTAATGTAAGTAGAATACGTAATAACAGAAAATAATTAATAACTCTATTTTTTGACGTCTATATATCACGCTTTACAAATATGACAATTATTTACAGTTAACTGTAATTAAGTAAATAATAACACTCTATTGATAGTCATTTCAAATATTTATCAATTTATATATTTTCTTCAGTTATGAGTTCAAAGATGACTTGGAATTTGCTTTAAAGTACACTGTAATTTTATTAATAAAAGGAAGCCTAAACACGAACTAATCAAAAATTTGAAACAAGATGAAACCACATGCGAATGCAAACAACAAAACAACTCACTGTCACTCTAACCTAAACTTCTTCTTTTCTTCTTTTGGGTGACTACACTCTCTTCTGATTATTTTTTTCCATGTCAAAATATGTGACTAACTTCAATTTGAACTGCTTGGTACTCCCCTAGTATATTCTCAGCGTATTTATTCAATCGAGCTCCCATTAGTCTTGCCAGGATTTTATACACTGTATCTAATAACGCAATACCTCTGTAGTTGTCACAGTTTGTTCTATTTCCTTTTTTGCGCGGAGGGCTTATCAGAGGTATATTCCACTCCTCTGATATTTTTTAAGAGTGCCAAATATGTTTTATTAGCTCGTATATTTCACTTATAAGTTTTGCGCCTCCTCCTTTAATCATTTCTGCTGTTATTTCATTTTCTCCTGGGGCTTTGTTGTTTTTTAGATACTTTACAACTTCTTCTACTTCTTGCCTTGTAGGTTCTTCTATCTCCTCATCGAAATATTGATATCTTTCATCGTTGTTCGGATACTGATCGCACTCTTCTTTATTGAGTAACTCATTAAAATGTTCCTTCCATCTTTGTACAACTCCTGTAGGTTCTGAAATTAGCTGTCCTCCCTTAGTTTTGTAATAAATATTTTTTCCTTGATATCCTGATCTTATTCTCCTTGTTTCCTGATAAAAATTTTTAAAGTCTCTATTTTTGAAATTTTCTTCTACATTTCTGAGTTTTTTCTCCACCGCTTCCCTTTTTTTCCGTCTACATACTGATTTTAAATCTTTCCTCAATTTTTTGTATTTGTTTTCAACATCATCGTCGTGATTTCTTAATAACAGTTGTCTTGTTTTACTTTTCTGTTCCTCTAATTTTTTACACTCTTCGTCAAACCAGTGTTTGGTTTTCTTCTTTGCCTCCTTCTTCGGTAAGATATTTTCATTCGCTTCTTTTATTGCTCGCTTTATCTTATCCCATTTTTCTCCTGACTCTGTTAGTTGCGATATATCTGTGAGTCCTTTATTGAACTCCACTTCGTATTTTCTTCTTACCATTTCGTTTTCTAAACCGTCTGTGTCGTACTTCCTTCCTTTAGCTCTCTTTTTATTATTTTTCATAATTTCTGTAACATCCATTTTGCAACTTACTTTTAGCAAGAAATGATCAGTGTCCGCATCTGCTCCTCTCATACTTCTTATATTTGTTATGAACTTCATATGTCGTTTTCCTATTAAAACATGATCTATTTGGTTAATTGTTTGCTGGTCAGGAGATATCCACGTCCCTTTGTAAATTTCTTTATGTTGAAACTGTGTACTTCTTACTACCATATCTCTTTCTGCAGCAAAACTTATTGTTCTTTGTCCGTTATCATTTGTTACATCGTGTTTGCTAAATAAACCTATTGTCGGAATGTACATTGCTTTCTTCCCTATTTTTGCATTGTAGTCCCCTAAAACAATTTTAATATCATAATTGGGTAATTTATTATATTCATTTTCTACTAATTCATAAAACAGATCTTTTTCAATATCTTCTTTTTCTTCAGATGATATTTCGATTTCTTCCTTTTAATCGTAATACGCACATTCGTTCTGATACTGGTTTGAAGGCCATAACTTGATTTCTAATTTTTTTTGTACCATAAACCCGGTTCCTAGCATTCTGTTAATTCCACCACTTTTGGAAAGGGTTGCTTCGCCGACTTCTGTTATTTCTGTTCCGAACTGTTTAGTTTCTTGTAACGCCAACACATCTATGCTATACTTAAGAAAGAAATTTACTAGGTTTTTAAGGCTTCCTGGCGAGAAAGTGCCTCTTACATTCCAGCTTCCCATAACTAAGTCTTTACTCTTTTTTTTATATTTTGTGTTTCTTACTGTTGTTTTCATTATTTTTTGTTCATTACCATCTCCATCGCCGTTTCCGTCGTTGTTGTCTGAAATCTTATCTTTATTTATTCGTTTTTTTCATTAGTTCGTGTTATTTTCCTCACTTGTTCCTCGAATCTGTTTTGCTCCGGTGATCTTTCATTTATTGTCCTTTTTTGACTGCTGGTTCCTTCTCTTCCATCGTTTTTTTCTTCCTCGCATTGATCGGTGCCTTTTGCATTGTACAATTCGTTATTTATTATTAACTTGTTGTATCTTAATTGTACTTTGTCGCCTTTACTCCTTGCTTCCTTTATTTTTATTATAAGCTTCCTCCTTTCCTCTTGGACCTCCTTGGGGTAATCTTCATCAATCCATATATCTGTAACCTTCAGGCTTCTGGTGTTCTGCAAAATCATTGTTCTTTTACTTTCCCTGTTCAGTTTTACCATTATTGGTATTTTCCTTCCTGTGTTGTATTTGCCAATTCTCCGTACTATGTCTATATCTTCTTTTACTGCGATTTTTACTCCCATCTCTTGTATTACTGTGCATATTTTGTCTTTTGTTTCGTTCTCATTTTCCCGTTCTTCATCTACTATTTCTTTTATAATAATATTCTTTTTCCTTATTTCCCTCTCTAGAATGTTTATTCTTTCTTCTTGATTTATCACGTTTTCTTTTAGTTTTCTGTTTTCTTCTCGCATTTGCTTATTGTCTGCTACTACCATATCTAATTTTCCGCTAATTTCCTTCATATTTTCTTCTATCTGTTGAAACATCTTTTCTATTTTTCCTATGTCACTCATCTTGGTGCCAGCTGTTGATTGCGCAAAAAGGTATACCCCGGTCTACCCGTCGGAAGTACACCTTTTATCAATCTCCAGCTCTTTATTTTTAATCTGGCAACACCGCCTTGTAATCTAACGCAGATTTGACCTTTGAACTCACTTACACCTGTTGTTTATATTACAGTTTTAACACTATTTCTATGTTTTTACAAACCGATTTTTCACTACACGTTGAGTTAACACTTTAACTACGCTGTTTGCTGTTTTATTGTAATTAATTTTCTCTGCAACGCCCAATTTTTGAGTCACTGATTTAAATATAAATCGAGAACAAACGTTAATTGGTTTTGGTAAATTTGTGTACCAGTGTGTAATAGTTGGAAACTATAATAATTTAAAAGTGTAAAAAAGCAATTGTTATGAGTTTTATCGTGTTGTATTATTCGGTCTAAGGTTATATTAGAATTTAGTGTGAAGGTTGTCCAGGGACAGAAATTCGTCACGATGACGTACTTGGAAAATGTCAATATTCTACGGTTGACAGAGCAAAAAGTCCGTTTGCACCCTTCACTTTACGACAGTCTTAAAATAAGGTAATCTTAAAAAGACTAGTTTGCGTTGCACCGTTCTCTGAGTATTCCTTAAACTAGTTAAGGAGCACTTAATATTAAGTTCCCGATTGGATCGACTTAAGGTCGACTTTAGAGTAACTAATGCCCGTTTGCACCGTTTAAAATTTAAGCACGCCTTTCGTAAGTGGCTCTTAACTTTAAGCACTTAAGTTTTTAGCTTGTTGCACCACTGCAACTCAAGCGTTACTTAGTAATGATTTGGCTTTGTATCGAATCACAGTTAGCTTTCACCCGCGTCAAATGTGAACGGTTAACCTAAAAATAAAAAGAAAACAATAAACTTCAGAAATCAGCAATGGTTATGAAATGCCCAGCGCATGCATAAAAACGAAGCCCTGCTAGCAACTGATTCACGACAGGCACGCTGCTGTTTCTGTAATAATAGTTGATCATTTGGTCTTGTAGGTTTCCTTAATAGGTAAGATTGTACTTCCTCTATCAATCCTAAAACCCGTAAACAGCATTGCTTTGTCAATCGGAATCTTTGAAGATGCAAAGTCGTGGAAATGATCATATCAAGTGTAAAGCATCTCGGGAAGTCTATTATCTCGAGGATATCAAAATCAACTTCGAAAACGTCTTTCATAAAGAAAAGTCTTTCAGGTAAAATCAGCTGTCAACTGCGATTTCAAACTAAGTCGTACTTAAGTCGACCCAATCGGGAACTTAATATTAACTAGTTTAAGGAATACTTAAAGAGCGGGGAAACGCAAACTATAGTCTTTTTAAGATTATTTTATTTTAAGACTGTCTTAAAGTAAACGGTGCAATCGGGCATGATAGTCTTAAAAAAGTTAAATCGTCCATTGTGTGAAAATAATTTGGCCGAACAAATACCCGTTTCGTAAACCATGTTTTATTATTTGTAACACATCTAAACCATCGTTGAAAATATCCATTTTCTTATTAAAACTCAACAAACCACCAGGCAGTAAGCAACTTTTAGGTTAACAGAATTTAAGTTTTCTTATAAGCCTCCGAAATTGACGGCTTAAGTTAAGGGAGGTTTAAATTGAGTTTGACATACGGTGCAACAGAAATATTAACTTTAAGCGGCCCTTAACTCTAAGCTTGACTTAAAATAGTCGGTGCAATTGGTTATTTGTCACTCGAAATCTTTGATAAAATGCAAATTCGTTTATGTCGTTGAAATGATCAGATCGAGTGGAAGCCATCTCGGGTCGAAGTCTATTATTTCGAGGCAGTGGCGGATTCACCACCAGGCTGAGTAGGCTGGAGCTAGGGTGGCAGATTTTAGAGGCGGCAAATTTGTAACCAACATTTTAATGAAAAATCATATTTATATACCTAATAATGTAGTTCAATATGTAGGGAAGCGTGGGGGCACGGACTAGTGATGAGCAAACTCCGTCTTGGTCTTGCGATTTTGCTATACCAAGACCAAGATCATACATACACTAGCAAGACCAAGACCAAGACCGAATGAACAAGAATAAGACCAAAACCAAAGTGCAAGACTGAACTAAAAATTACAACTTTCGTTGTTTTCAAAACAAAAACTTTTGTGTGTTTAAAATTTCTAGATATGAATTGTTGATCATTTATAATTTTTACCTATCAAAAGACTCGAAAATTTTCCAAAACGACGTATGTAGTAAGTAACAAACTATTTGAGCAAGTTCAAGACTGAATATGCAAGACGAAGACCAAGACTACAAGTATTTTAGCAAGACCAAGACCAAGACCGGACAAGCAAGACCGAGACCGTTACCAAGACTGTCTTGGTATTGGTCTTGGCTCTTGTTTCGCCCATCACTAAGCACGGATGACTTCATAAATATGTCTTTGCTATACTCCCATGCTTTAATTCCATCATTATAAATGCAAGAACTGTACTCATATCCATTACGACATTCACCAATTTTGATAAACCGGAATCTGGACCATTGAAACAGAATCTGCAAAACGTTCATGCTAACTTGTATTTAGCAGTTCGCATAGCTCTATATCTTCACCAGCAACAGCAGTTGAAAAAAGCTTCATTTGCTAGAAATGAGTGAGAAATTGTCTAAGATCTACCTTAAGCCAAGAAAACCAAAACGTCTTGGTTTTGTTGTACAAAATGGTATTGTGAAACTTTTATACCTGCTGTGATGGAATCAGCCGGATTCTTACTAGATAATCAAATATATTGCTTTTAAACTTTAAGTAAGCATTGTAGAGGTCGGTAGGGGAGGCAAAATTTGAATAGCCTACTGGCGGCAAGTGTGTAAATCCGCCACTGTTTCGAGGATATCGAGAAACTTCGAAAATGTCATCCAAAAAGAAAAGTTTTTCAGAATAAATCAGCTGTCAAGCATGAAGTGACTATAAAACTATCTTATTTATGCCCGTTTTCACCGTTTAGAATTTGAGCATGCCATTCGTGAGTTGTTCTTAACTTTAAGAAGCACTCAATTTTCTCACTTGTTGCACCGCTGCAACTTAAGCATTACTTAGTAAAGAACCACTTAACGCATTGCGTACATGGCAACACTGAGAAAATCTAGTAGCTTATTAGTGGCTTTTCAGATTTGGCTCTGTATCGAGTGACGTTTAGCTTTCGCCCGCGTCAAATGTGAACGATTAACCCATGGAGGCTATACAAGAAGATCGAACTCATACGGGAAAATTGACAAAACCTGTTCTCAAAATCGTCTATCGAAGCAGTTTGTTTTTTCAACGCGGCGTCGCGCATTGTACCTAAGATACCATTTTAAAACTGTCACGACAATAACCTTACTTTTTATATTTTACCAATTTGACAGTAGGCAAATAGTAAACATTACTTGTGAATTATAAAAACTAGAAAATTAAAATTGTTAAAAATTGATAATGTTGTTGAAATTTATTGCAATAGTGGTTGGTAGTACAGATTATTTGAAAGGAAGACGTGAATTGAATTTAATTTAAGTAAACCAGAGTTTTTTCAGTTACTAAAAATAATAAGAAATATTCAAAGATAAAAATAAAGTAGGAAAGGAAATATTTATTATGATAGACTTAAATTATATACCTTACTTGTGAAAAGTCTAGAAAAAGCACAATTGCACAAAAAATACTTTACTTTTGCTAATGACATTATTATGTTCTATACAAGTACAATTTAAGAGAACTGGAAGAAAAAAGGTAAACAAAGATTTGAAGAAAAACCAGAGATGGTTGATAAGGAATAAGTTGTAATACTAATTTGAAAATATTACTGGCATGTTCTTTATACAAAAAAATATGAATTCAGTTGATATTCAGATAAAAATAGAAAATGGAAATTTAAATAAAGTGAGAACATACATTGAAGCAAATATATACATCAAATAGAATAAAATTTATGTTTGCCAATTATTGGTGCACTTTACCAATGTAGGGATTACTAAAACCATAAGACATTGAAACTAATCGGTGACACTTATTTCTTAGCAATCTTCAGCTACCTAATTCCAGTGTGGCAGACTTGTGGGATAACATTAATAGATAAAAACACAGAGGATTCAAAATAGTGTAGAGAATGTTTTGTGCAAGTTCAGTTACAGAATGCCCACAGTTATATATTTTGTGTACGTACTTATGTATTTTACTAATTGTGACTTTCCACTGTGTTTGCTTCATTAGGAAAATAAACTTTTGTAAATTGCAATTTTTGTATTTTTAAAATAAAGTACTTGAAAAAATTATTTTCATGTACGATACGGAATTATTTAAATATATTTTATATTGAAAATCTGTGCATGAACTAATGTCATTAGTAAGTTGTACCTATTGATTGAAAATATATTGTATTTTTCATTTGTAACGAGTTATTTTTTTTGCAAGTTTAATTTTTATTTTGTTTCGTAATATATTTTATTTTACCACTAGGGTGAATATAACTCGTTACTTTACAACCCTTTCTACTACCGCATTGATTTATTTTTTTTGTTATTACCGTTGTATATTTTAGTATAAGTCCGAGTTACGCAAATCCAAATTATATCATACACATTTTATTCATTTCCGATATTTAAATTTTTCAACTAAATGGACGCCCGGTATATACAACATTTTAATTAAAACCGAAGCCGTCCAGTATAGGTACAGCTTTTTGTCGAGAGTAGATAAATTTCATGTTTAATTCCCTTACCACGGCGACGGCCGAAAAATGTAACTAAAAATTTTGGATATAAATTGGCTCTCAAGCATCATTCGCTGGCAAGCAACGCATTCATTTTCGCTCTGATTCTTATTTGTCTCTGATTCATTCCGGCTCTCAAATAGTATTTCGTGATTCTTCGCTCAACTTACCGATTAACCGTATTGTGAAAATTAAGTGCATTAAGATTTTGTGTGGAAGCTGTATTTTATAAGGTAAATCATTTTAACAAATGAACTGTGTATTCTAAACTTTCCATATCGCCGCTTAATATTAAATTGTTAAATGTATGGTTTTGAAAATTTTCCGACCGGCTATTTTTTCTTTTTGTTGTTGAACTGAAATTGGTTTTATTTTATTTGTGTTTTATATGGAAATAGAGATTTGTCAACTGTAATTTGATTTCGAATTTTATTTACAGCGTTTATTATATATTAATTAACTGATATGAATTATTAGTGGATTCTCGAATTATTTTATGCTTTTGGTTCTCAGTAGTTTTATATTAAATTGATATCCAAGTGGATTATAATATTTCAATTTTATGCTAGTACAAATATTTTTACTCTGTGTGTCGATAGCTGGGTACCGTTTAGCTCGTGGGAAATTTTTTTTTTGGGAATAATAGTCACCGGCTTTATTTAGATTCAATGGTTAATCAGACTTGGAAGAGGCTTAGCCACAATTTGTTTGATTTCCCGGCAGATCTACTTAGTTCTTAAATTTTATTTTTTTCGGAATAATTGTTACCGGCTTTATCTAGATTCAAGGGTTAATCAGACTTGGAAGAGGCTTAGCCACAATTTGTTTGATTTCCCGGCAGATCTAAATCGTTCTTTTCCCGTTTCGTAGAATCATTATTTATATTTTGTTTTTTTTTCTAATTGTCGGAATAATAGTTGCCGGTTTCATTTGGATTCAAGGGTTAATCAGACTTGGAAAAGGCTTAGCCACAATTTGTCTGATTACCCGGCAGATTTAATTCGTGCATTAGGGACCCCGTTAAACCCGGTAGAATTAAACCGTATTTGATAACCTGACCGTTATGTACGTCAAAGTACCAAGTATATGGTAAAGATAGCTTATTTTCTTTTCCCTGTGAATTTGCTTGTCACCAAAGAATTATTCGTAAAATAGACCACAGAGTATTAATACACTAAAAGTTTCTTTTTGATTATTTTGTTATATACCGACCTATTGTGTGATCGTAGGTATACCCTAAACCGTAGGTAGTATACAATTCTGCTGAACCCCTGTTCCTTCATTAACCCGTGATTTATAAATTGGAGGATCCATATTTGATTATAATTAGGTAAATAAAGTTAATTCAACAAGACCCCTGGAATTTTCCGTAACCTCCATCTGAGGCTATCTGGAACTCTTGACGCTAAGGGTCAAGGGGCCGTGGAGCAAACCACGTTAATAATCTGGCGCCCGAGATTTAAAACCCGAATTTTGCATCAAGGGTGTCCATAGTGACGTGTTCTTGTGGCAGGAGCCACGTGTAAGAAGGTAGGCACGTTACACATTGTTATTGAACAGATTGAAGATTATGCATTGAGTTTTAAGACTTTGGGCTTCATCCTACACATGCTAAACCATTTCAGTATTCTGTTATAAGTTTTTGTAGCTTATTTACTGTTATTTTGAGATTATTATGACTGATCAAAGCGATGTCATCTATATACTGCAATATGTATGCAAATTTAAATGTTCTGTTGCTAAATCATAGTTGTAACAAGATAGATTTAAATAGGACAGTGAGGAACACTGGAGAAGTTCTTAAATGTTTTGAATAAAACTGTAATTCACTTTTACTTGTGGAGTTCTATCACTAAGGTAGTTTTCAAGATTAAAAGCAAGTATTTAGAACACATAATTTCATATAGTTCGTAGAACATACCACAGTTCCAAACACCATCAAACGCTTCAGTAATGCCTAGAAAAATAGCAGCACTATGTTTTCATCATAGACTACCCAGGTAACACAGACCTCTCCGCGAGATCTCTGAGAGGTTATAATTAGGATCTTATGCGAACTCCTATTGCGAGGTCCCGGTGATCGCTATGTGCTGTAGCTAAACGAAATTCTCACTGGTGTCTCCAGGAGAAATCTCGGAGAGCTCACATTCAATTTTCCAGGTTTCATCTTATTGCGAGTTCCTAAAGGTATCTCGAATGTAACTTGAATAAGAAATTCTCGCTGCAAGTTCCTAAAGTTATCTCGAATGTAACTATGTAGAACAAGAAATTCTCACTGCGAGTATATGGTATTTATCAATGCAGTTATGTTTACATTTACACGCGCCATTTAGTTTTAGTTATAGTGGCGTCCAGGTGGCGTCTGGCGATTACTATTCTGTTTATTATAAAGATAAAGAGATTATTATTGATTTGCATTAATATATTTGTTTTGTGTGAATTTGACTGGATAGGTAACAAGGTAAGTGCAGTTTTTCACAATATTCTCATTTTAAAAGGGGTGTATTTGTTGTGTAGGCCTACTAATTGTACCTTCTGTTAATTTGGCCGCCATTTTAGATTCGTGCTGATACCCAGCAACCGCCAAAAAGGAATTCATTCGTTCAAATTATATAATAGTTTATCCATAGTTCCTAGGGGATTTAATTGGCGTATGGCGAAGATGTATTGTATATTCAGTCCTAAAGGGAAGAGAAAATTCCACAGACTTACATTTTACTCAAATTAATTAAACGCTGCATGTTCTTCATTGATAATTAGAATCCTATTTTGATATTTTTATAGAAGTTGTATTTCAATGGAATTGGGGGTTCTGGTCCCAAGGATCATCATGGACGCATGTTCAAGAACATTTTTACAAATGAACTATGAATGAAATGCTCATGGAAGGGACAAAGAGGCAACATACGATTGGAAAATATGAACTTTATGTGTAAGTAAAGTTTCAGACTAGTTTATTTGCTTATTGGTACAGTATAATTTGTAATACTCTTATTCCATTCATTTTACCTATTATGATGACCATTTGTGTTGATTTGTTCATTTACAAAGTATGATGTTCACAGAGGAAAGTTAATTATTTAAAATTGGAGATAGATTGGTATGTTGTAAATGAATATTTTTTCGGTAATGATTATAAAACATATCCATAAGAATTGTAGCGGATTTTTTGCTCTTCACAATTTCCATTTATTCAATTTGTATTCTATAGAAAATAACATAACATAATTAATTGTGTTGTTTTGGTGTATGCATATGTATTTTTCTAGATGTACTGAAACAGGCATGGAAAACCACTGACAAAGAATTTGAGATATTTTCCCAAGATTGGTTGAGACACTGTTCACAAAGAAAAAAAAGGGAGGATTTAAAAAATAATTAAAATTAGTCAATATGGAGAATGGTAAGTCAATGTTTCCTTTGTAAAGGTATTACTAAAGCTTATATTCAATAGATTCAAGCGTGATACCTGATATGAGCACAGTTTTACCTCACAAACATGTTTTAATACCTTGACACCGTATTTTACTAGCACTGTTTCTGGGAAAGATTAAAACTATGTTTTTTATGGTATTATCCTACTTGAATACTAGTTGCGTTAGGATTAATTACTAGAACCAACAGTCTGTTAGTGCTAATTTTGACAAACCAAAGCTACCTTTGAATCTATATCCTTATATTCACAACTTTATGATTAAGCATGGCTACACAAGTAGGATTATACATATAGGACAATTAAGTATTGATCTTCTCCTAAAGATAATGACATAGTTAACAAAACTCGTGTCGCGATAATGGAAAATTTGTTTTGGTGTTTGTTAAAACTGTGCTTACAATGATTATCGTGCCAAAGGTTCCAGTATGATATCCGAGATATCCAATATGCCAAATCAAATTGTTTTTTTATATTGAAATCATAGCTATACAGAGTTGTGATGTTATTATTATAAATATGTGTTGGTGTGTAAACATTTCTTATTTTCAACCAACACTCTGAGGGATATCGAAAGAGCAATGAAATATATTTTTTGTATTAATATCCCGAATATTATGGTTTACCATTTGCTTTCAGGTCCACACCGATGGTGATAGCTAGCAGCTCATTTCTTTTTATTTATTTCTTTTCTTTTTATGTATAGTAAGTTTTTATGAAATAAACTTAAATTAGTTCATTGGTTGTTTCAACATTCATCCTCTCTTGTGGTCATAATAATATAGTATTTTGATCTTGATATTCAGTTTCTCCCACGAGCTCTCAAAGAATCTGCGGGATGTATATGATCAATTTTCCACTTTTAAAAGATAAACTTTAGTCACTATCGTACATCGTACATCGTACCTCCTGGTAAGTTTTACATGTTGAAAAAGAAAACATTCTTAATAAAATGGAAACATATTTTTTCACAATTATAAAACAATCTGCGGCGAAACATTAAAGTTAGTTTTGATAATATCTAATAGAAAACAACTAATTCCTCGCCACAATGGCACACTGGGCATTGAGGATATTGTGAAATCTTGCTTTTAACCTGATCAAATCTGATGGTGTAAATTTGCATTCTCATTCAACTTTTTATTCAGTCTTGATTGAGAAAGTTTTTCAATCGAATATCTGAAGTAAAATGCAGGTTTTTTCAGGTGAAAAGTTAGGGATTTACAATATCGGATGTCGCTGTCCAGCATATGCCATAGTAACGGGGAAGTAGTTGTTTTCCATTAGATTTTACAAATAGTAACGTTTTTCCCAATTCTGAAATTATTTTTTTCAATTCAATAGTTTCCTTTTTCAATATAGAATATCTTACAACTAGTCTCAATGCGAACTCTTGAAGACCACGCCAGAAGCATTGCATGCGATTATCGCAAAGTGACCTCTCATGGATCTCACAAAAGGCGATATATGTGAATTTCCTACAGAACTCGCTAGAGGCACTGCCTGCGATGATCACACAGCGAGCTCACAGAGACGTCGATATGAGCAATAAATGAGAATTTCCCAAAGTAGTAGTAACAAGATGTCACAGAGAACTCGCCAGGGTGTATTGTTCGGGAATTTCCACGTGAGATATCTCTAAGACTTCGCTGAGAATATCCCGGCGGCGGACATTTGGAGGAGATATAGAACTCTCAACAACCTCTCAGAGAGGTAACAAAAGTTGTAACAATTTCTTAAAAAGAGATCGCGGGGATATCTTTAGGACCTCTTTGTGTTGCCTGGGTAGAGGTTTGTATATTTGATGTCATTTTCCCTAAATTCAGTCTGGTATCCAGATATATACATATAATATGTATTTTTTGATATTCTTCAGTTCAAATTTAAAATTGCCAGAATAGACAAAATTTACTCGTAATCCTACAAAGCCTACTGGTAAATTGAGCAGTAAATATGAGGTATTCTAATTACCTTATTTTAACTTCAACAGTTCACTTATTACTCATAATACCTAAGCTGGATAAGTATAACAGGCAATAGGATAGGTAGATATCAAGTTAGAGACAAAATACTGATTGTATCTTTGAACAATTTTTAATGATCGAAGGATTGTACACTGTATATTTAGGTAAAATAAGTTACATAATGTGTAGTAAATTACTTCCCGTGCAACTCTCTGTATATTCTATATTTTCATAATTTCTTCTTGTAAAGGCTTGACCAGTTTGGAAGCAATCATCTTTTCGTTCATTTCATGGAAATAACCTAAAATATTAGATATTATTAATTCTGTGAATTTTTTATTACTTCTTATTAATAGGACCAAATTTGTGTATTATTAGAGCTTATGTCTACTCGCTATTTATCTATAGAGGTAATGGATTTTGAGATGAGCCCTGCGTGATTCCGTCGCAGAATACCAGATTGCGTTCGAAAAAAAAGTTACTACCCATCCTAATAAGAACAGCGCTTAAATTTCATTCTTTGACTGTCCTCCGTTCAGGTTGTTTCGACTCCGAATCTTTTAATAGTGCAGTACATTTTGTTTCCTTTTTAGTTCCTTGTAGTTTAGTTAAGATTATTGTAGACAATAATTTGTGAAAATATTTTGTTTAGTGAATTAATTTAATTGACAGTAAGGTATGTATTAATTTATTTTATTACGTGTTTAAAATTAAAAGTTTGATTTTTGGCATGTTATTACCTAATCAAAAAGAATGTTATTTTTACATGGGACATTGGGCAGAATAGTATATTACATAACGTGTGCGGAAAGTGACATTTTTCACACGAGTGGGAAATATTGTAGCACGAGGCATAAGCCGAGTGTGAAAAATCACTTTCGCACAAGTAATGTACAGTATTTTTCCTACGACCACGTGATAATTTCACCAAATAATGTGTAATCAACATCTGACATATTAATACACAAAATGTTACAATTAAAGTCAACATAATTGATTTCAAGAAATAACAATAACTATCATTAGTAACAAAAATTTAATTAGTTATAGGTAGGTTATTACAATCAATTCTTAATTATTGTATATATGTCATTGTCAGTATCCACGATATTGTTATGCATGTCTGTGATACGTTGTTATTGTAGATAGTTCCAGGTAGGTAGGTATATAAACTGACCTCACAATTATTGCGCTTCACATTCACTAATCAGAATAATTTTTTGACATTTCTCACAATTTGTCAAAGCCTGCTTTTTATATATTATAATAAATACCTATAAGATGATTACATTTTCAGTTCAGTATTAATGTTGGTTTGGATTAGTTGGTACAGCATCGGACTTCTGACGAAGAGTACGTGGGTTCGATCCCCGACCGCGTTTTAAATTTTTTTTAATCAAGAACATGAAAAAAATTTCACTTTTCAAATAGATCGCTTCAAATTTAGATATTACATAGGTAAATCTAATTAAAAATTATATATTTGACAGCTTGACAGTGGTCAATCTTAATAAAAATTATACATTTGACTTATTATCCGCAAGCGTGCGGAAAGTTACTTTCCGCTCATGTGTGGAAAGTAATTCGCACGCTAGTTTGATATAAGCCACTTTCCGAGGTACTGTATAGTGCGATATACGTTACTTTCCTATGTGGTCGTAGGAAAAATTTTTTTTAATTGATGCATATGTAAAACTTGAAACTATAGTTTATATTCATATATCTTTATTTTGTGTATTAATTTTTTAAATCTTTTGTTCTAGAATAAACCTGGAAACATGAGTGGTTCCAAAAAAGTTATACATAGTCAAGGTCGACAAATAATATACAGTGTATATAAATTTATGAAGGCAGAAAAAGAACAGAAAGACCTAGATGTCCCTCTGTTCAATTTGAATGAAAGAGTAGCTAAAGCTTGTGATGTTTCTAAGGCCACAGTGAAACGTATTGTGAGCGAAGCTAATAAAAAATCGCCTGGTGAACGCTTCGAATCACCTAGGAGAAGCGTCAACAAACCTTCAACTTCCAAAGGATCCGTTAATGGATTTGAGGAAGAAATAATTCGAAGAATTATTTATTCTTATAGTGCTATTCATAAAAGAAGACCTACCATGAAAAGAATTTTTGAAGAAGTGAGAAATGAAGAAGGGGTGAACTTTACTGGTAAAATTGATAGTTTCAGAAAATTGGTTAAAAGAATGGGATTTAGATGGAGAAAAACTGAAGATAAAAGGAAAGTTTTAATGGAGACATATGACATTAAAGCTAAAAGAACTGAATACTTGAGAAAGTTAAAACAATACAAAGAAGATGGACGGCCGATTGTATACTGTGATGAAACCTATATCCACAGTTCACATACCGTACCAAAAGCATGGGACGATGGTACAAAGGAGTGTTTAAAATCACCCGTAGCTAAAGGTAAACGGCTAATTATTTTACATGCTGGAGGTGAAGCAGGATTCGTACCCGAGGCACTTACAATTTTTAAATCGGGAATGAAAACCGGAGACTATCATGATGAAATGAATAATACAAATTTTGTCAAATGGTTAAAAGAAAAATTCATTCCTAATGCACCGAAAAAATGCGTCTTAATATTAGACAATGCCTCATATCATAATACACTCCTAGAACCCATTCCAAATTTTTCATGGAAAAAAGATGCAATGCTGAAGTGGCTTGCTGAAAGAAATATATTCTTTCCTGAAAAATCAACTAAAGCAGAACTATTCACAATTATAAAAATCCACAGGCCAGTTTCTAAAAGATATGTAATAGACCAAATTCTATCAGAACATGACATTTTAACGTTGCGTCTACCACCCTATCATCCAGAGCTAAACCCAATAGAAAAAATTTGGGCATTGGTCAAGAACGAAGTAGCTGCCTGCAACATAACTTTTAAAATGGATGATGTATGGAAGTTAACGGAGAAAAAATTTAGTGAGGTAACGGTAGATAATTGGAAAAACATTTGCGCCAATGTAATAAAAGTTGAAAAGGACTATATGGAAAGAGAACATGTCATGGATCAAGTGGCGGATTTAATAATAAACGTAGGAGAGGATAGCCACAGTGAAAGTGAATTTTCGGATGATGAAGACGATGACGACATATAAATTTATATAGTTGATAATAAATGCTTATAGTTAAGAGCTTTTCATATAATTTTCCCAGTTATATTACATAGGGTTTTTCTAATTTTGATTTTATTATTAAAATCAGGTAGAACATGGTATTATTTCTTTAAGGGGCTAGGGCTCCTAAGTGGTATTTAATAGCTTGTAATCCATAAGCTGTCTAGGTCATTAAAATATCAATTAACTGATTACTTTGTAATCATATATCATTAGTTTAACACTCTGTATTGCTTTGATTTTATTTATCTCTAGACATTAACGCAATTCCCTATAATAAATGTAATTCCGTTGAGTATGTATCATGTTTTAAATTATATTTTACAATAAAATTATAATGTTATTTTCAACATACTTCGCCTGGGCTATAAGAATAAAATCAACCGAAGCGGACTTTTTCAGTTTTCACTTCACGAATTTATTGCATTGTTGCCATTTATATCTACGCAACTATTTACAAGGTTAGGGCTCATCTCAAAATCCATTACCTCTACATACTTTCTCTGTTTTCAAACTGTATTTTTTCTAGTTGCATTTCTCAATTATTCGAAGGCCATTTAATATAGTACATTTGAAGTGGCACATTTCCTCCAAGCATTTCAAGTGATTTTTCCTTTTTTTTCCTTCGTTTTTTCATATTTTTGTGTAGCTAATATCTTTTCACTATTTAGGAAGCCAGATTCTGAAAAACTTTATACTTAAGTATTGTAAACATATCTCTTTATTCATCTTCAATTTATTTTTTATTGGGCAATCCAACTTGTGAAGTTGGTTCTAGAATATACTTACTTGCACGTGGAGTGTCTTCTTTATTCTTCAAATTTCTCTTTTAAAGACATACTCATTCTAACTGAGCTGGACCTTTAAGAGTGTGCTAAAATTCCATACTGAAGAGAAGACATGATAGTAGATATTCATATTTTTTATCACGCAAAACATAATTAAATTCAGCAGCACAGAGTGGAACTGATTATTTTACCACCAAACGATTACAATTTTCGATATTTTTGAAAACGAGGACAAAATACGGATTTCTTATTCACAATATTTTCCATTTCTGTGACCTAACCTCACTTACCTCACACGTGAACAGCGAACTGTCAAAGAAGCTAGCAACCAATAAAACATCATGAACTCGAGTTTTATGATTGGCTGCCGTCAGATTTTTTGGTATCGCAACTTATGTGGTGCCCTCTATAATGACCAGAAATTGGAATACATGGAGTTCGATCTCCTTGTATAGCCTCCATGGATTAACCTATAAATACAAAGAAAACAACAAAATTCAGACATCAGCAATGGTTATCAAATGCCCAGTGCAGGCATAAATCCGAAGTGCTGCTAGGCACTGATTCATGGGAGACACGCTGATGTTTCTGTAATAATAGTTGATCATTTGGTCTCTATTAGGTGATATTTCACTTGAAAATAATTTCGAAATTTCAGAGCTTCCTCTATCAATCCTAAAACCCGTAAACAGCATTGCTTTGTCACTCGAAATCTTTGATAAGGAGCAAATTCCTTATGTCATGGAAAAGATCGAGTGTAAAGCATTTCGGGAAGTCTATTATCTCGAGGATATCAAAATCAACTTCGAAAACGTCTTTCATAAAGAAAAGTCTTTCAGGTAATATCAGCTGTCAACTGCGATTTCAAACTAAGTCGTACTTAAGTCGACCCAATCGGGAACTTAATATTAAGTCTTCCTTAACTAGTTTAAGGAATACTTAAAGAGCGGGGAAACGCAAACCATAGTCTTTTTAAGATTATTTTATTTTAAGACTGTCTTAAAGTAAACGGTGCAATCGGGCATGATAGTCCTAAAAAAGTTAAATCGTCCATTGTGTGAAAATAATTTGGCCGAACAAATACCCGTTTCGTAAACCATGTTTTATTATTTGTAACACATCTAAACCATCATTGAAAATATCCATTTTCTTATTAAAACTCAACAAACCACCAGGCAGTAAGCAACTTTTAGGTTAACAGAATTTAAGTTTTCTTATAAGCCTCCGAAATTGACGGCTTAAGTTAAGGGAGGTTTAAATTGAGTTTGACATACGGTGCAACAGAAATAATAACTTTAAGCGGCCCTTAACTCTAAGCTTGACTTAAAATAGTCGGTGCAATTGGTTATTTGTCACTCGAAATCTTTGATAAAATGCAAATTCGTTTATGTCGTTGAAATGATCAGATCGAGTGGAAGCCATCTCGGGTCGAAGTATATTATTTCAGGGCAGTGGCGGATTCACCACCAGGCTGAGTAGGCTGGAGCTAGGGTGGCAGATTTTAGAGGCGGCAAATTTGGAACCAACATTTTAATGTTGTCACAAAAATAAATGAAAAATCATATTTATATACCTAATAATGTAGTTCAATATATAGGGAAGCGCGGGGGCACGGACTAGTGATGAGCAAACTCCGTCTTGGTCTTGCGATTTTGCTATACCAAGACCAAGATCATACATACACTAGCAAGACCAAGACCAAGACAAAGACCAAGACCGAATGAACAAGAATAAGACCAAAACCAAAGTGCAAGACTGAACTAAAAATTACAACTTTCGTTGTTTTCAAAACAAAAACTTTTGTGTGTTTAAAATTTCTAGATATGAATTGTTGATCATTTATAATTTTTACCTATCAAAAGACTCGAAAATTTTCCAAAACGACGTATGTAGTAAGTAACAAACTATTTGAGCAAGTTCAAGACTGAATATGCAAGACGAAGACCAAGACTACAAGTATTTTAGCAAGACCAAGACCAAGACCGGACAAGCAAGACCGAGACCGTTACCAAGACTGTCTTGGTATTGGTCTTGGCTCTTGCTTTGCCCATCACTAAGCACGGATGACTTCATAAATATGTCTTTGCTATACTACCATGCTTTAATTCCATCATTATAAATGCAAGAACTGTACTCATATCCATTACGACATTCACCAATTTTGATAAACCGGAATCTGGACCATTGAAAAGATCTTCGTTCCTGCGGAAACAGAATCTGCAAAACGTTCTTGCTAACTTGTATTTAGCAGTTCGCATAGCTCTATATCTTCACCAGCAACAGCAGTTGACAAAAGCTTCATTTGCTGGAAATGAGTGAGAAATTGTCTAAGATCTACCTTAAGCCAAGAAAACCAAAACGTCTTGGCTTTGTTGTACAAAATGGTATTGTGAAACTTTTATACCTGCTGTGATGGAATCAGCCGGATTCTTACTAGATAATCAAATATATTGCTTTTAAACTTTAAGTAAGCATTGTAGAGGTCGGTAGGGGAGGCAAAATTTGAATAGCCTACTGGCGGCAAGTGTGTA
Source organism: Lochmaea crataegi (assembly GCA_947563755.1). NCBI lineage: Eukaryota > Metazoa > Arthropoda > Insecta > Coleoptera > Chrysomelidae > Lochmaea > Lochmaea crataegi. Next base: position 106,275,900 of record OX387422.1, read on the forward strand.
AATCCGCCACTGTTTCGAGGATATCGAGGAACTTCGAAAATGTCATCCAAAAAGAAAAGTTTTTCAGATTAAATCAGCTGTCAAGCATGAAGTGACTATAAAACTATCTTATTTATGCCCGTTTTCACCGTTTAGAATTTGAGCATGCCATTCGTGAGTTGTTCTTAACTTTAAGAAGCACTTAATTGTATCACTTGTTGCACTGCTGCAGCTTAAGCATTACTTAGTAAAGAACCACTTAACGCATCGCGTACATGGCAACACTGAGAAAATCTAGTAGCTTATTAGTGGCTTTTCAGATTTGGCTCTGTATCGAGTGACGTTTAGCTTTCGCCCGCATCAAATGTGAACGATTAACCCATGGAGGCCATACAAGGAGATCGAACTCATACGGGAAAATTGACAAAACCTGTCCTCAAAATCGTCTATCGAAGCAGTTTGTTTTTTCACCGCGGCGTCGCGCATTGTACCTAAGATACCATTTTAAAACTGTCACGACAATAACCTTACTTTTTATGTTTTACCAATTTGACAGTAGGCAAATAGTAAACATTACTTGTGAATTATAAAAACTAGAAAATTAAAATTGTTAAAAATTGATAATGTTGTTGAAATTTATTGCAATAGTGGTTGGTAGTACAGATTATTTAAAAGGAAGACGTGAATTGAATTTAATTTAAGTAAACCAGAGTTTTTTCAGGTACTAAAAATAATAAGAAATATTCAAAGATAAAAATAAAGTAGGAAAGGAAATATTTATTATGATAGACTTAAATTATATACCTTACTTGTGAAAAGTCTAGAAAAAGCACAATTGCACAAAAAATACTTTACTTTTGCTGATGACATTATTATGTTCTATACAAGTACAATTTAAGAGAACTGGAAGAAAAAAGGTAAACAAAGATTTGAAGAAAAACCAGAGATGGTTGATAAGGAATAAGTTGTAATACTAATTTGAAAATATTACTGGCATATTCTTTATACAAAAAAATATGAATTCAGTTGATATTCAGATAAAAATAGAAAATGGAAATTTAAATAAAGTGAGAACATACATTGAAGCAAATATATACATCAAATAGAATAAAATTTATGTTTGCCAATTATTGGTGCACTTTACCAATGTAGGGATTACTAAAACCATAAGACATTGAAACTAATCGGTGACACTTATTTCTTAGCAATCTTCAGCTACCTAATTCCAGTGTGACAGACTTGTGGGATAACATTCATAGATAAAACACAGAGGATTCAAAATAGTGTAGAGAATGTTTTGTGCAAGTTCAGTTACAGAATGTCCACAGTTATATATTTTGTGTACGTCCTTAGGTATGTATTTTACTAATTGTGACTTTCCACTGTGTTTGCTTCATTAGGAAATAAACTTTTGTAAATTGCAATTTTTGTATTTTTAAAATAAAGTACTTAAAAAAATTATTTTCATGTACGATACGGAATTATTTAAATATATTTTATATTGAAAATCTGTGCATGAACTAATGTCATTAGTAAGTTGTACCTATTGATTGAAAATATATTGTATTTTTCATTTGTAACGAGTTATTTTTTTTGCAAGTTTAATTTTTATTTTGTTCCGTAATATATTTTATTTTACCACTAGGGTGTATATAACTCGTTACTTTACAACCCTTTCTACTACCGCATTGATTTATTTTTTTTGTTATTACCGTTGTATATTTTAGTATAAGTCCGAGTTACGCAAATCCAAATTCTACCATACACAATTTATTCATTTCCGATATTTAAATTTTTCAACTGAAGGGACGCCCGGTATATACACCATTTTAATTAAAACCGAAGCCGTCCAGTATAGGTACAGCTTTTTGTCGAGAGTAGATAAATTTCATGTTTAATTCCCTCACCACGGCGACGGCCGAAAAATGTAACTAAAAATTTTGGATATAAATTGGCTCTCAAGCATCATTCGCTGGCAAGCAACGCATTCATTTTCGCTCTGATTTTTATTTGTCTCTGATTCATTCCGGCTCTCAAATAGTATTTCGTGATTCTTCGCTCAACTTACCGATTAACCGTATTGTGAAAATTTAGTGCATTAAGATTTTGTGTGGAAGCTGTATTTTATAAGGTAAATCATTTTAACAAATGAACTGTGTATTCTAAACTTTCCATATCGCCGCTTAATATTAAATTGTTAAATGTATGGTTTTGAAAATTTTCCGACCGGCTATTTTTTCTTTTTGTTGTTGAACTGAAATTGGGTTTTTTTTATTTGTTTCTTTTATATGGAAATAAAGATTTGTCAACTGTAATTTGATTTCGAATTTTATTTACAGCGTTTATTATATATTAATTAACTGATATGAATTATTAGTGGATTCTCGAATTATTTTATGCTTTTGGTTCTCAGTAGTTTTATATTAAATTGATATCCAAGTGGATTATAATATTCCAATTTTATGCTAGTACAAATATTTTTACTCTGTGTGTCGATAGCTGGGTACCGTTTAACTCGTGGGAAAATTTTTTTTTGGGAATAATAGTCACCGGCTTTATTTAGATTCAAGGGTTAATCAGACTTGGAAGAGGCTTAGCCACAATTTGTTTGATTTCCCGGCAGATCTATTTAGTTCTTAAATTTTATTTTTTTTCGGAATAATAGTTACCGGCTTTAGTTAGATTCAAAGGTTAATCAGACTTGGAAGAGGCTTAGCCACAATTTGCTTGATTTCCCGGCAGATCTATTTAGTTCTTAAATTTTATTTTTTTCGGAATAATTGTTACCGGCTTTATCTAGATTCAAGGGTTAATCAGACTTGGAAGAGGCTTGGCCACAATTTGTTTGATTTCCCGGCAGATCTATTTAGTTCTTAAATTTTATTTTTTTTTTCGGAATAATAGTTACCGGTTTCCTTCAGATTCAAGGGTTAATCAGACTGGGAAGAGGCTTAGCCACAATTTGTTTGATTTCCCGGCAGATCTAAATCGTTCTTTTCCCGTTTCGTAGAATCATTATTTATATTTTGTTTTTTTTTCTAATTGTCGGAATAATAGTTGCCGGTTTCATTCGGATTCAAGGGTTAATCAGACTTGGAAAAGGCTTAGCCACAATTTGTCTGATTACCCGGCAGATCTAAATCGTGCATTAGGGACCCCGTTAAACCCGGTAGATTTAAACCGTATTTGATAACCTGACCGTTATGTCCGTCAAAGTACCAAGTATATGGTAAAGATAGCTTATTTTCTTTTCCCTGTGAATTTGCCTGTCACCAAAGAATTATTCGTAAAATAGACCACAGAGTATTAATACACTAGGAGATTCTTTTTGATTATTTTGTTATATACCGACCTATTGTGTGATCGTAGGTATACCCTAAACCGTAGGTAGTATACAATTCTGCTGAACCCCTGTTCCCTTCATTTACCCGTGATTTATAAATTGGAGGATCCATATTTGATTGTAATTAGGTAAATAAAGTTAATTCAACAAGACCCCTGGAATTTTCCGTAACCTCCATCTGAGGCTATCTGGAACTCTTGACGCTAAGGGTCAAGGGGCCGTGGAGCAAACCACGTTAATAATCTGGCGCCCGAGATTTAAAACCCGAATTTTGCATCAAGGGTGTCCATAGTGACGTGTTCTTGTGGCAGGAGACACGTGTAAGAAGGTAGGCACGTTACACATTGTTATTGAACAGATTGAAGATTATGCATTGAGTTTTAAGACTTTGGGCTTCATCCTACACATGTTAAACCATTTCAGTATACTGTTATAAGTTTTTGTAGCTTATTTACTGTTATTTTGAGATTATTATGACTGATCAAAGCGATGTCATCTATATACTGCAATATGTATACAAATTTAAATGTTCTATTGCTAAATCATAGTTGTAACAAGATAGATAGATTGTAGAGCAAATAGGACAGTGAGGAACACTGGAGAAGTTCTTAAATGTTTTGAATAAAACTGTAATTCACTTTTACTTGTGGAGTTCTATCAATAAGGTAGTTTTCAAGATTAAAAGCAAGTATTTAGAACACATCATTTCATATAGTTTGTAGAACATACCACAGTTCCAAACACCATCAAACGCTTCAGTAATGCCTAGAAAAATAGCAGCACTATGTTTTCATCATAGACTAGAGGTTTGTATATTTGATGTAATTTTCCCTAAATTCAATCTGGTATTCAGATATATACATATAATATGTATTTTTTGATATTCTTCAGTTCAAATTTAAAATTGCCAGAATAGACAAAATTTACTCGTAATCCTACAAAGCCTACTGGTAAATTGAGCAGTAAATATGAAGTATTCTAATTACCTTATTTTAACTTCAACAGTTCACTTATTACTCATAATACCTAAGCTGGATAAGTATAACAGGCAATAGGATATGTAGGTATATTAAGTTAGAGACAAAATACTGATTGTATCTTTGAACAATGTTTAATGATCGAAGGATTGTACACTGTATATTTAGGTAAAATAAGTTACATAATGTGTAGTAAATTACTTCCCGTGCAACTCTCTGTATATTCTATATTTCCATAATTTCTTCTTGTAAAGGCTTGACCAGTCTGGAAGCAATCATCTTTTCGTTCATTTCATGGAAATAACCTAAAATATTAGATATTATTAATTCTGTAAATGTTTTATTACTTCTTATTAATAGGACCAAATTTGTGTATTATTAGAGCTTATGTCTACTGGCTATTTATCTATACATACTTTCTATGTTTTCAAACTGTATTTTTTCTAGTTGCATTTCTCAATTATTCGAAGGCCATTTAATATAGTACATTTGAAGTGGCACATTTCCTCCAAGCATTTCAAGTGATTTTTCCTTCGTTTTTTCATAATTTTGTGTAGCTAATATTTTTTCACTATTTAAGAAGCCAGATTCTGAAAAACTTTATACTTAAGTATTGCAAACATATCTCTTTATTCATCTTCAATTTATTTTTTATTGGGCAATCCAACTTGTGAAGTTGGTTCTAGAATATACTTACTTGAACGTGGAGTGTCTTCTTTATTCTTCAAATTTCTCTTTTAAAGACATACTCATTCTAACTGAGCTGGACCTTTAAGAGTGTGCTAAAATTCCATACTGAAGAGAAGACATGATAGTAGATATTCATATTTTTCATCACGCAAAAACATAATTAAATTCAGCAGCACAGAGTGGAACTGATTATTTTACCACCAAACGATTACAATTTTCGATATTTTTGAAAACGAGGACAAAATACGGATTTCTTATTCACAATATTTTCCATTTCTGTGACCTAACCTCACTTACCTCACACGTGAACAGCGAACGGTCAAAGAAGCTAGCAACCAATAAAACATCATGAACTCGAGTTTTATGATTGGCTGCCGTCAGATTTTTTGGTATCGCAACTTATGTGGTGCCCTCTATAATGACCAGAAATTGGAATACATGGAGTTCGATCTCTTTGTATAGCCTCCATGGATTAACCATTAATACAAAGAAAACAACAAAATTCAGACATCAGCAATGGTTATCAAATGCCCAGTGCAGGCATAAATCCGAAGTGTGGGAGACACGCTGATGTTTCTGTAATAATAGTTGATCATTTGATCTCTATTAGGTAATATTTCACTTGAAAATAATTTCGAAATTTCAGAGCTTCCTCTATCAATCCTAAAACCCGTAAACAGCATTGCTTTGTCACTCGAAATCTTTCATAAGGTGCAAATTCCTTATGTCGTGGAAAAGATCGAGTGTAAAGCATTTCGGGAAGTCTATTATCTCGAGGATATCAAAATCAATTTCGGAAACGTCATTCATAAAGAAAAGTTTTTCAGGCAAAATCAGCAGTCAACCGCGATTTCAAACAAAGACGAACTTAAGTCGACCCAATCGGGAACTTAACATCAAGTCCTCCTTCACTAAGATTGTCTTTAAGTAAACGGTGCAATCGGGCATTAGTATCTAAAAAAGTAACTTAAGATAAGTATTTAAGCTCTTTTTTTAACAGTAACTAGATACCCAAAGTAACTTCAGATACTTTTTCAAAAAGTAACTTATCTAGTATCCAGATGCTTTTCCAAAGTTTCTTTGACAGCTCTGACGGTCGAATAGTTAGAACAGATATTAGGCCGTAAATAACCCTTGATATTACATCAGGGCGAGTAAGGAATTAATTTTTCTGGTTAAACTTGATAGACACAGTACAGTGGTGGAATAGACTCGGCTTGGGAAGCCGAAATACCGCTATTTACGTGTCCGGAGAACAGGGTAGGAGAAAATGAAGGAGAAAAGCTAGTGATTGAATTTGAATTTCGTTCGTTGTGGAACATCTGCCACCAATACGTGCTAAGGGATAAGGCATACATGGTTTTTTTGTAAGGCGGCTTCGACTACATGATGAAGTGGCTCATTTACAGATATTCGGATTGAGATGCTGGTTGAACACAGAAATGGGTCAATGAGTCAAAGACATGAGTGTCATGAGTGAAGAAGTTGAGGTTGAGGTTGAGATTTTAAATAATTTTTGTTAGTCTCAGCTGCAATTATGAATTATAAGCGTGGGCCACAGGAAACAGTCCACCCCGATATTCGGCAGTATTCCTTAGATTTTAAGGAAATTAGGAAACACGTCGATTTTTGTTCTAAGTGGGACACATTTTTACGATACAGGCATCTGTCATTTGTCAACCCCCTCTCTTCCACTTCACCAACCAACCCCTTATTTTTAAATAGGGAATATACCATGTGCGGCACATCATTACAAAGGCATTTAGATGGAGTATTCAGACATAATGATCGTCCAAGATTTTTTTCGATATTTACACCATCTTTACAAAAAAGTACAACACCTCTTAAAAATGAAACGCAACGCCTATGGTTTGCTGTGTCATTATTTCTGTCACATCAAAAGTAAATTAAAACAAATATTTTAAAAACTTTATGAATTGTAATACGAAAATTAACTAAATTAGAAGTTATGATAAATATAATAATATTGACTTAATGAATTAGATGTTGAAAATGGTGTCCATCGCCAGAAAAAATGATACATTAGCAAACCATAGGCGTTGCGTTTCATTTTTAAGAGGTGTTGTACTTTAAATTGATTAATTACTTTTTTTTGCAAAGATGGTGTAAATATCGAAAAAAATCGCAGACGATCATTATGTCTGATTACTTAATCTGTGCCGCACATGGTATATTCCCTATTCAAAAATAAGGGGTTGGTGAAGTGGAAGGGAGGGGGTTGACAAATGACAGATACCTGTATCGTAAAAATGTGTCCTCCTTATAACAAAAATCGACGTGTTTCCTATTTTCCTCAAAATCCAAGGAATACTGCCAAATATAGGGGTGGACTGTTTTCTGTGGCCCACGCTGTATACATACAACATGGGTCAATAAATATATCTATGTATATCCAGAACAATCGTAATAGGAGATTAGCTCTTACGGCGAAGGAGTTATTTGAATACGAATGTAAATTCCAAACATTCTATGGAATGACATCCTTTCTGGAATAGTCTTGCAGTCATTCCATAGAATGTTTGCCGTAAGAGCAATTATTATGATTGTTCTGGTTAAACTGTACAAACACTGCATATTTTCAATTAATTGCACAAACTTCACAGATTTTTCGACCATTTTATGTAAAAATACGACCCTCGCCCTTCTTTTGTAGTTTAGTGACCGACACTAATGTACGGTCTGGTAAGAGTACGGCCGGCTTTGACAGCTGCTTTGACGAATTCCCACCGCTGACACCTCGTGTGCGGTATAAAAGCACGAATAAGCAATCGGTGTTACAGGTTTTCTGTGGTTTCCCTGTAACCTATCCTAGTTTCTTCAAAACTCTGATAGCCAAATGACTTGGTTGGGACTCATACAGCCACAGCTGTACCCACACCCAACAAAAAAAATATCAAAAAATCAAAAAAAAACTGAAAAAAAAGCCCCCAACCCCCCCATGCAGAGGAAATTTTCCTATATCAGGGACCAAACACCACCCCAAAAACTTCCACCAAAAAACTTCCATCCCCCAAAAAACCCCCCTCGAACTTCTCTCTCTCTCTCTCTCTCTCTCTCTCTGAATGCATTCGGAAAGGCCGAGCTTCAAATTCCAGGCGAGTCTGACCTGCTATGAGCTTTTTCAGAGGCTTTCTCGTAGCAATGGGCTAATGCTGGATCAGTACACACCTCTCAGGTACCTACCACCCTTCCCTCCACTCCCATCTCCCGAATTAAAAATCCTTATTCACCCAATGTAGGCTGGAGTGGCTACGGATGCCTATAGCAGCCCTCTCCCATTAAGGGGGAAAATGAAATAATATTCTAGTACGCGTCGATGATGATAAGCTTTGTGTTCTGAACACCTGAGTATTACAAAATTTTGCAAAAAATGAGTATTATAGTCTACTTCAGAAAGGTATAGGGTAATAAAATCGGGAATTCCGTCCAGTTCGGCTCAATTTCGGTGTCGGCCATAGGCGTAGGTCTTGAAATATTATTGTTTGTAATATTAAAATTTCAGATGACGAAGAATATTATGATTTTTTATAATTTAATTTCTGTATAATGTATTTTTTGAATAATGTTCAATAAAAAATAAGTGTACCTTATACTATGCATATAATGCCTAATTTTTATTCTGTTAAAATAAAATTCATTCCTTTTTACGAGCACTACTTTTGCACACTTTTTAACAATACTAGCTGCCTATGATCAGCGTCCATCGATGGCAGAATTTTCTTGGATAGATATTGAAACTTTAATTTTGTTGTTTTCTATGATGACAATCGTATCGATTTTTAGTGAAACTGGAGTTTTTGATTATGCTACAGTTCTTGCTTTCAAAGCAACTATTATACTGTATTATACATAGTTAATAATAGTCAAATCAGCGTGATCCATTTTTATAGTGAATAACTTTAAGCAGAAAAAATGAAAAATAAAGCGGTTTTCAGCAGTAAAATTATTTTCAACCGTATTGGTCGCTAACTTCCTATTTTTTTATAATACAGCAAGCTATGAAAACGGTAAAGAAATAGCGTAGGAAGCTAAAGGTGATTCCTGCAAATAATGTGCTCATTCCCTTTACTACAAAAAGGAAGCTTGAGAGATTAAAACTGATAAGGCTCTTCAATCAATGAAATGGGTCGCTATTTCCAGAAACTTTTTAATTTCTGAAATAATTTTGACATTTCTGAATATTTTATGTCTCTTACAGAAATCTGGTGGTAAGTTATGGCCACTAATCAATGTTCTATGTTTGTTAGCAGCTGTTACGGCTTGTTTTTTGGATACGGTAACAGCAGCCCTCCTTATCATCCCTATTACAATCAAGTAAGAATTTTTACCTAACATCTATTTTGATAGTAAATTGGAAAACGGAAATTTGTCAATTTAATTGTAATATTTAAAATATTGATTTTTTTATTTATTATTTTTTAGGTTGTGCGAAGTAATGAAAATTAACCCGATTCAAATATTAATTTACGTATTATTATTTGCAAATATCGGAGGGTCTATAACTCCAATCGGAGATCCTCCTAATGTTCTACTCGCATCTCATCCGGATGTAATTAAATCTGTAAGTATCATTAATTTATAGATAGATGTCGAAGAATAAAAATATATTATTCTAACGCTTTGACAAAGTTTTGAAAAATAATTTTTCCAAAAACAGTGACCGTTCAACGAAGAAGAAACTACTACTTCCCGGCCTACATGCCCCGACAGACATTGAATTACACTTCTAAGTCAAACGGGGTTGGTAAATCTACAAGATTTAAACCAACCATTCTGGTTTGCAGCTAGAAGGGACAACATAACTTGTAGACCGGTTTCGGCGTATTGCGCCTCATTAGTACAAGGTATATGTTATCGTCCGAGAGTTAATCCCGGACTGAAATGTGACTATAATCAACAACCATACATATAGTCCAGTTACGGAAGTATTTTAGTTGCGAAAATAGCGACATCTCACCTCTAAGTCACAAACCAAAATTCGAATAAGACAACAAGCCACGTGGACTTGACACAAAAATGAATTATTACAGTTTCCTGTAAAATTGTCGTATTTAGTCAAGCGTTTTAACAATAGATGTCGAAGAATGATATATTTTTATTCTTCGACATCTATTGTTAAAACGCTTCACTAAATACGACAATTTTCCAGGAAACTGTAATAATTCATCATTAATTTATACTTAATTTTCCATATTGCTCTATTCTAGTTTGTTCTCGGATTATTATCAACCACTTTTTAATTCAAATAAATAAAATCTAATGAAGTTACAGAATGTGCATACCAATCCAGTTGCCCTCTGCATCCGATCCATCTTTTCCAGAAAGTTTGTTTATATTTTTCACACACACTGCGTCAATCACTTGGGACATTGACAGTTTGAAAATTTGGAGTAGTACATACATAAGCATTTACATAGAAAAGAAAAATATAAAATAACTTTAATGGTCAAATATTGATCATTCTCGAAAATTGTAGTTTCATTTAGTTGGTCTGTAAAAGCTGTCTTTATATTGTTAGGAACACCACCCGCATGACGCGGATTATTAAGATGTGGACAGTCTGTTATAATGTGATGCACTAATTCAACTCACTGGCACGGATCACACAAAGGAGAGGCTTCTTTAGACATTAGAAGAGTTTTTGGTAGTTTTGTCAACCTCTCCATAACCTTTAATGCGTATGTGAGATGGTACTCAAATAAATTCCGTGCTCTTGCGTTTGGACTGAAGTTGTGATTAGATTAGATGTGATGAGGTGGCTAATTATTGAATTTAGTAAAGCGTTGTCTGCAGGTATTGTTTTGTTTAAGTTTGTAACATTCACTTGTATTTTCATGTTGTCAAATAAGACAGTTATATAGTTGTCATTTTTACATCAAAAGATCATTCCAGTACCAGTTTTTCATTTTCATATAATCACAATAATTCAAAAGGTGATGGGCCCAGATTACGTGAAATTGTAAAGGAAGATTAACTGCAGTAAATATCGTTATTTATTTTGTGCAAGAATTATTTGTGAACTCAAAAAAAAAATTGGAAAGCAATTTATTTTTTGAAGTTTTGAAGCCGATAATTATTAAAAGACAAAATAAATGGAAGGCGATCGCGTTAATATTGAAAAGCTGGAAAGCGGCAGCAACTGGCTAACATGGAAGTTTCAAATGCGTCAGATTTTAGAAGCTAACGATCTTTTTGACTACGTCGATGGAACAAACGTCAAACCGACATCTGAATGTACAAATTATGCGAAGGAAATTGTGACTTGGAAGAAGGCGGATGCTATGGCCAGACGAGCAATTTCCACGACTTGTATGAAACACGCATTACTGCAGATTATGAATTGTGAAACAGCTCAAGAGATGTGGGAGACGCTCAAAAGTACGTATGAGCAAACATCAAAGGCAAATATTTTATTTTTACAACAAAAATATTATGGCTACACAAAACAACCGGAAGATGACATTGCGACATTTTTATCAAAATTAATGGAAATAGTGCAGCAATTACGTGATCAAAAAGAAATTATTTCTGAGTCCATGGTAATTTCGAAGATTTTAATGTCACTACCGTCCGAGTTTAATCATTTCCATAGTGCATGGGAATCTGCAAACGCAGATAGTCAAACTTTGGCAAATTTGCGGGCTCGTTTTATGGCAGAAGAACTTCGTTTGAAGTCGCAGGGTCAAGTTCAAGAAGTAGAGGCGCTAATGGCTAAGAGAATCTTCTCGAAGAAACAAATCAATAATTACAAGAAAGGAAATTCATCGAATAATAACAAAGCGACAGATAAAAATGACAAACCGAAAGGCAAATGCTTCAAATGTGGAAAAAAGGGCCACTGGAAAAGGGAATGCTCGGAAAAGAAGACTAACTTCAACGGGAGAAAAGAAGAAAATTCAAATGATGCTTTTATTTGTTACAAAACAACAAATAGAGACCAAGATACTTGGATTTTGGACTCAGGTGCAACTGATCACATGAGTCATCGCCGAGAATGGTTCGAAAACTATACGGAAATAGCTGAACAAATTACAGTTGGTAATGGTGACAAGATCATGGCTCTGGGCAAAGGCGATATCAACATTTTTGCTTTTAATGGAGATGAATGGATTCGCAAACGAGTCATGGGAGTCTTGTTCGTGCCGGAACTTAAGAAAAATTTGTTTTCATTGGGAAAGGTGTTAGATCGCGGGCATCAATTGAACATGAACAACGAAGGTTGCAAATTGCTGAAAGATGGAAACATTGTTGCAGTGGGAATTCGCAGAAAAGGTTTGTTTCAAATGTTGTTCAGAACAATACAACCATCAAAGATTGAAACTACAACGAGTGTAGCAATCAGAAACGCTACACTTCGTTCATGGCACGAACGTCTAGGACATCAGAATTCGACACATGTGAAGAAGTTTCTACTAAGTCGGGGTATAGATTTCATTGATGAGGAATTTGCATGTGAAGCTTGTGTCTATGGAAAGCATCATCGAAGCACTTTTAAGAGTCGCGAAGAAAAGGCAAAGATGTGTGGCGAAATCATTCATACTGACGTGTGTGGTCCGTTTCAGACGAATTCAATTGGTGGATCCAGATATTTTTTGTTGCTCAAAGATGATTATTCTCATTTTCGTTTCGTATATTTCATGAAACAAAAATCAGAAGTAGCGAGTATTATCGAAAAATGTGTTAAACTGATTCAGAAGAAGCATGGTCACAGTGTTCGCAATATCAGATCTGACAACGGCACAGAGTTTGTCAATGAAAAGCTGAAAGTTTTCTTTGAAGCAGCTGGAATTCATCATCAACGAACTGTGCCATATACACCAGAGCAGAATGGTTGTGCAGAAAGGGAAATACGAACTATCGTTGAATCAGCAAGGACAATGCTTGAGGCAAAGAAGATTGATAGGAAATTCTGGGCGGAAGCAGTAAATACAGCAGTTCATGTGCTAAATCAAACTGGAACAAGCACAGTTGACAACAAATCACCGTATGAATTATGGCATAACAAGGAGGCGAAGCTAGACCATTTACGGATTTTTGGTTCGGAAGTATTTATTCACATTTCAAAAGAAAAACGTCAGAAGCTCGACGCGAAGGCAGAAAAATGTATGTTTGTTGGTTATGACAATAATTCAAAGGGATATCGAGTTTGGAATTCGAAAACTAGTAAAATCGAGATCTCACGAGACGTCGTTTTTTTGTTAGAAAATTCAATGGGAACACTCGATATTTGTGTTGAAGAAAATGCTAGTGTAGTCAGTAAGAATGAAAATAACGAAAACGAAGACAATTATGGTATTGACAAAGGTGCAGAAAATGAAAATGACGAAGATAAGGACACAAATGAATGTGCGTCACTAGATCAACAGAAAAATCGTGGTATGACCTGCGATCTTGATAGCAGAAATATTGTCAATAGGCGTCTACGTGATCGTAACACACTAACACATCTGGTAACTGGTGAACATTCTGCAATGTTGTCAGTCAGTGATGAGCCAAGAACGTATGAGCAGGCAATTCAGTCGATGGATTACAAGCAGTGGGAGCGAGCAATGGATGAAGAGTACGATTCACTTATGAAAAATCATACTTGGATTTTGGTCGATGCGCCAGTTGATCAAAAAGTGATTGACAATCGCTGGGTCTACAAGGTCAAAGAAAATCCGGATGGGAGTGTTAATCGGTATAAGGCACGATTGGTAGTACGAGGCTTTACACAAGAGTACGGAATCGATTACCAGGAAACATTTAGTCCAGTGGTGAAGTTTACATCAATCAGAGCGATCCTAGCATTGGCTGCGGCAAAGAGTATGACACTAAAACAGTTTGATGTGAAAACGGCTTTTCTAAATGGCGATTTAGAAGAAAATGTTTATATGAGCCAGCCAATTGGATATAATGACAACAGTGGCCGAGTGTGTAAACTATACAAAAGTTTATATGGTTTGAAGCAGGCTTCGCGCTGTTGGAATAAGAAGCTTACTTCTTTCCTTAACAGTTTTGGTTTCAAAGAGAGTGGATCCGATCCTTGCATTTTTGTTAGAAACGGAAAAGATGGAATGTTAATTTTGGCAATTTACGTTGACGATGGATTGATTGCAGCAGAAGAACAAGAAGCCATTAAGCCGGTCATTAGACACTTACAGAGAGAATTTGAGATCAAAATTTTTGAGCTGAAATGTTTTTTGGGACTCGAAATTAATCAGCTTTTGGATGGATCGATTCATGTTCATCAACAAGGATATGCAAGAAAGGTTCTTGATCGTTTTGATATGACATATTGTAAGACAGTGACAACTCCATTAGCTAGTTCACAAAACCTCGGAGATTTTGAAGCTGATAAAAAAATCGATTTTCCTTATCGAGAGGCAGTCGGGAGCTTGATGTATCTGGCCGTTGCAACCAGACCAGATATTAGTTTCGCAGTTGGAAGTGTCAGTCGATATTTGGAAAAACCAGCTACTGCACATGTGAATGCAGTAAAACACATTATGAAATATATCAAAGGTACAATGAACAAAGGAATACGTTTCGTAAGCGGAAATAATTTAGACTTTTGCGGGTATAGTGATGCCGACTATGCTGGAGACACGCAAACACGAAGATCAACATCAGGTTATGTTTTCATGCTTGGAGGAAGTGTAATTAGCTGGGGATCAGAACGACAAAAATCCGTCGCACTATCCACAACAGAATCCGAGTATGTGGCAGCGTCACAAGCTATAAAAGAACTTGTCTGGTTGAAGAATCTCTTATGTGATCTTCGACGAGTTAAATTGGATGTACCAGTTTTATTTATGGATAATCAAAGCGCAATACGACTTGTGAAGAATCCAGAGTTTCATAAGAGAACTAAGCATATTGACGTACGTTACCATTTTATCCGAGAGAAATTCAAAGATGAATTTTTTGAATTACAATATGTTCAAACAGATGACCAAGCAGCCGATATCATGACAAAGGCATTATCAAAATTGAAACATCAACATTTTTGTCAAATGTTGAATGTATTGTCAAAGTGAATGTTGACATTGACTTGTAACAAAAAGTGGGAGTATTGAATTTAGTAAAGCGTTGTCTGCAGGTATTGTTTTGTTTAAGTTTGTAACATTCACTTGTATTTTCATGTTGTCAAATAAGACAGTTATATATAGTAAATTTTATACCCATTTAGAATAAGACCATCCTTATTTATTATTAATAAATCGGTTGAAACAAAAAATTACCAACAAAAATGAACGTCGTAACTAATTTATTAGATGTCACGTTTTTGAAGTTACGTAAAATTTTGATTTCATGTTAATGTCAGATGGTTCAAGAAGCCGCATACGTTAAGTTACTAAAACTGCTGGTACCTCTAAATAGGTATTAATTTTACTATAGTTGTCATTTTTACATTAAAAGATCATTCCAGTACCAGTTTTTCATTTTAATATAATCACAATAATTCAAAACTAATCGGCCTATATTCCACTGCGACCTTTTCAGATCTATTGTGATCCTCTGAATCTGGATTACATTCTCCAGCCCGACTCTTTTTAAGTAGCCAATCAGCCTCGAGACTGAATCTTTCATATAGTTTCTTGCCGGTGGCTTCTCATCGCCTAGTTCAAGAAACCGCACATTTGCCAGGCAATGGCACTGGCATAGGAAGTGCTCTGCAGTTTTCTCCTCTAGGTGACAGAATCTGCACATAGCTTCGTCTTTCAACCCTATTTAGCTCTGCATGCCTGTTAAGCTTACAGTGTCCCGTCAACACACCCACTACGGTTTTGACAGTTTTCCTATCTTTTCTCATTAGGTCTGCCGTAAAAATTGGCAAATGTCCTCTAATGAACTGATTCGCCTGTCTTTGTTCTGGTGAGGTTACCCACCATTCTAGAGATTTCTGTGCCACCCACTTCCTTGTGGCCATATTTATTGTCGACTTTGCGACGCCGCAGAAGGGTTCCGGTCTAATGAATGGCATTGATGAGCCTTGTCTGGCCGTTTCATCCGCCAATTCGTTGCCAATATGACCCTCGTGTCCAGGCTACCATGACCTTGCAATGGTCTCCAAGTGCGTTTAATGCACCTATGCAATCCCATACTAGCTTAGAATTAACCTCTATGGCCGTTGCGTCCATAGGTTGCCCCATTAAGATATCCGCTTTTAGCTCCTCGATAAGCTTTCGATAGTCAGCACCGTGCGTTTGGCTTATGTGTTGTTGACTTTCCAGTAATATGTGCGTTAGAGATATGGCCTCGCCTTGTATAAAGATGGCAAATGGAATCACATCTCCCCTAACACTATTGGCTTTAGTGCCGTCTTTTTCGTGAATTTGATAATTTGTATTTTCTGAGCATTGACTGTCAGTCTCTCTTGTATGCCCGAATTATCAACTATATTTAAGGCTGTTTGCATTCTTTCCGATATCACCCCAGCAAACGTGCCTCTGACTACAATAGCGATGTCGTGTGCGTATCCAAGACAGTGAGAGTCTGCTGTGGACAGTTCTGTAAGGAGGTCGTCTACTAAGGTTGCCCATAGTAGAGGTGATAGCACTCCTCCTTGTGGACATCCTCCACCCGTCCTTGCCTTTAAGGTGACTTGCCCCAGAGTGGAGCTTATTATCCTATCCTCCAGAGTTGCCTTTATCCATCGGCATATTGTTGTGGATGTCCCCCGTCTATTTATTGCATTAACCATTATGGTAACATTATTAAATGCTCCCTCCTAAGAAAGGGGCCATCGCTATCTCTTTGTCTCCTATTGATTTTGAGATGAGCCTGTTTAGATCACCCAGCGCTAGATCCACATATTTGCCTGGTTGATAGGCATATTGACGATTGCTCAGGGGTTTATCCTTTAACACTTCGTCTCTTAGAGTTGTGATAATATTAATTTAGTTTCCTGTATAATTTCGTTTTTTGTATAAATGGCTTGAAGATTTTCAATAACACTGATTGAGCATGTGATTATCAGATTTCTGGTGAGTGGAGAACTGCTAAACTTTCTCCTGTAAGAAAACTGATTTCTGGTAGACGCAGTCCGTGCTTTACGTTGTTGTAGACAACGACTGCTCCTACGTCTGTCTTTGAAGCATCTGTATATATTGGCTGGTAGCTTTTCAAAGACTTAATTATATCCAGAAAGCCGTAGGAACATTTTATGAATCAAGGTGGGTCTTTGAAGGAAATTTGTATGGTTAACGTTACATTTTCAAGCTCGACAGAGATCGTTTGAGTTTTTCAAAAAGAAGAATATGGTTGTGGTTTTTAAAATTTGAAAAAAGATAGTTTGGATGGACTGGAAATGAGAGAGAAGAATGTTGGGTTTAATTTGTTCGCTGTAACTATAAAAACAGTATATCATTGTGTATTTGCGTCTCACGTCCAGTGGAATTTCTTGGGATATAACTTGTAGATTAGTAATGGGACTTGTTCTGCAGGGTCCGGTGGTTGTTCCTAGAGCAAGATTATTGATTCTGTCGAGTTTTTGTAGTTATTCCTGGAACTAGTCTTCAATATTTAGAAACTGATTGTCCGCTGAATGAGAACATTGATTTTCTCATCAAACTTTAAAAACATAAAAAATATTGTGGTTTGATTTCCCAAAATAAATAACCAAAATAATACTTTAAGGTAGTACTGTCGATACTACAAGTGTCAAATGTGACTAAAGTAGTATTTATATCTGACAACTCCGCTTAAAACCAAAGAAAATAGAGGAATGCTTACAACTCTGTTTCACTCAAAAGAAGCCATCATTCTCAAATATTCTGATACGGCTTTCAATGAGTGTATAAATTTCGCGCGAATACTAATCTCTTTTACGGCGTTGCCACATGTAATTAACGAGATAAAAAGTACATTTTTCCTCTTTGAAAATTTAACTGGTTAATTAATTATCTCCTTATATCGTACCGATATACCAAGGCTCATTAAGTGCTGAACAGTCATTATAAAACCGATAGTACTACTGTTACACTACTTCTAATTGAATGATGAAATAAAACAATTTAAATCTTCATTTAAATCTTCATTTTATTTTGAACTAACGTTCAAATTAAAATTAGTGACGCGTTTCGCTACACAGTAGCTTTTTCAAACTAGTGAAGATACAATGAACAACTTTTAATTTATATAGTGCCTTAAAACGGAATTCTAAGATATTGACAAAAGTATTATAATATATTAAAATGGGGATAAGTACAAAAAGTGTCTAAATACAGAATTCCATGAATATTACAAAGGTATTGAAAAAGAGTACCTGGAAAATTTATTCACAACCATCACATCTTCTAGGTAAAAAGGTTCAATAAGGGAGAATGATTAATATCTATTTGGTAGTTAAGCTGATTACCTGAATATTTGTTTTTGTTAATCTCGACGGCTTCTAAAAGATTTAATTTAAAGGATTTAGGTTCTACTTTTAATTATATCAAACAACGTATTCTTTAAAATATACCCTTTATTGTGAACAGCCAAATTGTATCTCTTTCAACCCAACAGAACAACTAACTAACTAACTATCTCTCAACATCATCTATTTTCGTCCCTCGGTCAGGGTGGCAGGTATCTGAAGGATGAACCATCCCACAGAGGCGTACTCTCCTTACACTCGGCCATCCTAATCTAGACTGTCCTCAGTCTCCTTCTCTGGTTCATCTATAATAAATAAATATGTAAAATAATACACTATAGTTTTGCGTTGCAAACTTTTTACATTTCCTCAAGTGTTTGGATCTACCAAGCGTCTCATGTAGTACCTGGTTATTCCAACAGACACTTATTTTCGTAAGTGTTTGGATCTACCAAGCTTATCATGAACTACCTGATTATTCCAACAGGCACTTCTTTACTTAAGTCCAAAATTTCCTTTGCGTCCTCGGATATCCGATGATGGTTGTGGTTCGCTTGATTTACAAGTTAAAGATTATTTGACTTTATTTGTTTTACCCAAATCCTGGACATCATAAGAATTTCTATCGCTTGAAAACATAATTTTTATCTACCTCATTTATCTTCTCAAAATTCACCATAACGATGATTCATTAATTCGGTATCACATTTTTAACAGCCAAAGCTCAATATTCAATTTGTAAAGTACATTTCACAATATTTATCGTTGTCTCGGTATCTGATTAATAAAACTTTATAAATCGGTCGGTAAAATTAAAATACTAAAACTAACTATTATTTTACCAGCCAAATATTTCAGTTGAAAAATGATCTTACTATTGAGCATTATCTTTTCGAAGAAACGAGTACGATACGATACGTGCTATTGTTATCGGATTATCGACTACCTGCTGTGAGGTTTTCTCTTGAATCAATCATGTTGGTGTTAAGTTAATTAAAACGAAATTTATAGTTATTAGAGGTTGATTCAAATATAGACAACCCTAAAACAAAGATTACAGTAATCTTTGTCTAAAATAACATTATACGACAAATAAGCATCTTACAAGTCAAAGCATCGTCAAATACAAACACATTTACATTTCCAATAAAGTTTTTAAAATAGAGTTAACAAAAGCAATATAACTTATCATTAACTTCTCATCAACAATTGATTTTTACTATTGTTAATGAGCTCAAGCTTTATAGTGTACTTTTCAAGTATACCCTTTTCATAAATATTTTTATTTAACGTATCATCCACTAAATTTATGAACGTACTCTTCTTTGTTCTCTTCCATTTCGGTACCACTGCTCTTTAATACGTTTCCATTTCTCATATATTTCACATTTCGTTACAATTTTATTACAATATTTAATGAAATAGGGTCTCCTTCACTAGTAGCAAAGAAACCAGCTGAAAAATAAAGACTTAAATTTAAATTTTCATCGTTTGTGTCATGTTTTATGTCGGATTTGGATATTACAGGAGTACCTATTAGTATAGTAATTATTTCTTCTGCTCCCAATTTTCGATTTGCTCCCTAAAAGATTCATAACACTTCCTAGTATTGCCCTTAATCATAGAAGTAGCCCACTTTGTGGTCAACATAACGTCCCAAATATAATTAGAACGTCGTTAGACGAACTAGATCTTTGGTGTCGTCTACTTCTTTTCTTTGATTTTCCCATCATTAGACGCAGGATATTCCACTTCTGACTTGTTACACTACTTTTAATTATATCAATTAACGTATTCTTTAAAATATACCCTTTATTCTTAACAGCCAAATTGTATCTCTTTCAACTCAACAGAACAACTAACTATCTCTCAATATCATCTATTTTCGTCCCTCGGTCAAGGTGGCAGGTATCTGAAGGGTAAACCATCCCACAAAGGCGTACTCTCCTTACACTACCTTAAATTAAGTTAATCTTGAGTTTAACTAGTAATTACAGTTTCCTATGTGTTAATTTGGTTTTTAAATTTTAATTTTGCCACTACTGTATAATTAATTTTGCAGGGTATCACATTTGGTATCTTCACATTACACATGGGCGTTGGAGCTAGTATAACTCTCATCGTGGTATATCTGCAGATAAAGGTGTTATATAGAGATATGAAATATTATCAGTTTGACGAACCACAAGAAATTCAAGGTTTGTTATCTGCAATTAACATTACTCCTTACACCAATTTGTGTTGGAAACCCATTACACTACTCTACATTTTGTTCTACTCCTTTCGTTGATTCTAATTCAAAATTAATGAAAAAAGGGTTTTCTGATCATTAATATATTTTTTTTTAGATTTAAAAAGAGAAATAGCTGCTTGGGAACGCACGGCGGCTTCTGTCAGCAGTTACAGTGAGGACGAAAATATCGTTAAAGATACCTTGCTGAAACAAACGGCACAATTACAAAATAAATTAAAAGATACAGTTAATAATTGTTATGTCACTTCTTATGATACTCACGTTGAACATATAGAAGATTTAAAGAAAAAGGTAAAATGACCTCGCCTTAATTTTAAGTTCCGGGCATTCATATTGTTCATGAAATACCGACAGAGAGTTTTATTTTTGACCATTTATTTTGATTTTAGTATCCCATAAGAAACAAATCTTTACTGATCAAATCTGGAATTACACTTGCATTGTTTATTTGCGTATTTTTCTTCAATTCAATACCGGCATTTTGTAAGTATTACGAATTTACACTTTTCTATAGAAAATGTCCCATATCGTTGTGTTCAAATTATTTGTCTCCAAGATAAAACAGGTCAAAACCTTATCGCTTCTATCAAGCTAAAAAATTGATATTCGTATCGTCAGTAAATACCGTTTAGTGCACGTGATCTCTCCGACTCTGTGCCAAAGACAATGAATTCTGCCAGCCGATTGCAATTAAATCCGATTGGCCAGCGTAGGGAGGCATATTTATTTTAGCCAATAGATGCAAAGACGCATGGTGATCATACTTCGATCACGCATCTATCGTTGTTTGGGTCGCTCTGTTTGTTCGATGGATATACTTGAGATATCTCGTTACAAAAAATACGGGGATAACGGAAAACTTTATGACTCTGCAACTGAAAAACAACATTAGAACTGCAACTTTTACATTTTTCGTCTTTAAAAGGTCCAAAAATAAATGTTTTTTTTGTTGAAAACAATTACATATATATCGTACTACCAATCGAATAGAGGAACAACTCAAAAAATGATCTTTCTGGAAAACAGTGCGTTTAAACTTTTAAGTATTTTGACAACTAAATTATGGTTCCTTATTATGTTTTTGGATTCGGATTTGGTTATTGAATGATAAGGTTCCATTCTGGTAGTTCACTACAGGAAATTGCAATATTATCTTTCATTATGTATGTCACAAAAAATGTCAAAATTAAAAAAAATAGAGTTGTCTCACTATTCGATGGTAACTCTTATCGACAATTGTAAGTTGTCACCCTACTTCGAGGATTTTGAAACCATAAAATAGTAATTAAGGTTGTCTTTGATGGGCAACGATTAGCAATGTCATTTACAGATATTTTGAAGAAATAGGTAAAAACAATTATCTGTAAGATATACATAAAATTTAACAATATTTTTGCAAAATTTTAATTTATTTGATTTATTTATTATTTATAAGAAAAACAACTAAAGTTTTCATCATAAAAATGCAATCAACAGTTATTTATTTATCTGGAACTTTTAAGTTTCTGTAGAACTCGTGGTAACATGAAGGTATGAAATTTCCGTTGACAAGTGACATGAGATCGTTCTTTTTCTTCTTAGTTATACCACTTGGGTTTGGATACGACTTTCCTAATTCACATCCATTCATCAATTTTATTTTATCTTCATTTATAAGAGGGCACTTTGTTTCACTTTTCTTGTTTCTCTTATGTAAGTTCCTTTGGTCTTTTTGTAGTTTTTCGTTTCCTCTTTGGTATCCATAAATATGTCAACTTTTTTAAGGTTATCTTCTAAATAAGATAATTTACAAAGGTTTTTCTCTAAGAACTTTGAACACTTTAGTGTTTGGAAACAAAAATTTTTCCCTATCTATATTGACATTGAAATTGTTGCCGAACTTCTCAGCTAAACCTTTAAAATCTAAGAAGTCTTTTTGTGTATATTCCTTGACCTGATGATACGGCGATGTTTTCTTTGCAGTTCTCATAAGTTGAAAATACTGCGCGGGTATGTATATGGTCCTGATTTTAAAGACCTTTTGATTTTCTTCTCTATTGTTGAATGAACAGAGTCCCCTTCATTCTGGGTATGTCCTCTAATAAGGAATTTGTGGGTAATGCTTTTGATATTTTCAAATTTCTGGACATATACATGACAAATGGGAATTTGTTTTTTTGTTGTACTCCACAATAAACTGTGTAAAATACAAATTCAATATCATGTTCCTTAGCCGTCGCTTTTGTTTTGATGAAATTTAAGAGACAGGTTGCTATCTCGTTAGTCCCCCTTTTGGCATCTCCTTCTTGCCATACGTTGCAGATCGCTTCGTGACTCTTCAACTCATAAATCGTCAGGTTAAGGCACTGAAGTTTAGATTTATAATAAAATACAGATACTTCACCCTTTGGTGTTGGTAGTGAGGCTTCTAAATCATATACTGCAATTATTAAATAATCGTTTGAGTTTTCTTTATCTTCTTTTTTTTTCTGTTCTTGTTCGGTCTTTTTCTTCAACATGTTGTTTCATCTGCTCAGCTCTATTTGATTGGCTTCATCCAAATTTTGATATGCAACGCAAAAGTCGCATTGATCTTTCTTGGGAATAAAAAATGAGAGATTAAATTCTCTATTGAAAATATTTGAAAACATATACAACGTTGAATATTTTTTGTTTTCTTTTTTACATTTATCCACATAATCTCTATAAATTCCCGCTATAGTCTTACCTCCTTCAATATACTCCCGTGAGGTCTGAGCTCTCCAATAGTGGCTCTCGATCCTTGGAATCGAATTGATATGAGCACGTATATCGTCCTTTACATAACCATCCACAGTTTTTCTATGCTGGTGCGATCCCCGTGAATCTTTTTGGAGGAAACCATCCTGAACCATACTTATACAGTGATTCTTCATCATACCTACTACTGCTTTGACAGTTTTCCTATCTTTGCCTTTTAGATGTTCCGTGAATTTTGATGTTTGTGTTAGTGCACATACACAAGCCCATATACTAGCTTAGAATTGTCCTTTACGGAATCAAGTGCCCTTATTTCCAATCAATTTAAATGACAGATGTCGCAAAACTTAATTTTTTGTTGAGAAAAAAATTCAAAGTACATCGAAATGTTCGCCTCGGCAAGCTCCGTTTTAAAACTGCATGATTTATCAAATCAGTACCTAGAACCAGTTGCTGTGTACAAACCAAAAAAACTAGTAACGTCTAAAATAACCAACATTACTTGGTGTCACGATAACACTTGCATTGGCGTCCTCCAGGAAGATTCCTTTCCTCAAGACAGGATTAACAACAATTTAGTTTATACCATACAGGATATGGAGAGATTTAGTGCTATCAAGTTTAAACAACATACCAAACGAACAATCGCATTGGGAAATTACGAAGGAGAAGCCATATTATACGATACCAAATACAGAAATATTATAAAGAAACTGTGCGATCTCAACTCCCCGATGAAAGCAATAGATTTTAATTGCAACGACGAACAGCTCGCCATATCGACTGAAAAATTAGTAGCATTGTTTGTAGATCACGATGGTAATAACAATTTTTCAAAAATAGCTTGTTTGTCAAAAAACGCTTCTTGTATGAAATTCCATCCCACTGTACCGAATATATTAAGTATCGCTTACGACGATGGTTTTGTAACCATAAAAGATATCGAAAACAAGAAAGATTTGGTCAATTATAGAAATCACAGTGCTCCTATTACAGGAGTTAACTTTTCTGGTACTCAAAAGACAATTATAACAACAGGTTTGGACAAAAAAATATGCATTTATGATTATGGTAATGGAGAATGTGTATTTCGAATAAATATCCCTCAAGCAATTACTTCGAGTGATATAAGTATGGACGACATATGCGTAGCGGTGGGATTAGAAGACGGCACCATATCCATTTACGATATCAGAGATCCGGTAAAGCCTTTAATTTCTATCAATGCACATGCTGATCCGGTTGCGAGTTTAGCTTTCGAAAAGACGCCGATATTTCTTGATGCCTCTCTTGAAAAAACGTCGGAAACTACTTCAAGTAATGGCGATCCTGTCCACCAATCGGATATAGTGAAAGAGGAATTTATTCAGAAGATTAGGGAAATTATTAAAAGTAATACGGATTATTTGGAAAGTAGATTGAATGCACAGTGTTCTGAATATGAAAAATTTGTATCGAACGAATTTCATTCGTTTCATAAAGATATGGCTGGTTGGGACATTTTTAATATTGGAGACGCTTCGGATGTCGCACATTTCTTGAATCCTCCAGAGTCCATAAGTGGTAAAAGTGGTAAAAGTGGTGAAACTGGTTAGACAAAATAATTTTGGTTTATTTATTATTATTTGTAATATATATTTTCAAATACAATAGAATGAAAATGCTTTTTGCCAGAGTATCCATATCCAGGAATGGATAATAAAATCATTTAATATTATAAACGCCTAACCTAATAACCCAACCTAACCCAACTAAACATATTATGGAAATTAAATATTATTATTATTTCCAACTCAAGTGTACTCTTGCTCAGCTCTTGCTGGTAATGTTCACCTATCCCGAGCGTTTGTAAACGCAAATGGGATTAGGCACAGCAGTTACATATTTAGAAATTTACGGACAGTGTGACAAGTATTCAAAATTGCAGCCTTCTGCAGATCGATGTATGTGTTTTTGTGAAGACCTTGTTTGGTGAGGCTGTCTTGTAGAGTTTTGGGGATTAGTCCCGTAGATGAAACGATGATCGGCACCACCTCTACTTTCTCTGCATGCCACATCTGTCCTACCTCAATTGCAAGATCGGTGTATTTTGCAATTTTCTCGTTGTATTTGTCTAACATATTGTTGTTATTGGGTACGGCAACATCCACTAGGAGAACCGAGTTAGCTTTTTTATCCACAACTACAATATCAGGCCGGTTATTCGTCACCCGACTATCGGTGATAATTGACCTGACCTGACCTGACGTAGTATAGTCTAAAATCAGCATTCTCTAGAACTGCATGAGGATGGTACTTGTAATAAGGCGTGTAGGTGTTAACTAATCCAAATTTGTTGGCCAACTTCTGATGGATGATGTTGCAAAGTTGATTGTGCCTGCGTAGGTAATCAATGTTAGCTATGGCTGAACATCCCGACGTAATGTGTTGTATCGTCTCTGTTGTTTGTTGACACCTTCTGCACTTGTCCGACACGATATTTGGATCTCTTATAACAAATTTCTTGTAATTGTTGGTATTAACTACTTGGTCTTGGATCGCCATCATAAATCCTTCTGTTTCTGGAAACAATGTTCCATCAGAGAGCCACTTATTTGATGCTTCCTTGTCGATATATGGTTGATTGAGGTCGTGATGATGTCGACCATGAAGCGCTTTCTGGGCCCACTCTGCCTGTTTGTCAGAATCTGTAACGATTTCAAGTTTATTATCAGGGTTTACAAGCTCTAAGGGGGAATAGTTTTTATCTGCTTTCGCGACCAGCTCATGCAATTTAGATGTTTGAGCCTTGCCAATGAAGAACTTTTGGAGTTTAGATATTTGATTATAATGTAAATTAACTATGTCCGATAAAGCTCTCCCTCCCTCTTTTCTTGGTAATGTGGTCCTAATAACTGATAATTTGTGTTTGGTCATCATGGTTCGCGTTGTTCTTTGAATATCTTCCAGTTCTGTTTTTGTCCACTTCAGAATTCCAAATGAGTATGTCAGGATCGGTATGGCGTAGGTGTTAATTGCTTTGGCGAGATTTCCTGCGTTCAACTGGGATTTCAATAAAGCAGTTATCCTTTGAGTGAACTGTCCTCGAATTTTGGTTTTTGCTTGCTTCTGGTCAAGTAGCTTAGCTTGCTGAAATCCTAGATATTTGTAGGTTTCACCATTTTGCATGGCATTTATAATGTTCCCATTAGGTAGTAATACATCTCCGTTAACGATTTTACCCTTCTCGATATTTAAGGTTTTGCACTTGTCTAATCCAAATCCCATTTGTATATCACTGGAAAATTTTTCAGTAATATTAAGTAAATGTTGAATTTGACGCTGGTTTGATGCGTATATTTTGATGTCATCCATGTATAAGAGGTGGGAAACAGTGCAGCTAGTGTTTCTGTTGGCCTTGATTTTGAAGCCGTAATCCGTATCGTTAAGTAGATTGGAGAGTGGATTCATTGCCAAACAAAACCAAAGTGGACTCAGGGAGTCGCCTTGGAAGATCCCCCTACGGATAGAAATTTCATCAGTTTCGAGGTATTGACCATTTATTTGTAAATGAAGGTTCGTTCGCCGTTATTATTATTATTATTATTATTATTATTATTATTATTATTATTATTATTATTATTATTATTATTATTATTATTATTATTATTATTATTATTATTATTATTATTATTATTATTATTATTATTATTATTATTATTATTATTATTATTATTACTCAGTCTGCCCGTCTGAACACGCCCAAAATCAGCAACAGCAGTAGCCGCGCAGTACACAAACAAGTAAATCAAAATTCTCAACATTTATTTACAAAAATAAAATTCTCAAACAACAACACATATCTTATAAATAAAATATACTTTATCTTTTTCCCCGCTTTCCACACTTAACAACACTACAAAACGATGGTATTTTAGATACTTTTAGGAACTAATTGTTGCATACCAGTAAACAATGAAACCTCGATAGAATGTGTGCCCGCCAGCACAATATGGCCGACCTGTCAGTGACGTCATTCTGATGGAATTGTCTACAATATTCTTCCAATTTCATTGGACACTGAAGACAGTATCCCTCCTGAACGCAACCACTAAATTCGCCGCTATACCGTTGAGCCCTCTGAACGCGCCCAAAATCAACAACAGCAGTAGGGCGCAGTACACAAACAAGTAAATAATCAAAATTCTCAACATTTATTTACAAAAATAAAATTTTCAAACAACAACACATATCTTATAAATAAAAATGGTCATTAATACCGGAATCTGACTTATTAAGTATGTTAATTCCAGGAAATGTTTGCTAGACTTTGTTTAACCATCCTTTGCCGTTACGTCATAATCGGTGACGTATTCCGCTGTTTTACTTTTGACTTATATTAGTTGAATGTTATTTTACACTTAACCTCAA
Organism: Lochmaea crataegi; assembly: GCA_947563755.1. Taxonomy (NCBI): domain Eukaryota; kingdom Metazoa; phylum Arthropoda; class Insecta; order Coleoptera; family Chrysomelidae; genus Lochmaea; species Lochmaea crataegi. Next base: position 106,303,634 of record OX387422.1, read on the forward strand.
AATTATAATCAATGACGTAAGTTAAGAATTGTTTTCAATGATGCATAAGGAAAAGGAAGGATAGTTTTTCATTCTCCTCCCTCTCGAGGGGAGCGGGCCGCTATAGGCTTCCCGGAGCCTCTTCAGCCAACATTGGAAGGAATAAGATTGTTTGGTTCAGGGGATGGGAGTGGAGGGAACGGTGGTAGGTGCCTGAGAGGTGTGTACTGACAAAGCATTCAATTGCTACGAGAAAACCTCTGAAAAAACACATAGCAAGTCAGGCGGACCTGGGATTTGAACCCCGGTCCTTCCGAATGCAAGCCGAGAGCGTAACCAATCCACCACTTGCTCGGTCAATGATGCATGATGGATGCATGTTAAGGTGTGTTTTTTTTATGACAACTGAACTGTCAAAAGTAATAAATAAAATTTACGTCGACATTATTTAAGAAATACGTTAATGACGTCATAATTCCGACTCATCCATTTCATGAGAGCAAGATAAAGTGTGACAATGTATGACGTAACGGCAGAAGATGGTTAAACAAAGTATAGTTATGCTTATTGTTTTATTGCCGCTGCGGGTCGTCGCCTAGTCCCAAGATTTTCAAATTATTTCCGGACATTTTTTCACGCTCAAGAATATTTTTAGAAAATTATCTCTCGTCTTCGACTCGGGTTTACTGGTATGCAAAAATTAGTTCCTAAAGGTATCTAAAATACCATCATGTTGTAGTGTTGTTAAGTGTGGAAAGCGGGGAGAAAGAGATAAAGTACATTTTTTTTTCGATTTTTGGCTGTTTTAACGAAGCGAGGTGACTATTTGAATGATTTATCTGTGCAGCGCCGCGATGCTTGGATTAGTGCTTTGAAACGGGCCCCCCTCAGTCAATCACAACTTAAAACTTGGCGTGTGTGTTCTCGACATTTTATCGAAGGTTAGTTAGTGTTCTTATATGAGTCAATTTTTGTTCATAAAACACAAACACAGAAGATTCAACTCCAACGAATGGATTCGGTTGGCCGACCTGTCAAAGTCATGTGTTCTGGAAGGGTCTCTTGGATATGCAGTGGAGACGTTGCGGTGAAAAAACTAAAAAATTAAAGGTTAGTCTGTTTTGTGATGTGTACTGTGCACTTAAGATCGTTCAATAACATATATTTGTTGAGGTGGCTAATTGGTCTATTTAACTTTACGACCTTTTAGGGTATGTTGTGGACCTCTAAAGCTATTTCAAAGTTCTCCAGTTCAACTCTTTTTAAGTAGCCAATCAACAAGGAAAGTGAACCTTTGACATAGTTTCTTGTCGGTGGCTTCTCTTCGCCTAGGATGTACTCTGCAGTTTCCTTCTCTAGGTGATAGTATCTGCACATGGTGTCGTCTATCAACACCATTAGTTTCTCGTGCCCATTAACCTCACAGTTATTCTTCATCATAAACGATGAAATGAAACAATTTAATTTGCTTAAATCTCCATTATAATTTAAACTAACGTTCAATTTAAAATTAGTTTGATAAAGCTACTGTGTAGCGAAAGGCGTCACTAATTTTAAATTGAACGTTAGTTCAAATTATAATGGAGATTTAAGCAAATTAAATTGTTTCATTTCATCGTTTAGTATGGATCTTCAACAAGTAAAAGCCCCATCTATACAATTCTTCATCATACCTACTACTGCTTTGACACTTTTCCTATCTTTACTAGCTTAGAATTGACCTTTACGGAATCGAGTGCCCTTATTTTCAATCACGTCAAATGACAGATGTCGCAAAATTTTTTGTTTAGAAAAAAATTCAAAGTACTTCGAAATGTTCGCCTCGGCAAGCTCCGTTTTAAAACTGCATGAATTATCAAATCAGTACCTAGAACCAGTTGCTGTGTACAAACCAAATAAACTAGTAAAGTCTAAAATAACCAACATTACTTGGTTTCACGATAACACTTACATTGGCGTCCTCCAAGAAGATTCCTTTCCACAAATCGTTTCTTGTAAAGACAGGATTAACATCAATTTAGTTTATACCATACAGGATATGGAGAGACTTAGTGCTATCAAAAGATATCGAAAACAAGAAAGATTTGGTCAATTATAGAAATCACAGTGCTCCTATTACAGGAGTTAACTTTTCTGTTACTCAAAAAGCAATTATAACAACAGGTTTGGACAAAAAGATATGCATATATGATTATGGTAATGGAGAATGTGTATTCCGAATAAATATCCATCAAGCAATTACTTCGAGTGATATAAGTATGGACGACATATGCGTAGCGGTGGGATTAGAAGACGGCTCCATATCCATTTACGATATCAGAGATCCGGTAAAGCCTTTAATTTCTATCAATGCACATGCTGATCCGGTTGCGAGTTTAGCTTTCGAAAAGACGCCGATATTTCTTGATGCCTCTCTTGAAAAAACATCGGAAACTACTTCAAGTAATGGCGATCCTGCCTACCAATCGGATGTAGAGAAAGAGGAATTTAAGCAGGATATTAGGAAAATGATTAAAAGTCATACGGATTATTTGGAAAGTAGATTGAATGCACAGTGTTCTGAATATGAAAAATTTTTATCGAACGAATTTCATTCGTTTCATAAAGATATGGCTCGTTGGGACATTTTTAATATTGGAGACGCTTCGGATGTCGCACATTTCTTGAATCCTCCAGAGTCCATAAGCGGTAAAAGTGGTAAAAGTGGTGAAACTGGTAAAACAAAATAATTTTGGTTTATTTATTATTATTTGTAATATATATTTTTAAATACAAAATGCTTTTTGCCAGAGTATCCATATCCAGGAATGGATAATGAAATCATTATTATTAATATTTTGAATGTACAATTTAATAACCCAACCTAACCTAACTAAACATATTATGTAAATTCATTATTATTATTGTTACTCAGTGTAGATCATTTTCGCTTGATTTATCTTCTATTTTAAAAGAGATAACGTTTCACAATATTTCGTTGACTCGGCATCTGGCCTTAAGGATTTAATAATACAAGTTTATAAATCCCTCATTGTACAGCAAACAGATCCTCAGTCAATCACAACTTAAAACATGACGTGTGTGTTCTCGAAATTTTCTCGAAGGTTAGTTAGTTCTTTGGTAGAAAAATAGATATTGTCTATAATCCGAATTTTTTCATGTTACCGGCACTTGATATCTCCACTTAAAGATAAATAATACGTACTTCGAGACATATTTGCTACAATTTTATGGAAATAACACCAGAAAACTGAATTTTTAAACTAAGCAGATGCAAAAACAAAAGTTTCAACGCTAACTAATTGATTTGGTTGCCCTCCAGCACAATATGGCCGACCTGTCAAAGTCACGAGTTCTGTAATTGCCTATTAAAAAGTTAGGTTATGTTCCACCGCTAACTTAGCAATGCTCTCAGACGGAACTTACCTGAATACGCCTGAATACGACCTTTTGAGGTGTGCTGATGACCTCTAAAGCTATGTCAAAGTTCTCCAGTTCGACTCTTTTTAACACGCTTTCATTAGCTTCACCTCTATGTGAGTTTGTGGGTTTGTGAGTTTGTTTGTAACTTTCCTAGCAAGTGGCTTATAGCTTAACTATTAGTATATCCATAAAATTTAAGTACGTTCGTTGGCCGAGCGGGCTAAGGCACGGATCTTCGACGACGTCGGATTCACCGGTCGTGGGTTCTAATCCCGACCATGACATTTTTTTTAAATTAAGGTTCACTTGTATGTATGTTTGTTTGTTTGTAACGCAACCGCTTTCATAGCATATTAAACTAAATAGTGAAAAATAAATATAGTTCAAAAAAACTAAAAAACACGCTTTTAAATAATATCGGAATAAAAAGTTCACAATAATTTAAAAAAAATCAGTTTAAAGCAATAATGAACGAAAAATAGTAGTATTATTGTGAAAAAAGCATCGGGCGCTCGATATACGAAAAATATGGCACAAAGCGCCCACGCTTTTTTCACTTATAATTACACGAGAGCTTTTTTTTTGTCGAAGTAAACTTGACATGTATCAATAAGAATTTTGTTGCCTGGCAATTTAACGAAAAAAACTGCCTCTGAAAAAATTACGAGTCCGTAGGACGAGTAATTTTTTCTGGCAGTTTTTTGAGTTGATTTACCTAATGGCAACAAAATTCGAATTATAAATGTCAAGTTTATATATGTAAATCGCGACATTTCCACAAATGAAAACTTTTCTGACAACGCAAGTTTGAGAAAAATTTACATAACGTCATCAAAAATTTGTTTACAATGCTGGTTGTCATGCTTTCCAAAGTTAGGTTCCGTTTTTGTCGCTGGAAAAGTTAGGGCAAACTTTTTTCGCTGTCATAATGACAAAATCACGCGGCTTATGAGATTTTTTATACATGAATTAAATTGTCACAATAATACTAGTATTTCTCGTTCATTATTGCTTTGAGCTGATTTTTTTTAAATTATTTTGAACTTTTTAGTCCGATATTATTTAAAAGCGTGTTGTTTAGTTTTTTTGAACTATATTTATTTTTAAGTAGCCAATCAACAAGGAAAATGAACCTTTGACATAGTTTCTTGCCGGTGGCTTCTCTTCGCCTAGGATGTGCTCTGCAGTTTCCTTCTCTAGGTGATAGTATCTGCACATGGTGTCATATGTCAACCCCAATAGTTTCCCGTACCCATTAACCTTACAGTGATTCTTCATCATACCTACTACTGCTTTGACAGTTTTCCTATCACTGCTTTTTAGATCTTCCGTCAATTTTGATGTTTGTGTTAGTGCATATATGCAACCCCATAATTTTCGCAGCCAAACCCATTAACCATTTTGCTACAAAGACATAATAATTTTTTATCAAACAAGCTATTGTATGTAGAGCGTATAATGTTTGTCAAAATTAAATAAATTACGTTTAACGTAACGCAAAATAAAATAGTATATTAACAGATAATTTACTAACCATTGGTTTGAATCGGTAGATTGTATTTCATAAAGCAAAGCTTGTGCACCGACATTGAACATTTTATTCGAGCCCGTACTTTGATATCTTTCATTTTGGCGGTATCAATATTTATGTCACCGAAGAGCATTATAATTATAATATCGTTCTTTTTCACGATATCACCAATAGATATCCGAGTCACCATATCATAACACCATAGAGAATACGAAATATTAGAATATCGTTTGCCGTTCCATTTGTTTGTATAAGTGAAAAAGTAACAGTTCGCGAAATATCGCTCATCACTAGCAAGATGGCATCGGACGGTCATGACATTTGCCGTCATGGCAAACCAGCCGATTTCACTACCAAGACGCACCAATAGATGTTTTACATCAAAAAGTCAGCATTACAAAAATAACCTTTCAATATGACTGTATGTTAGGTGGTTGCCTATACCAAAATCGTTTATTAACAGAAAATCCTTTATCAATCTTACCGAATACCACTAGAGGTCAAATTATTTCCGGAAATTTTTTCGAGCTCATGAGTGTTTTGAAAATTATTGATTTTGTTTACATTAACATACCTCGAAAATGCACGGTCTTTCGAACGCGCGCTGCACTCTGCTGAGGGACTAGAAGGCTGCGCGCGTGTAAATACGTTTTAAAACTTTCCTGGATATTTTTGTTTGTTTTCGTTGTAAAAATCACTAGCAGGTGAGTAATTTTTTCAATTTAGAAGGAAATTAAGTTACAAAAAAAAGAAAACAGTTTAGGCAATAGATTTATAGGTATAAGACTAAAGCGTGTACAATTGTTTGAAAATTTTGCTGAATATTATTTTCATTTATTCTCGTTGTAAAAAAAGCATCAATAGGTGGGTTTTGTTTATTTGGAAGGAAATTGGGCTTGGGCTACTTAGAACTATTTAGGTACTTATTGGATATTTTTTTATTTCAGAATGTGGTCTTATGAAAAAGATCAGGAATATCTGCAAAAGTTATTGGGGGAAAGTTTGTTGGAGGACGACGAACCCGCAAATATTGAGTAAGATGATGGAGAAGAAGACCATGTGGAAAGAAGAGTGGACAATTCAGATTCAGAGCAGTACATATCAGATGTCGAGCCAGAGCCAATTTCAGAAGGTGTTCCATTCATTCTGGGGAAAGATCAAGTCACCAAGTGGAACAAACACCCACCACAAAAAAAATGTGAGAACAAGAGCTGAAAATTTGGTAAAACACCTACCAGGTCCAAAAGCTTCCACCAAAGATTTGAAAGATTCTCTTGAAATCCGGAAAAAATTGTTACCGAGGAAATCTTGAGCACTACTGTAGATCGGACAAATGAGCATATTCAGTCAATAGGAGAGAATTTTTCTCGTGAAAGAGATACAGCACCTACTATTATTTATGAAATTCAAGCTTTATTTAGCTTACTTTATATGACTGGAGTCCTGAAATCAAGTTGTTTGCATAAATAGTACTGAGGGTACTGGCGTAGAGTTATTTTGATTGGTTATGTCAGAAAACAGATTTCAGTTCCTTCTAAGACATCTGAGGTTCGATAATGCTGCAACGAGAGATGAACGAAAAAAAGTGGACAGGATGGCTCCCATTAGATATGTATTTGATGCTTTTGTCAAGAACTGTGTATACTCCGTTACATTTCGTCACTATTGATGGAAAATTGGAGGCGTTTCGAGGTCGCTGTTCATTTAGACAGTACATACCGAGCAAACCCAAAAAGTATGGTATAAAGATCTTTGCGTTAGTGGACTCAAAGTGCTATTTTACGTCTAACCTAGAGGTTTACGTTGGGAAGCAGCCAGCTTTGTGAACCAATTGAAGATTCTGGAAGAAATGTAACCACTGACAACTGGTTCACCAGCATCGAGTTATTGGAGTCACTTTATTCTAATAAACTAACACTAATAGGCACTATACGTAAAAATAAAAGAGGGTTACCAGAAGAGATCACTCGTCCAACGAAAAAACGAGCAGTTCAATCCAGTATGTTTGGTTTTCGGGAACACAACTCTTGTATCATAAAAACCCAAACAAAAAAGGAATGTAAAATTGGTATCAAGTTTACATCATGATCCTATTACTGGAAAGCCTGAGATCATAATTGACTATAACAGTACGAAAGGTGGTGTCGACACCGTAGCTAAACTTTGTGCTGCCTATAATTGTGCAAGAAATACACTTATTGAACATTTCTGGTATCAATACGATGGTAATACATAATTGCAATAGTCCCGATACAACAAGAAGAAGGGAATTTTTACGAATTCTGGCTTTTCAACTCCTCAACAACCATCTAAGCCAACGAGCACAACTAACCTGCTTACCAAGACAAGTATTATTAAGAATGAGAGAGCTATTTGGTTATGATGAACCTCTACCATCTCCAGCACCTGTAGATTACACTGTTTCGCGGCGAGGCCGCTGCAGTATCTGTGATCGAGAAAAAAAACTGACCCACCAAATACTCATGAACCAAGTGTGGAAGATATATGTGCCTAGAACATTGTACATTTATATGTAGAGAATATAGTGTCACTAAAATTGAATAAATAAACATTCTTAGAGATACGTTTGTCCTTGAACAATAATTTTTACTTTCTTTTTGGTTAAAAACTAGCATTTTCCACAGTGCAGACTAACAATTTAGCTCGTGTTGACTTGTTTAACTTTGCAGCGCGTGTAACTGAATGTTAAGTAATAAAATACAAAGTTATTGCTTACATACAAACCCAAAATCATCTCGAAAGTAACATGAATTATCCTGAAAGTAAAGGAATCGTTTCGATAGTGAAAAAAATCGTCCTGAAAATAGCTACTTTTGGTACCATTTTCGAGATGGCTGCATAAAAAAATGTATTAGGATAAGATTGAAATTTTTTTTCAATTTGTATCCAGCTCCTCTTCTTCGAATCAATGAGCAGACTCGGGCTGCCTGTTAAACTTATAAGAATGGTAAAAATAACACTAACTGACTCTTCGAACAAAGTTTTGGTGGAAGGCACAGTATCCAGGCCTTTTGATGTAAATAGAGGATTGAGACAAAGATATCCACTTTTGACAATTCCATTCAATCTGGTACTGGAAAGTAAAGTAAGAGACAGCTTAATAGATCCAAAAGCGATAATATATTATAAAAAACACCAAGTGATAGATTATGCAGACGACATAGCAATAATAACAAGATCACAAAATATTTATATAAATTAGGAAAAAACTAAATATTTAGAAATGGGTGCCGATGAAATCACGAAAATAGATATAACAAGCAATGGTAGGAACTGTTATTTTCAAAAAGTAAGTCATTTTGCATATCTGGGAGTAACAGTGACAGATAAAAGCGATGAAGATATTGAAATAGACAAAAGTATAATGCAAGCCAGTTGAGTCTTGGGAGCAATAGAAATATGATAAAATAAATATTATTATCAAGGAAAACAAAGATCAGACTATACAAAATATTCATAGAACCTGCCCTGTTATACCTACGGAAGTGAAGCTTGGATATTAAATAAAAAGAATAAAAGTAAACTGGAGAGGTGGGAACGAAAGGTTTCAAGAAAAAATTACAGAGGAATTGAAAATGCGGGTCAGTGGAGAAAAAGAACAAACAAAGAAATCCAAGACATGTATATAAAGCACCATGTACCTATTACCAATAGATCGAGAATTAATAGTAGTATAACGCCATACAAACTTTTGGAAAATATTTTTCAAAAACCAATGACCGTTCAACTAAGAAGGAACAACTACTTCTCGGGCTGTATGCCCCGACAGACATTGAATTACACTTCTAAGCCAAAAGGGTTGGTATATCTGCAAGATATGACCAACCATTGTAATTAACTGTAATTAAGTAACTAACTACAAAACCGAGTTGGTTTTTGTCAATATAGGATTTTGGTTTGTGGTTAGATATGGGGATGTCGCTGTTATAACATTTTTAACATTTCTTTCACTTGATGTGATTTCAGCGTTCTCTCCAGTCTAGGATTATGCTCTCAGAGCTCTTGGACAGAGGATATCTACCTTGTACTACTGAGGCGAAAATACGCCGAATGATGTTGTCCCTTCTAATTACAAACCAGAATGGTTGGTTATATCTTACTGATATACCAGCCCCGTTTAGCTTAGAAATGTAATTGAATGTCTTTAACTTTAGAAAAAAAGCCAGAATTGAGCTATTAAAACAGACAATATCAAATGTTATCGTCCTATATCCCATGTGATCAAAGATAAGTAAACTGTAACTTTGTATGACCAACTTTATTGACGAATGCACGAATGCATTCACAATGACTTTTCAGTCCAGAATCTCAGTCGACTTACTCGAAATACTAACGTCACATTGACATTAAAATAATTGTAAATTGTTCACAGAAGTTTAGCCATCAACATATTTTTCCGATTCTGTTGTGTTAAGTCTTGTCTTCGAGATTTTACAGTTTCCCAGATGACAACGTCAACGAAAATATCACCGATCCCCATGAGTAAACTGTTCATAGGAAATCTTCCTAACGAAACCAACGAAAATGAATTGAGACAGCTTTTCGTCGAGAAGAATCTCTTTTGTACTAATATCCTTATGAAAAGAGGGTATGCTTTTGTCGATTGTCCCGATCAATCTTCGGCTGATAGAGCAATTGATAAGCTGAATAGATACAACTACAACGGATCCTATTTGTTGCTTGAACCATTACCAGCATCTGGTGAAAAGAAACCACATCCAGCTTTTTACGAATCACCTCCAATTAACGTTGATAATTCATGGATGAGAGCGAACACCTCTGGTCGTTAGAAGTAGGTAAAGAAATACCCAGAAGGGCAAGTAAAGAATGTTATTTTTTCACATAATTTTGTATTGTATAGATTCGTGAATAAAGCATTACATTTTCTATAAATTGGTTGATTTTCTTATAAAATACAATTTTATTATTATAGAGGTTATCAAAAATCACATGTAAACTTCGCGACCCTCTGAATTTTATGTTAAATTTAAATTTGTTTGATAGCTTAACTTGAATCAAACAGATTATAGCAAAAGTTTCAGTTTTTACTTAAAAATTCACGAACAAGAAATGGTCCTTTCTCAACACTAATAAATGCGATTGCAAATATTACAAAATAGTTTTAGAGGTGAGTTTTTCCTACTTAATTAGTTTCCTGTGAAATTGTCATATTTTAGTAAAGCGTATTACCAATAGATCGAGAATTAATACTATTATAACGTCATACAAAGTTTTGGAAAATATTTTTCACAAAACAATGACCGTTCAGCTAAGAAGGAACAACTACTTCTCGGGCTAAATGCCCGACAGACATTGAATTATATTCAATCATTTTTGCCAATTAAATCAACCACAAAAATGTGTCAAATATAATTGGCTGATTGAACTTTTTTTTTAATACATGAAATAACACATTGAAGATATTTAAATTAACGTTTAATAGGTAGTTATGTTAATATTCTAAAGATTTTAAAGCAATGTTTCGAAAATCTTAAGATTCCTTTGTTAAAGAGTTGAATTATCGTTCTCAAATGGTTGCATTAACGTGCAAAACGTATTGCATCAATAGTAAAGATTGGTTTGGTTGAATTTCCAAAAATTTCTAAGCAATTATCTCAAATTGTTTAAATTACCTTTCGAATTCGTTCAATTACCATTCTCAAACTATTGGTCTAACTTACGTAAAATATTACTATTATTGTCTTACAATGTTGGGTATAGTTCCTTAAAATATTAAACGAAGACTCTTAGAAGGTTAACGTAACGTTATTTAAACTTTGAGCTTCCCACCAAAAGGAGTCTATACTACTTTCTTGTAATAATAATACATTTTGAGTAGGTATATTGAAATCACAGATATACGATCTAGAACTATATTCTTAACCTCCTTCAAATATTTGTTGTATTTGTTTTCGACTGTCAAATGTACGCTGCATTAAAAAAACATTTTATGAAATATTATACTTTACTTCGTGAAATTTATACAAAACCTATAAAATAAATACAAAAATAATTTTTAGAAGTTTAAAAAAAAATTTCCCATAAATCAGTCTGATGATGGAGACACAGTTGGCAGTTGGGAAATAAATTTTTAAAGTTGTCATCGATCTAAAAAACATTAAGCTTCACTTACTGCCTGTAACAGGGAAGGTTTTTATTGAAATCATTTAGGTAATAGTATTTATTATAACAAGTGGCTAAATAGCTCCTTTTTATTCAGAACATTTTGCAAAACATTTACTTTTAGCTTCGTCGACAGTTTAAGTTCTAATAAATATAAATTCCGACTTTTAACTGTTAATTAAGTCGATTCTGATTAACATTGCTATGAAACTTGTTAGAATAACCATATTGTTACATGTTTTAATAAATAGCAATATGGTAGTATAAGTTCGTATTCTGTTTAAGCTATAACAGCAATGTTGATTACGATTTACATTCATAACAATATTGTTATGGCATTCGGAAAAGTTTTGTGTTTTAACGCTGACAACAATGTAAATAACTACGATCTGTGATAAAAAAGAAGAGTGTGAGGTTAAATGTGACATTTAAATACTCTTGTTAAAAATATGTTTAACAGTCGTCTTGTTTGGTGTGTTTTTATTTAAATGAAATGGATAATAAAAATTCAAGAAGTAAGAAAACAACGAAAGCTCAAATGGAGCTCATAATTAATTATTTAGAAAACAATAGGGTCTTAACAACGGGTAAAATGCATCCGCATAATATTAGTGAAATAAAGACGAGTTAGCAAATTTACTAAATGGTATTGATTGATAAAGGGACAAGGAAGGACAAGAAACAATGTAAAACAGTAAATAATATTTTTATTATACTATTTAAAAGTTTAAAACTCACTCTATGGTGTAATAATATGTACATATATTGTAGTTTTTATATGAGTGGAAAAGTAAGACAAAAAAAAGCGAGAAATAATACAGAAGCAATAAGGCAAACTGGAGGTGGTGGATATATTTGCGAGGAACTTACCTATATTGAAAACAGATTATTAAAAGTTTTTGGATGGATACATGTGGTTGGGTGTCCAGAAGCACCCTTAGAATTAGATCCAGATGCAGATGCAACTCAAACCTATAATGAAGTGCCAATGGATATTCAAAATATAGAAATGGGACAAGATATTAATGATGATAATATTGAAATTACAATTTCAGAAGTGTTGACTGTTTCGAACGGATTAACCGTTTAATTTTATATTTTTAAAACTGGGTTTTAAAAAAAATGTTATATTTGTTTTTGAATAAAATTTTATTTTTAATTGTAAGTTTTTATTAAATGTATTAATACTATCTTCTTTGAAAAAGGTAATCAACTATTTCTCTTCGTGCATGTCTTCCTTCTTCTAACTCAATTCCATCTAAAAGACAGAGAAATAAAAAATATTTGAAACGATTAACATTTGTATTTTTATTTACCATTTATTTCAGCGATCTCGTTATTTTGATTTTCCTGAATATCTGGTTCATTACCATCAGGTTCATCATCTAAGTCTTCTATATTATATTTCCTGCATATATTATGCAAAACTGCACAGGTACTTATAATATAAGCTGCAATGGCATGTTTATAATACAAAACCATATCTTTTTTAAGGCATCTGTAACGAGAATTTAGTACTCCGATACCTCTCTCAACAATATTTCTGGTTTGCCTATGTAAAAAGTTGTAATGGTCTTCTGGGGTATTGGGGCGAGCGTCTAGAATAGGAGTCAACATCCATGGCTGAATTGGATAGCCAGAGTCTCCAAGAAGGTAACAATTTCTTCTACCTTCTTGGTATTTTCTCCTTAAATGCCTTTGGATTGTTGAGGAATTCCAAATTGCTGCGTCATGAGTAGCCCCAGGATAACGAACATTAATATTTGTAATAATCAGAATTGCATCAAAAATTTAAAATAAAATATCTTATGAACATTATTTTTATTACCAAATTAGCTTATACTTACAACTTGGACATTTATACTATAAAAGCCTTTTCTATTTATATACGCTGCCGCAGGTTGGACAGGGTCATCAATTTTAGGGGGTACAATAATTGCAACATGTGTACAATCGATTGTACCAATTATATTTGGAAAATTATAATTCATAAATCTATAAATATATTAGGTTAAAGATATATCAATGTAATTATTTCTATATTTACTGTTGCTTAGTTTTCCTCACATCTTCATCATTTGTTGGAAATTTCACGTGCCGGGGTATTAAATTATCAGTTATAAGCCTACTGATTTTATTAATTGTTCGGCTTACAGCTGGTTGACTAAGGCCTAGATTAATATCACCTCCAACTGTTGCTTGATAATTTCCATTGGTAAAAAATAAAAGACTAGCAAAAACCTAAAAGAGTGAATTTATAAAGTGGAGGGTACAATAATTATTTATTATTACCATACTTACTTGTAAATGAAAAGGAATTGTATCCCTCCTTCTTGCCTCTTCCACAAATGGTGTTAATTCGTCTATGAGGTCAAGAGTAGCTCTCTTATTTAAATAAAAGAGTTTAACAAATCTGTTCCGGGGCAGTTCGAAAGGATTACTAGCATCCCTGATGTGCCCAAATTCTAGTCTCATAACTTCTCTAAAAATAGTATTTGCGATAAATATATAATACTTAATTTATATAACTTACCTGTTTGCTATATTTTCGTACTCATTTAAAAAATTCGCATAAAAAATAAAGGGAAACGCCATTTTAACAATTTATCCACCTTGTTGTTAATAGTAACAAGTATGAAAAGTACCTTGCAAAGATAGCAAGATTTTTAGCAAGATCTATTAATAAATGACAGATCATATTGCTTAAAATCGACTATCAGAATATGATATTTTGCAAAGCTTGCTATGATAGCCATATCTTATAAATAACCATATCGCTATTGCAAACAGAATCGACCCGAATGTATCGAATCAAATGAACCTTTCTATTTTTTATTGACACACGCTTTGCCTAATTATAATATTATGTAGTTTTAAAAATACAACAATGCTTGGGACAAATGAAGTCATACAAAATAAAATCACTTTTAAGTACAGAATACGTACCGAAGAATATGTTTCCTTATATTTTAAAATTGGACAGCTGTTTATAAACTCATCAACAGTTACACTTTTATCACATTTTCTTAAGGGAAATGTGCTTTTCCAATTTTTTAGTACTAAATCCAACGGCTCCTGGAATTCGCTCAGCCACAACTTTTGCTCATTCAACTCTTCTGAAAGAAGCAAATATGATTAAATAAATGTTACCTACATAAAACTGCAATATTTGAAGAAATATATAATTTTGAAACATACAGGTTGCCCATAAAAAGTCTACAAAAAATACTTGTACAAATTCCTAAGGTTGAAATATGACCTATCCTGTATGTTGATATAGAATTATTAAGCTTACCATTAAAATTTTCTGTATTTTCATCAATGGTCTCTTCACAATTTTCCAAAATATTATTTGTAATGTTATAAGACCTACACAAATTGATCGGCCTATTTTTTTTGCTTCCTGGAACACGAGGTATGTAGTAGGTAGACCTGCCCTCTGTTGAAAAAATGTCACAAATTTTTTCAGCGAGAATTTCAAAATCCGTGGGTACAATTTTTGTGCATTGCAAAAAAATTTCACCTACTTATTTAAATGGCAAGAGTATAATATATATCCCATAGAACAAATGGACCTAAAATTTAATTTTTTTATGAAAAATAATTGTTAATAAAAGTTTCTGCTTCTCGAAAAAATACAGTTTATAAAGAAAGTTTTGGATCATTCGGAACAGGGAAACCAAAAACTGCGAAACCATGAACCATCAACAGTCGAGTATACTTTTATTTTTAATTTTGAAGCAAAATGGAGAATAAAAAATTTAAAACCCTATAACAAAGATTAATTGCAAAATTTCAGAAATTTTTTGGGGTTTTCTTACCCATCTACAGTGATATCAATTCACTTATTAATATGGAGGTAGGCTGGTTTCTTGTTTTTCTGCATAAGCGTTTTTCTTGATTGTACTTCTGAATTATATATTTTCCTGGAACACTTTGCCCCAGAAACTCTCTTATATTTAAGGCTTTTAACTTTTAAGTATCAAAACGGAGTAGGTATTAATCTTTAATCTGTGATCAAATTTTTGTCGCGAATATACATGAACATAGTCGACTGCAGAAATCGATCGAATATAAAATCATTTTATTTAAACAACAATAAAATATAAGGATATAGTTCTCATTTCATCATACGCTTGAGGGATTGTTTCAAATATATATTTGCTTATAAAATCTCGGACGCCTTTTATCTTTGCTTACGTCATCGAGGTAATACAAACATTGTTATTATGGACCGCTTTGTTTTAAAACGAAACCATTACAAAAAATTCAATGTTTTAAGCTGACAAATCTTCCTACTTTAAATAGGTTCCTAAATACGAAAATACATTTTATTTAAGCTTTGATTTAATTCACTTTAGTTTTCATAACAATTTATTAAATAATGAGTGCATAATTCGGTACTTACCTTGATTTTTTTGGTTTTCACCTATTTCTACAAAGTAGATAACAATCAATCTATGATAACAATCACAACGCACGTGCACAATGGCACAATAATTGCACAAAACCAACAATTATGGCACGTGGCGCTAAGGCGGATGGTGGTAGCCCTCCTCGCGGCCTTTATGAGTACTCAAATTTAAAATTTTAAAATGTTGAAATAACCACCTAACCACTTCATTTAATTCATAGGTGATTAAGTCAACTCTTTGAAGTGATTGACTAGCGCAAATCGGTTTTTTGATGTGAACCAAAAGAAATATTATTTTGGGTCAATTAATTTTTGGTAGTCAAAGTAAAACTGTAAGAGACAATTAAATCAATGGCTGAGTGCGTATTGAGGCAATATTTTGATTGTTAAATGAACAAAAATAGTTTCAAAAAAAATGGATTTTGCTTCAACGTGCGAAAAGCGATTAAGTTAATTATCAATTTGTTAAAATAACATATTTATAAATGACACTCACATAAATGTTATCTGAACCATTTTATTTTTCTCAGTCTCAGTGTACGGAACAGTGATTGAACCAGAAAACTCTTATGCATGTATGTATGTGTATCGAGGTATAAGGTGTACTGAGATCTATTGTGCCCCCTTTCTTCTACTTAGTTCCTGAGGAAGGTCTCTGAGACTAGAATCTCCTCTAGACCTATTTCCCGGAGAAATTTTAGGATATCTGCAGTGAACCAGTAGTGGGAAAACAAAAAATCAAACAAAATGTTGATTGTCTAGCTTCTACTGAATTACTGGAAAGACTTACATCCAGAGGGTACGACGATGATCTGGCAATTATTGCAGACAAAGAAGAACTCAGAGAGACCATTATACCGAATCCGCCCAGTACCCACAGCCTATATCGTTTTCCTACGTTCTCAGTTTAAATAAAATTCGGTATGGAATAGGACGTACCGTTAGATTACAACGCCGCGGTGGTGATATCCATTACTGCAATGTCACTGTCAAAACCTCAATCAGTTACAATCACGTAACAATCACAACGACTTTTTACTCAAAATACTAACGTCACATTGACATTAAAATAACTGTATATTTGTCACAGAAGTTTAGCAATCAACATATTTTTCCGATTCTGTTGTGTTAAGTCTTGTCTTCGAGATTTTACAGTTTCCCAGAAGACAACGTCAACGAAAATGCCACCGATCACCATGAGTAAGCTGTGCATATCAAATCTTCCTGACGAAACCACCGAAAATGAATTGAGACAGCTTTTCATCGACAACAACCTTTTTTGTACTAATATCATTATGAAAAAAGGGTATGCTTTAGTCGATTGTTCCGATCAATCTTCGGCTGATAGAGCAATTGATAAGCTGCATAGATACAACTACAACGGATCCTATTTGTTGCTTGAACCATTACCAGTAATTGTTAAAAAGGAACCACATCCAGCTTTTCACGAATCACCTCCAATTAACGGTGGCAATTCATGGAGGAGAGCGAACACCTCTGGTCGCCAGAAGTAGGTAAAGAAATATCCAGAAGGGCAAGTGAAGAATGTTATTTTTTCACATAATTTTGTAATGTATAGATTCGTGAATAAAGCAATACATTTTCTATAAATTGGTTGATTTTCTTATAATATACAATTTTATTATTATAGAGGTTATCAAAAATAAACTTAAACTGTAAACTTCGCGACCCTCTGAATTTTATGTTAATTTTAAATTTGTTTGATAGCTTAACTTGAATCAAACAGAAAAATATTTTTCAAAAAACAATGACCGTTCAACTAAGAAGGAACAACTACTTCTCGGCTATATGCCCCGACAGACATTGAATTACACTTCTAAGCCAAAAGGGTTGGTATATCTGCAAGATATGACCAACCATTGTAATTAACTGTAATTAAGTAAATAACTACAAAACCGAGATGTTTTTTGTCAATATAGAATTTTGGTTTGTGGTTAGATGTGGGGATGTCGCTGTTATCACATTTTTAACATTTCTTTCACTTGGGTTAATATATTGATGTGATTTCAGCGTTTTCTCCAGTCTGGGATTATGCTCTCAGAGCTCTTGGACAGTGGATATCTACCTTGTACTGTTGAGGCGAAAATACGCCGAAACCGGTCTACAAGTTATGTTGTCCCTTCTAGTTGCAAACCAGAATGGTTGGTTATATCTTACAGATATATCAACCCCGTTTAGCTTAGAAGTGTAATTGAATGTCTTTAACTCTAGACACGTTTATGGCCCAAAGAAGCCAGAATTGAGCTATTAAAACAGACAATATCAAAAGTAGGTCGACTATGTTATCGTCCTATATTTCATGTGATCAAAGAAAAGTAAACTATAACTTTGTATGACTGTAACTTTATTGACGAATGCACGTCAAGAATACCACTTCAAAAAAGAGCTCGCACATGAACTATTCGGTTTGATGCATATACGTCAAAAAGCTCATTTGTCGAGAGTACGGCCCCCAGTCTAAAAATCTCAAATCATTCATAATAAAAAAAAAATTCCACCAAACTTGTATACTACGGAAGAGTGATTGAACCAGAATACTTTTATGCATGTGCGTATGTATGTGTATCGAGGTATAAAGTGTACTGAGATCTAAAAGATCTATTGTGCCCCCTTTCTTCTACTTAGTTCCTGAGGAATGTCTCTGAGACTAGAAGCTCCTCTAGACCTATTTTCCGGAAAAATTTTAGGATATCTGCAGGCTCCAGTTTAGGTCCCGTAAGGACACCTGTTAAAACTCTTAGTTCGGTTCTACTTTGGCTTATATTCATGATTGTCTAAGCCCTACTAAATCTTTCCAGTGGTCAAATCTACTTTTTTTTTCGGCTTTGCCTATTTCTTTTAATACTACATTGGATCTGATACTGCAAAAGGGTTCCGGACCACAAAAGCCCCTTCACTTTGCTAGTTCATCTGATATTCCTTATAGTTCAGTGTTTCCTGGAATTTACAGTAAGGTGACGATGTTGTTTTCGCCTAGTTCATTGAGTTTTCCTAGGCGTTCCCACACCATTTTGAATTTGATTACACAAGAACTCAGAGCTTCAATGGCTGCTTTACTATCCGACATGATGATAATCATTTGCTTCATGTATCCTTTATCAATATTGAATCTTTCGGAGTGTTTGGTTCCTGACCCGTACACTCTATCCCAGTTCTTTCTGTTGCTTTTGAGCTGTCTGTATACCGTTGAACGACTTTCCAAAATTAGTGATGGTATTGGGATTCCTTATTCATCTGAAACATTTGTCTTGAATACAAAAACTAGAGAGTTGTTCAGGAGGATGATTTTGAAGCTCGCCGAAAAATAATTATAATAATAAATGCTCCTTGTAAACTTTAAATTTCTGAAAAGGCTCGTGAAACGTGTAATGTTACAAAAAGCGTTCGTCAACAGATTTCTGAATAATCCACTAGTCCAATGAAATTTAAATTGAAGCTTGCTTCTTATTGCACGACATAGGACTTTTGTGAAGGCTAGTGAACTCGTGAAACGTGTGATGTTACGAAAAAGCGTTCGTCACGCGATAACTCATTCAAGCGACTGTGCGCAATCTCTCTTGCCGCACTGAGCTCGCACACCTATAGGTGTGAAAAATTGTCAAAATTTTGAAAAAATGGTTAATAATTGCCAAATATGTTAAAATTTTTGAAAAATTGTAAAAATTTTTAAATATGGTCAAAAGTTGTCAAAAATTTGGAAAAATGGGTAATAATTGCCAGATAGTTCCAAAAATTGTCAAAAAGTTTGAAAAATGGTTAAAATTTTTGGAAAAATTGTCAAAACCAATAAAAAATTGTCAAAAATGATCAATAATTGTTAAAATTTTGAAAAAATGGTCAATAATTGCCAAATATCTTTAAATTTTTGAAAATTTGTTAATAATTGTCAAAGACGGTCAATAATTATCAAAATTCGTCAAAAACTGTCAATAATTGTCAAAAATTTTGAAAAATGGTCAAAATTTTTGAAAAATTTCCAAAAATGATCAATAAGTGTCAAAACCAATCAAAATTCGTCAAAAATTGTCAAGAGTCGTCAAAAATGCTCAAAAATGATCAATAATTGTTAAAATTTTGAAAAATGGTCAAAAATTGTCAAAGGCGGTCAGTAATTGTCAAAATTCGTCAAAAACTGTAAATAATTGTTAAAATTATTGAAAAATTGTCAAAATTTTTTAAATATGGTCAAAAATTGTCAGGAATTTGGGAATATCGCCAAAAACTGTCAAATTTTTTTAAAAATGGTTAATAATTGCCAAATATTTTCAAAAATTGTTAAAAATTTGTAAAAATGGTCAAATTGTCAAAATTTTGAAAAAATGGTCAATAATTATAAAAAACTGTCAAAAATGGTTAATAATTATTAAAAATTGTCAAAATGTTGGAAAAATTGTCAAAAATGGACAATAATTGACAAAAATGGTCAATAATTGTTAAAATTTGGAAAAATGGTCTAAAATGGTCAACATTTTTGAAAAATTGTCAAAAATGATCAATAATTGTCAAAACTGTCGAAATTGGTCAATAATTGTCAAAAATGGTAAATCATTGTTAAAATTTGAAAAAATTGTCAAAATTTTGAAAAAATGGTCAATAATTGCCAAATATGTTAAAATTTTTGAAAAATTGTCAAAAATGGTCAATAATTGTCAAAGACGGTCAATAATTGTCAAAATTCGTCAAAAATTGTCAAAATTTTTGAAAAATGGTGAAAAATGTGCATAAGAAGCAAGCTTCTGTCGGCGGTCCGACGACCGCTCACCTTTTTTTTCGCATACAAATGTTCATCAGAAGCATTCCCTTTTTTATCTTTTTTCATTTTTATAAAATGAATTTGAACTCATTAGAGTATTTAAGTCCTGGGAACTTGAATAGATGGACTTTTAATACACCGCTTTGTAATTTAAGAGTTTAATCAAATGTTTCATTTCATTTTTCTCTCTTTGCATCTGGAGAACTTTCTTAGTAGTAGTTTTTCCTAATTACCAAACTTACATTAACACAAAACGAAGTATAATTTTTTTGTCGTAGTATAAATTGTGTTTTGAGAACCTTTTGGTGTAGTGTTTAGAGTAAAAATAGCTCTAATAGTGTGCAGAAACTTGTCTGGGAGAATTGGGGTTGTAGCCCAAGGAGCCTGAGGTAGATATACACATATTGCGACCAATAAGATCTTTTGTATATACCCTCCATCTATGTTCTAGTCCAAAAGATTCAGGCTTCCGAGAAATCCTATTATCCGTTTTAAAACTGGGTCTATAATCTGATCAGAATTTTAGTAGACCTGTCACAGGTATTTAAGGCATTGGCGAACAATTAGCCTGCAATTACGGATAATGTACTTCGCCGTTTCAGCCGCTTCATCGCAGAATCTGCATGTTCCACTGTCCACGTTACCGATCTTAGAGAGATGGTATATAAGAGAGCATCGTCCAGTAAGAATTTCTGTAATTACTCTGAGTTGCTTGAGGGATTGTTTGCAGTTCCAGACTGTTTAGACTCTTAAGTTGTATAGAACTGCCGCCTAAATGGGCACCTCGAGTAGCTCAAACTGGAACTTAGTATAAAAAGTGGCACTTTACATTTTGTACCGGGTGTCTGATTAAGAGAGGTAACCCGCTATATCTAAGAAACTATTTATCGTACAGCTTGGGGTAAAAAATCTGTACTATAAACTTTTATACGTTGAAACTACTGGATTGAAATAAGGATAGGTATTATAAGTGGAATTGAAGCACAACAGCTTCGATAGTAAGGCCATGTTGGTAGGATGATTGACGAAGGGTGTGTGAAGAAGATTCTTCTTGGAGGTGGAGGAGGTAAGAAATAAAGAGGTCGACCTAGGAAGAAATGAATTAATGCTGTTAAAGTAGAGTTAAAACAGATAGCAATAGAGGACTGGAATAGGATTGATTGCAAGAGATCGAATAAAATGGAGAAATATTACAAAAAGGTAGAAGCTATGGGCCCATGGGAACTAAAACGCTATTTATAAATATCCAGCTCCTTAAACTATGAATTGTCTCAACTTTAAAAACTTTGTCATAATTTCAATATAGGGAAAACTTCAAAAGAATTTCTCATTCAACGACTCTATCTTCTATACTTTTTTGTTGCTTTAAAATTGTGGCAAGCAAAATAATTATAAAATAAAAATATTTTACAAATTGTAACCAGATTTTTATATTGAAATGGATTGTTATGCAGACCTTCATTTTATTTTTCTTATGAAAAAAATGTTTCCGACTCTCAGGTTACGCACTATTATGGTTCCTATGGTTCCGGTATCACCTAGAATATTCTTAAAAAATTTTCGTCTGATCTTATTACCGTTTTTCGAGACGAAACATATCTCGCTCTTCTATGAAGTTCTAATAAGTTGCCGTAGAAACTACACAACCAGTAAAATTAGACTCTGCCAAAAATATTTTCAATCCATCAGTATTCACAACACTGCTTGAAGTTTTTATCTTGTTACAGGAAACAATAATTTGATTTTCTGTTAAACCCAAAAGGTAAAAAATATCTCACACTTCACGTAACTTAAATTGAAATAAAACAAAAATGTGTGTAAAATTCAAATGAAATGCCACTTACGTAACGTGGCTAACGTAAAATTAGAAATCAAAGTGAAGTCTCCGGGGTATACAGAGGTATTTTCATGTAGTCGCGCCATTGAGACGGAAATTTACTTTTATTTTATACGTCCGCAACATCCGTACGTGTTCCACTAACACATTTATTGGTTTTCACGGCTACTTCCTGAGATTTTTACTTTTAAATTTGTCAATAAGGACTTTATTGGAAGGTATAAAAAGTAACTATAAAAATCTGCTTAACTTACTTTATAACTGTGTGTTTCACGAAAAAAAAAGCAATAAACGCTTAACTTTTACTGAACCCTGTCTCTGGCTGAACTCATCTACCCTAGTACGGGGCTCAACCCTTACAATATTTACGAGGTAGGTTTTCCTGATGGAAACGTATCCTACCATCTAAAATTATTCTACAACATTCGTTTGCAACTGCACTATTGAATGTAAAATTTAAATTTTTCCAAAAAAATCTGTAGGCCGGTCCATTCATTGTCCACAATCCCTGTGCTACGAATTTTCAGTGTTCTTCTAGATAAAAAAAGGAAGCTGTAAGTTGCCGTATAACAGCTATTGGACTATCCAGCTTTACTCTAATATGATAGTGAGACTGAAATTACAGTCGGATTTTAACTTTATCGTACAATATGCTAACAGCTTTCGGTTTCGGAATTGCTTACCCGGAAAAAGGTTTTGAAAGGAGTTTTTATAGAAATATCAATATAGTATTCGAAAGATTGCAGATTTGGGAAGTAGATGCTGCCATCTTTTAGCTTATATTTAGCATTTAGTTTTTCAATGAAAAATTCTAACAATACCAGTCACTTGTCCATGGCTTACGCCTCTGGTAGTAGCCTGAAAGGTTTATTTAACATAATTTAGCAGGGTGTATAATACCCACACTTCAATAATATGTCAAATAATGTTATAGTACGACATGAAAAACATTTTATCTGGGTGGTTTGGGTCAAATCTTCATATTTCAAGTTCAGGATTCTACAGTTGAAATATTTCCAATTAGTAATGAAACACCCTGTATAGGTGAAACACGAAGAAATCTTGCAATAAGACATAGTGAACATCTTAGTTGCTTTAGAAATTAACATCCAGATAAGTATACTTATGGAAAACACTCAATTGAATCAAATCATCAGACCACATAGAAAAATTACATTTACACAGTTGTCATAATATTTAAGACAGACTCAGTTTCTTAGAATTAAAAAAATATAAAAAAGTCAGACAGATAAATATCTACTCTTCATTATTAGATTGTATTTACTTAGCATATAAATGAAATATCTTAATATTACATTTATCCTAGGCTACATAATAAAGGTAACTTGGTTTATTGTTCAGTTATATTAATTTTCATAAATCACCTTTGGCGATGCAAAAGTAATTTGTGAAACTGGTCCAGTAATATACAGTGTGGCAAACCTATCTGAAGCTGCGTGGCGTCGGTAAGGGCTAAGGAAACATGGCCGATTCCATTCATAAAATTATCGCTGGCATACGTTATTTTATAAAAGTATTAAAAACATTTTATACTCAGAAAAGTGAAGAAAAACCAAACACTAATATCTTGAAGATCATGAGAAAGTCTGAAAATACAAAACACAAAAAAAAGTTTGGGAAAATACAATGATAAACACTTACAAAACCAATGCCACTGGATAATCAATATCAGAGATAAGTAATAAACAAGATACGCACGTCAATGCTGTAATGGAGAAAGATATTTCTTCATGGTTTTGGAATCAACCAGTAGATGGAACTGGTGCCTTCCATCATGGTTCTGGAATTAACCAGTAGATGGAACTGGTGCCGTTGATTCCAAAGAGAGATTATGGCTACATCAGCTGCAGACTCGGAACTGCAAAAAAAGAAGAATATTTTCATGTTGTTCAGTGTTGCCAGAGATGTTACAATTGTAACAGATGTGATAAAAATTACTCTGGCTACACAGATAAAAAAAAAGTATTGAATCAAACAAAATATATTTCAGTCAAACAAATTTGTTGTTTCAATATGGCGAAATAAAACTATTATTTAAAATAAAACGCTAGTTTATTTGGATTCCAAGACCAATATTTGTTTGATTCAAGAAAACATATGATGAAGTCAATTGTTATATTTCTTCCATTCAATTCTTCGGGTTCATTTGATGCAAGAATAATTCATTTTCATCTGAGAATGTTCTCCACCATGGAAGCAAATAAACAATTTTGTATATTCTAGAATATTAAATACTCAAATGAAACAAAGATTCACTTGAATTTTAGAAACATATTGTTTTGTCAAATACCAGACTGTTAAAATAAAAAAAATAATTATTAATTTTGTGCAAATAATCATTTAATTTCAGAATCAAGATTATTGCTATTTGAAACAAATGTATAATTAGAAATTGATTTAAGATTATACTTGAATGAAGAGTGTGAGTTACTCAAGTGAAACAAATATATCTTTAATTGGAAAAATATTTTGTTTGGTTCAGAAACATACCCGCTGGAATGAAAAAAATATTATATTATATTTTTGTGGCACTGTTTTAGAATATGAAATGGAGAATAGTTATTTGAATCAAACAAATGATTAGGTAAATTAAGAATTGATAGAATTCGTTTGAAAATTTAAAATACTTGCCTGAAGAATTTGAGCCACAAATGAAACAAATATTGGGTAAAAATAACCCTAGGGGCTCCTATTCATTTTTCCCGTAGAAGACACCCTCCATCGGAGTGCACCACGATAACGATTTTTTTGTGGTAACTTCCATATTCCTTCAATTTCTATTGAATTTGATCAGTGAACATGGTTGGAGGGGAACAATGTCTTCGATAGCTCTAGAAGAATATGGTAGAATGGGCTGCGTACGGTCGGCAAATCCAGATGTACTTTTTCGACAAGTAGCAGTACCCCTCCAATAGATTAATTGCGGGTAATACAAATTAGATCGAAGGACCAGCCTTACGGCAATTAAACACTTTTTTGTTTATGTAATTTACTTAATATATAAAGAAGAAGTGACATAGATGTGTACATGAAATATGGTAGAAGTCCTGGCTTTTTATAACAAGTGGCAACATTGTAATAAAGTTCATAAGATGCCAGGGGACAAATCTTGGAAAACATTCAATTGGAAAAATTAATAACAGTGTCTAGGTTTACTTTTATTTACCTGACCATCGTTATCACTGACTCTACACTCGAACATATAACACTAATAACAAATTAATGAAAATACGGTATTAGTAACATTTTACATAAAATACACGGAACCTTAATGAGTTCCATAATAAGACATGTGTGTCTTTTAAAAGCCCGAATTTAAGAGAGACTGAAAACAAAGTCGAAGTCAACAAGTCACGAAAAGCTTTCGAGAACGCACAGGCGCAGCACAATGCTGAATTTCGCGTGGCTTCGGATACCGTCAGGGACGGTGCAAGGGGTAATCGGCGCAGGCTTTCATGATGTTTAAGTGATTTAAACAATGGTAATTGAGTGCTATTAATGAAGAATTACGTCGACCCCCTCATCTCATTAGGAAAGTAGAAGGTGGACTGGTTTTCTAATTTTGAAACGAAAAAAAAAGTGAAATAATGTAGTCCACTAAAGGCTTCCCAGGAAACATATGAATGTATCTGTATTTTCTTTATACCAATCAATTACTATGTAGAATGTAGAAATTTTTCAGAAGTTGATGGAATTATTTATAAGTTAGCACCTTGAAGCTTTATTCAAAGGCAAATTATTTTGAAAAAGGCGCTTTCCGGGAGAGATGTATTAGAACGAATGAATTTTAACGAATACTTTGTTTCCGAAGTATTGTCAATGGACAGGAATTAAATAAAATATCAATTTTTTTGAACATTTATTATATCTATAAAACGACAAACGAAAACCATTTTTGCAATTACGATACGTTTTGAACAACTGGTATAATACAGGTCGTTTTATATCGAAAATATAAAAGAAAAACTATTATTTGGTATGAAATCTTCTATTCTTCTTTTTTTGCTTGGTGCTCCATCCAAAATCGACTGAGATCTGAAAATTTATTGAGTTTTACACATTGCAGTTATTTCATACCACATGATTGATTGATTGATTTCATTGATTTCATAGCACATGAGAAGAAAAAGAATTACTCGATTCAATTACTTTCGAGCGACTCTTTTTCGAGAGAAAGATTAGACAGTTCTAGGGGGCCTAAACACGAAAAAGTAAATGTTCCTGTCTTTGTTCATTCACGCATTTGGGTTTTCTCATGAACATCATTTTACTTTAAAATTGAGGGTGTCACTAAAAAAACTGAAAAATATGTTGAAGGATCGCGAGTTTAAAAAGTAACCACGCTGTATACTTACATTCCGAGAGCCGTTTTCTGAGGGTTTCAATTTTTTTCGTAGGTCATCATTCCCCAATATCGCTCTCCCGTAGTTCCATCAATGCGGAAAGAGAATACAATTTCTGTTCTGAAATGATAAACTTATTCGACATAAATGAAATAACTACTCCGTATAAAACGATAAATAAATTATTGAAATTCCTAATCAGAATAAATGAAAGACTAAATCGAAACAAATGAAATACTAAATCGAAAAAAATGAAATACTAAACCGAAACAAATAAAATACTGAATCGAATAAAATACTCAAAATCAACTTAATGAATTAATCAATCCCAAGTTTAATAAGTACTCTGGAAACATTTGGAATAGACATAGTATAGGGTGTACATTAAGTAAGAGATCAGGCGAATAACTAGAAAAATATGATTTTTAGTTTCAATTTCAAGTTTCAGTTTATTTTCTGTAATAAAGTACATAATGATAATAATAAAATAATATTAGTAGTTATAAACATACATAAAGACACCTAATTGAGCATTTTACCTAGGCATTTCTACCTGTTTTGTTACTACTCAATTAGGTAGTATTTACTCTGCACGTTTTATCTTTAAATAGCTAATATTGAATACATAAAAAAAAATTAGAAAAAAAAAACTAAATTACAGTGCAAATAAGGTTATAAGACGAATAAATGTTGACAATTAATAAAATTAAATAATAGATAATAAAAAGAAGACAATACTTACGCAAGGAAGTAGTAGACAAGAAAAAATAAAACGACAATGAACCAGTAGTTTGTATGTTATTAAGCCATTATATCAAATATTTTATTTTGGTTAGTTATTAAATGATTTCTTAATTCAATTTGGAACTTCTTTAATTTTTTTAATTGTCTGAGGTGAATCGGGATTGTATTAAAAAATTTTGGACCGAAGAATGATGATGATCTTTGACTGGCTGATTTTTTAAAGAATTGTAGAGGTATCTCCATATTAGTAACTGATCGAGTTAAATGGGTGTTTTTGTGGTTAAATTTTTCGCCGCTTTTATATATTCTTATTATACATTGATAAGCAAAGAGTAGTTTAATGTTGAGTATTCTCGATTCATCATACAATTTTTTCGTTGAAAATAGCTTTCCTTTTTTTAGGATGATTTAAAATAATGTTTTGTGTTGTCTCTAAAATTTTAATAGTGGTGTGAAATGCTCCACCCCAAGCTACTATACAGTATCTTGATAAAGATTCCACTAGGGAATTGTAAAGTATTAGTAAATTTTTCTTTGAAAGAATTTCTCTAAGAACATAAAATTTATGCATTAAGGCTCTCAATCTATTGCTAACATGGACAATATGTTGTGACCAACGTAGGTGTTGGTCAAGTATAACACCTAAATATTTAATTTGGGATACTTTATGTATTAGGGGGCAGTTACAATCGATTTTGTGACAGTCATTAGTGTGCAGTTTAATTTCAAAGTTTTCAGGTTGTTTAACGATGGTTGAGCTGAAAGTAATAAATTTTGTTTTCAACACATTTAAGGTTAGTAGATTATTATTTAACCATAAATTTATCTTTCCCAATGCTTTTTCTGCGGTGAGTTTGACCTCTTGCCATTCTTTACCAGTGAAAATAATTACAGTATCATCCGCGTAGCATATGATTTTACCAGAGAAGTTATCAATTTGTGTAATGTTATTCATATACACGAGAAAGAGAATTGGTCCTAATACGGTCCCTTGTGGAACACCCACCTTTACTAGGGAATTAGAGCTTCTGTCTTTTCCGATTTTTACGCGCTGGGTTCTGTTTGATAAATAATTCGTAAGGAGTTCTAGTGCTACACCTCTAATGCCATAGTTATTGAGTTTGCCAAGTAGAATGTTATGAGAGACGGTGTCAAATGCTTTGGCTAAATCGAGAAATACTGCAACACATTTTAATGAATCATCTACTGCGCCAACCGTCTTTTCTAGAAAATCAACTACTGCATCTTCAGTGCTTGAATTTTGTATAAACCCGTACTGACATTCTGTTATAACATTGTGAACATGAAAAAAATGTATTAATCTGCTTTTTACCGCATTTTCAAAAATTTTTGCTAAGTTATTGATTACTGAAATTGGCCTATAGTTGGTCAGTTCTCCAGGATCACCGGATTTGTATACAGGGGTGACAACAGATTCCTTCCATTGACTTGGAATTCTTCCTGATTGAAAGCAAAGATTAATGATATGCGTTAATGGAAGAGTAATATATGTATGTATGTTTTTTATCGTGGTTGCTGTTAGATTATCTGGGCCAGGTGCAGAGTTATTCTTTAATTTCCTTATTAAAATAATTACTTCATTTTCTGTTATAGGTTTTAGGAATATATTTGATTCAACCGTATCCTTTTTAATAAACTTATTTGGAATTGTTACTTTATTTATTTTATTTGCCATATTTTCACCCAAGTTAGTAAAAAAAATATTAAACGCATCCGCTTTTGATTTATTATTGTTGATATACTCATTATTTTCTGACTTTATAGATATATTTTCAATTTGTTTAGACTTTTTTGTACTACCTGTAATGTCATTTATAACCCTCCATATTTTTTTGTAATTGTTTCCGGCTTGTGAGATTTTATTTTGATAATGTTCGTTTTTTGTTTTTCTTATTAGGAAATGAAGTTTATTTCTATAGCTTTTATAGTGGTTTTAGAGCTCTAGAGTATAATTTTTTGATAATTTCTTTTTTAGATAGTCTCGTTGCTTTATGGAATTTATTAAACCAGTTGTTATCCATGGTTTTAGTTTAATTATATTATTGTTAGTATTTTTATTTTTTATAGCAGTGTTGTTCTGGATGAGTTTATCAATCTTATTAAAAAATATGTCGTAAGCTTGTTGCGGATCAGTACAACTAATTACATCAACCCAATTCACTGTTTTTAAAGATTGCTTTATATTTTTATAATCTATCACAGACAATTTGTTTTCTAATTCCGTTAAGCCTGGTTTTTGTGTGGAAAAGGATATTAATACAAAAGGGGGATAATGATCTGTCATATCTGTGTGGAATATAATTGGTTCAATTTCAATGCTTTCTTTTAAGGTTTTCTGAGCTCTAATAAAAATATGATCAATGGCAGCTTTTTCTCTCGTCGGTTTATTTATATATGAAACAAAATCTTTAGAATTCATTATATTTAAGTAGTCATTTGTTATGTTAGTTTCTCTTTTTAATAGATCGATGTTTATGTCACCTACATATATTTCTAAATTTTGAAGTTCTATAGAGCTTAGGTATATTTCTAAATTATCTAAATACGTGTTTAAATCGGTAGCTGGTAGTCTGTAGAAACCTGTAAGCCCTATTTTGCAATGTTTAGGAAGATTACTAGTAGTTAATACAGCTCTAAGGAATTTAGTTTCTTTTACAGGCTCAATATTAATAATAGCTGATATAGTATTTCTTACATATATTATAGTACCATCGCATTTGTTAAATACTGCCTCGTTATAGTGGATTGAAAACTTAGGAATGGAAAAATCTTGGGTATTTTTTATGTTACCTGTTTCTGATAATATAATAACGTCAAGCATATCTTTAGCCATTTCCACGTACACCAGCAACTCATTAAAATGTGTTTGTAAGCTTCTTATATTTAAGTGAACAACTCCTAGCCCATATCTGTTCTTGTCTACTCTTCCCTGTATGAATTCCTCGAAATTATCAATAAGTTTTGTCTCTATTTCTTCGTCGTCTAAGACATTCAAAAATTCTATCATAACTTATAAGAAAGTTGTCTCAAACACCCTAAAAATTTATGAAGAAAATACATCTCTGGTTATGTTCTATGTTATAATAAATGACTATTAAATAGAGAAAGTAATAGAAAAAAAAGAAAGAAAAAAAAAAGAATTCTTACTAAGATAAGGGAAAAGGTTTGAATAAGTTTTTCTCCTTTTTTTCCCTTCTACCTTTAGGTTGCATTACATTTATATTGGGTTACATTTTTTTTTATTATATTTATGCATATAGGAGAAATCATTTAGCTGAAAATAATTTATCAAATTCATTTCTATTTCTAATAATAGATACTCTATTGTCCTTGTTTACATAAATTTTGCCATACTCTGTCCAAGCGTTTTTCAAACCTTGAATACCAATAGCTTCGTTTAACAAATTCACTCTTAATCTGGTTAGGTCTTCTCTTATGACAATCCCTGTGCCCTTAAGCAGTTTTTTTTTACCATATACCATTTGTTTTGTTCCGAGATCTTTTAATTTTAGAAAAATACCTCTACTTTTATTTCCTTCTCTCTTCCCAATCCTGTAGCTTAATAGGATATCATTTTCGTTGAGATTAAGCGACATATTTTTATTTAAATTATTTATTATGACTTGCCTTGTATCTTCTTTTGGAGTCTCTTTTAAATTAAAAACTCTGAGGTTGAAAGATCTAGTCGATTGATCCATTTGATCCATTTTCAACTCAATCTCTACATTTTCCATACTGAGAGTAGTTATTTTATTTTGCAAATTATTCATTTTGTCTTCAAATTTATCATTAAGTTTGTCAGAATCCTCCTTTAATTCCGCCACTGTAGTTTCAATGTATTTCAGCTTGTTTTCAAACGTGTTTATTATCGCCTCTGCTACTTTTTTGGCAATTTGACTGATAAGCAATTCATTTTGAATAGCCCTGCTTACCGCTGATTCAATTTCTTCGCGGATTTCTCTGGTTATTACCACGATTTTGTTATTATTTAACACTCTCGCGTATTGCAGACACTACCACGATCACTGTATCACTTTTTTTTTTTAATTTTATGTAATACCTTGTATTTTAACTTTATTGCGGGAGCCCAATTTTCGAACAACCATTCAATATCGGCCATAGGCGTATACAACACGTTTTAGTGGGAATGTAGTTATGAAGCCTTTATTTAATGAAGCCCATCTAGTAGAGGAAAAACTTTTTTAACAACTTTTTCCAAGGCTTTACTGAAATTCCGTACTATCCGATTACAAAAAGGGGGCCCTGAGGCGCCCCAGTAGGACCCGAAAAGAATTTTTTTAATTCATATTCAAACATAAACTTTTCCGTTCGGTTCGAATCAGCCGACAAAAATAGGATGTTCCATTTTAAAAAAATTGTTGTGGTTCCCCGCGAAGCCCTAAACATGATCCATCCATCCATGATGTCCCATCTAGCGGAGATAATAATTCTGAACAACTTTCCCATTACATGTGTTTCACTAAAAATGCATATTTTTCGAGTAATTCTCTACTTAAGGTACACCGTAATCTAATAATCTTGTGATTTTAGGTATATGTATTCAAAGTGTTCTTAATGAAAGTATCTTAAACCAATACAACTTTGGACAATAAATTGAGAATCAACTTACCTTCGAAAACACTTTCTAAGTCCTGTAAATGATATTATCTAAGTAATTCTTTTACTTCTTCCATTTACACACAGTGGAATAATGAAAACAAACTGAATAACACAGATATAGTTTAACAACGACACACGACACACTACTGGATACTCGACTTGACGACGGTCGATATCATACTGTTTTGCGTTCATAAAAAAAATTTCATTGGTTCGAATAATTTTTCAGACCGAAATTGAAAAAGGATACATTATTTGAGTGAAATAAGCCCATTTATTTCATTCCAAACAATGATTTTTGAGTGAAGTGAATATTACTCAAACCAGGTATTTTGATATCAAATAAATCGAAATACTACATTCAATCAAATAATTGCATTGCTTTGAATAATTTTCGAAACCTAAATTGAAATGAACCTATTATTTGAGTTGAATAAACCAATTTATTTCATTCCAAACCATAATGTTTGAGTGAAATGAATGTTACTCAAACCAGGTATTTTGATATCAAATAAATCGAAATACTACATTCAATCAAATAATTGCATTGCTTTCAATAATTTTCGAAACCTAAATTGAAATGAACCTATTATTTGAGTTGAATAAACCAATTTATTTCATTCCAAACCATAATGTTTGAGTGAAATGAATGTTACTCAAAACATGTATTTTGATATCAAATAAATCGAAATACTACATTCAATCAAATAATTGCATTGCTTTCAATAATTTTCGAAACCTAAATTGAAATGAACCTATTATTTGAGTTGAATAAACCAATTTATTTCATTCCAAACCATAATGTTTGAGTGAAATGAATGTTACTCAAAACATGTATTTTGATATCAAATAAATCGAAATACTACATTCAACCAAATAGTTGCATTGCTTTCAATAATTTTCGAAACCTAAATTAAAATAAACCTATTATTTGAGTTGAATAAACCAATTTATTTCATTCCAAACCATAATGTTTGAGTGAAATGAATGTTACTCAAAACATGTATTTTGATATCAAATAAATCGAAATACTACATTCAACCAAATAGTTGCATTGCTTTGAATAATTTTTGAAACCTAAATTAAAATAAACCTATTATTTCAGTTGAATAAACCAATTTATTTAATTCCAAAAATTATGTTTGAGTTAAATGAATATTACTAAAACCAAGTATTTGTATCTCAAATAAATCGAAATACTATATTCAAACATTCCTTTTTTTCTGTGTAGGTATGCAGGTACAACTTCGTGTTATTCTGGTAGATGATATGATGAAATCCTTCCATAGGAAATAATAATATGATTATCTGGTACCATAAACATCAGATCTGGTATATTTTCTTGAATATTCTGGTACATACTTTTATTTTACTCTTACAACCCTGATTTTGTTTTTATTCATTGTTGTTAATTCGTATATGGTGGAATTTTTTAGAGTTTTTGTGAATATTGTGATTACATTATCAATTTGTTATTCAGGAAAACAGTGACAACGTTAGAATCGGGAAATAAGTGTGAATATATAGATAAACTGTGAAAGGACATGTCGCCAAGAGTTCAATCAAAATGTTACTATGCCTCATTGTTCTGTACATAAAAATAAAAAAAAAAGTTGAATCATGTGATGTTTTATGAAATCTTGGTAATATTCGATTCCTACATCTTTATCACACTAGACTATCGAATTTCAGATGATATAGCAATATTTTTATCCTTAACAATGTTACAATCAAATGTACAATGTTGACAATTGTTAATGTTAATGGTTCCAATAATTAACAGTGCTACAAAATCTGTTGTAAAATTTAATTTTTCTGAAATTAGGACGTACATTAACAAGATATTTCTCGAAACTTTTCCATTTTGTAAATTGA
Source organism: Lochmaea crataegi (assembly GCA_947563755.1). Taxonomy (NCBI): domain Eukaryota; kingdom Metazoa; phylum Arthropoda; class Insecta; order Coleoptera; family Chrysomelidae; genus Lochmaea; species Lochmaea crataegi. The sequence continues at coordinate 106,337,360 of OX387422.1, forward strand.
ATCAATAACCTTCAACCACGTTCATGATGACTACCTTTTTCCTTTATTGTAAGTGAAAATAGACGTCAACTTTCCAGTCAGATTTGGAAGCGTGATCGTAGTAAAACAGTTTTTTTCTATGTATCTGGAAAATGGGCAAAGTGACCGGATAAATGTAGGAAAGTTCTTGATTTTTTTGTTTTATTTACCTCACATTTCCAATTAAAGATTCATTTTAGAGACAAATTGAAAATTGGCCATAAGGAAATATCTTACTGACAATAATGTTTAGTTATTGATAATAAATCTTTAAAATAAATAGAAACGACACACTCTGTGCTCCAGTATGGTAAATACCATAATTTGAATTGATCTTAAGGGCCGGATTTAAACATCTGGCATATCTGGTTCATCTCAATAATTCACCCTGTATGTAACTTTTTCCACCCGTAATAGACAAAAAACAGATAAAAAATGTTTGTAATAACCTAGTTTTCTTATTTTTTCAAGGAAAAATCATGTCTAGTTATTTTAATCGGAATGACATGAACAAGCCCGGAAAATGTTTATTCATAAATTAAAAAAGAAAATAAATAACAACCAAACAATAAAATAGTTTCAACAATGTGGAACAAAGCAAAAAACAATTTAATAAACATTACGATTATAAAAGATGTTCAAAATGAAATCCATCTGCCTCAATACACTTTTCTTGACGAATGTTTGAATGTGTAATGGACTTTCTGATTGTCAGTTGGTCATTTCTGATAATATTGCAACAGTGAATAATTCTGTCAATGAGCTGCTGCCGCGTATTTATATTTTCTTCGGAGACCAGCTCTTTTAATCGACCCCCAATGTAATAATCAACAGGGTTATAGGCTGGGGATCTTGGTGCCCATGGAATAGGACCCCCGCGTTCTAACCATCAGTTTCCATAGATGGTATCTGAATGCTGGCGTACGGCAACAGCAAAATGAGGTGATGCCCCATCATGCTGAAAGTAGATCCCTCGTAGGCCCACATTAGCGAGTAGATTGGGTAAGATATTCTGCAAAAAATTTAAATAAACATGTCCTGTTAGTGGACCATCAAAAAAATGGGGTCCTATTAGATGAGTGTTGATTACTCCGATCCAGACATTTACAGAGAATCTTTGTTGCGAACGATATTCTCGAATCGCATGTGGATTTTCTTCGGCCCATGCGTGCGAATTTCGCGAATTATTTATTCCATCTCTGGTAAATTGTGCTTCATCGGTGAATAAAATTCTGTACAATACAAGTCGGTGATTTGCAGCCCACCTTGAAAATGTTAGGCGATGGATTCCATCTCCAGGATGTAACCGTTGAACTAATTGTATGTGGTACGGATGTAAGTTATTTCTTCGCAACACTCTACTCACTTTGGATTGGGAAACACCTAATTGTACTCCTACTTTTCTGGTACTTATTTTCGGATTTAAGTCCAAAGTATCCAGTATATTGTTTTCTAAAACAGGATCTACATTTCGTTCTGATTTTGTTTTAGGAAAAGTACCATTGTTTTTCAAGAAATTAGATTACAAATTTAAACATTCGTCAAGAAAGGTATATTGAGGCAGATGGATTTCATTTTCTTTTATAATCGTTTTATAATGTTTATTAAATTGTTTTTTACTTTGTTCCACATTGTTAAAACTGTTGTATTGTTTGGTTATTGTTATTTATTTCATTTTTAAATTTATGAATTAAACATTTCCTGGGCTTGTTCTTTTCATTCCGATTAAAATAATTAGACATGATTTTTCCTCTAACAAATAAGAAAACTAGGTTATTACAAATATTTTTTATCTGTTTTTTGTCTATTACGGGTGGAAAAAGTTACATACAGAGTGAATTATAGAGATGAACCAGATATGCCAGATTTTTAAATCCGGCCCTGTAAATCAATTCAAATTATGTTATTTACCATACTGGAGCACAGTGTGTGTGTCGTTTCTGTTTATTTTAAAGATTTCTTTTCAATAACTAAACGTTATTATACAGTAAGATATTTCATTATTGCCAATTTTCAATTTGACTCTAAAATGAATCTTTAATTGGAAATGTAAGGTGAGTGTAATAAAAAATTCAAATACTCAGGTCTAACTGTCTATTTACGCCCTCTGAAAAAATTAAATCAGATTTTAGAAAAATCATATACAGGGTGAAGTGTTGAATATGAAGCAGTCTCACAAATTTTCACGAAGACGGTCCTGGATTTTTAAATTCTGAATATGTCAGTTAGTTTCCAGTCACCAATTCACACTTTCACCAAAAAATGAGACAAATCTACTTAATCATTGAAAAGATATGACGAAACATTGTTTTGCTGAAAATCCATAATTCACCCTGTATATTAATAATCAGAGCAAGAAGACAATTTTTATTGGTTATTTGATAATCCCCTAACGTGCCTCTACTCATGGTAGAAGTATGTACAGTTCCTCGTAACTCACCCTGTATTTAAAAAGAGTATCTGTAGTAGATACTGTAGGTTTTTATTTTGAGTGAAAGTATAAGACACGTCTGAGAATTCGATAAAATGCAAATTCCTATGAATTACTAAATACATATTGTTACGCGAGCTACTGCATTAATATGCTCACTTAGTGCCCCCAGTGAAATCCCCGTATGAGACGACTATGGCTCCTCTGCCCAATTTTCGAGAACCATCCAAAATACGAAACATCAACATTTCCTTCCTCTTTTGGGAAAACTTCATGTGGAATACAAATTCTTTGATATATTTTCGAGAACGGGAAGGGAATAAGCTAATTTGTCTGCCGCTGTTTTTGTTCTGCATTATTTTTGTGCGGCGCTATTTTGACTGACGCTATTTTGCTACAGAGCCACTGAGAGGTGGCGGTTTAAGCCTTGGGAATATTCTGTAGGTTTAAGCGTTTTTCACTCAACGGTTTAAGTAAATTGTTATTGAAATTTGATACTTTTAAATATTTGCGTAACCTAGATACTACTGAACGATAGATGGCACCATCATCAGCCTAAAATATCAGATCAGAGAGTAGTAAAATTAAACTCGATGTGTTTGCTATGACCAGTTATTCTCTGATCGTTTCTGACATTTTCTGATCATACCTAATGATTTCAATAACTTAAAAAATTGTGTACGCCACTGTCTTACGCTTTAAATTTATGTAAAAAAATATTTGAACATTTTTTTTTGATAAAGCTTCTAATAACTTAGATGTCAACATTTATTAAAATTGACTACTTATCGATTTTCCCTGGTATCTCACAAATAACAAGTATAAGAAAAAAAATCAAATGTAACCAGTGATTTGAGTTTAAAAAAAAGTCCAGTCATGGGACTGCCGACAGAAGTGAAAACACCAATAAACGAATCCCTTTTAAAATTTTTATCGTAACCCCATCGTAAATGGAATTTTTTACAAATAAATTAACCCTCTTTAAAAATTCCATCGTACGCCCACGGTAGATGTAAATTTTTACAAATAAATTGATCCCTTTTAAAATACATTTTTTACGCCTATGGTAGAAAGAAATTTTTACAATTAAATTATTAACCCCTTATAAAAAAGTACTTATATACACACAGTATACATATAGCTCATGGAAATTGTGACGATGATTTATTCAAAACAATATACGCTTCATTGTTAATGGGGTGTTAAATCTAACAAAAATATGATGTTTTCTTACTGTTAATATAGCTTGTGGTGGACAAAATCATAATGGGGAATCAATTATTTTTAATATTTTCATTCTCACAAGATTTTTTTGTCGATTTGAAAATTCAACTTTTGGATGATTTAAATAGTTCAGTATTCATGCTTTTTCATACATAACCTGAAAGAGAAGTTGGCTACACAAGAGTTGACGTGTTGTGCTTAGAACATAGAGAAATAGCATAGAACGCTTGTTTCAACTTCAGATTCATCCGGGCGTGACGTCACGTGGACTTGCCCTATAGGACCACAATTCTGTCTTCTTTTTTAAAATCATAATGGAGTATAGGTTATGTTTAGTTTATGTTACATTGCTTTTATAGTGAATTACTTGAGTTGTTTAAATTTACTTCCGATTTATATTGTTTTTACGGCTATGAGATTATTTTATAAATTTTACTCTCTAAAGTATCCAATTTAACAGTATTCTGAGATGTTAACCGACAACTAACAGCAACACTTTTTACCTCTAAGGGACTTGTTTGTTGGTATTGATTGATCATTCCCCAGGAGGTTTTAGTGCCAACATCATAATCTTCTGTTAAAACAGGTTCATTTGGGACTAACAACTCATCTAATTTTAGCTTTTGGATTGAAGAAGATTCTGGCCAATTAAAAACGCGAGGCACAAATAATGGTTTCAAAATAATTTTCCCTTCCATCAACGAGTGTTTAACATAATTTTCCATGTTACTTTCAAACTAAAAATCAAACATATTTAAATACATCGATACTTTCTACACACACAGATATAATTACTTACATCAAAATGATGTTCACAGCAATATAAACTAGTTGTAGTCTGTTTATATTTCCTTCTAGCAGCCTCAAACCACAAATTTCGTCTGACTTCTACTGCAGGCACAGTTACAAACTTTTTACGAGGCGTTGTAACTGTTGTGTTCGTGCAGTATGCAGATTTATATGATTTTGACATTATTCCAAGTTGAAAAATTGTGGAGAAAAACTAACTAAAAAAATATTAACACAATGCTTTATTTTTTTATAATATTGAAACGTCAAGCTCGTATAAACTGTAAACAAAAACAAAACACTCATATAGACCTTGACAGTTTTTCAAACTTCAAATTCAAATGGCCTTTTTGTAACTGGCTATTTGTTCATAAAACATCTAAATCAGAAAGTGGCTAGCTTCATATTTAAGTGCGTGACGTAACTGTAGTGAAAGTTGCAAACATTTAGGAAATCTTAATTACCAGTTTTCTCCTAAAAAATTCGGTTTAAAAAATGTTTAAATTAATTTTTGCAAAGTAGTACTAATATACTTCAATAAAATACCAAAAGCCGGATATCAGTTTAACACCCCATTGTAAAGATCAGCAGATATAGTTTTCCTTGATTTCCTATATTATTGCACAGTTATACTGATCTTAAATAGGAAAAAGATATCCAGGATATCCCCATAAGGCTAATAATACCTAAGGGTATGGACAGAAACAAAGCGGGTTACCTGCTCGCTGGTTACCGGCGCCGATAACCAGCGCCGATAGAGGCAGGCTTGCACACAAAAAGAAAACGGGTAATCGGAATCGGCTTCTGTTTTCGTAGATTTATTTCACTTAGTTGAAGGTTAAAAGTAGTGCTAAACGGACGAACAAATTTTGTTAAACAATCCGTTTTTAAAGTTAAAAATGCGGAACAGAGGTATTCATCCTATTAATAAAATAATTAAAAGATTATCCAGAACGCTTTTATCGTTATATGCGAATTAATCATTGTTCCACTACATTTCTGTTAATGTGGACTTTATCCCGTTTGTCCCATACGGGGATTTGTTTAAAAACAGCAGAAATTAATGCATCCGTATCCATCACCGGCTCGCTTATAATTAAATACTCATTCCGGTAAACTGCCAGCGGCTTGCTATACGCTCCGACAAGCTTCAGCCTGCTTTGTCTCTGTGCGCTTACGTTTATCAACCATAAGTAAATTTAGGCGCTGGTAACCAGCAAGCAGGTAATCCGCTTTCTTTCTGTACATACCCCAAGCTTAAATATAATATGATATCTACTTCCTTCTATTAATATATATGTTACAGTCAATTTGTGAAAAGACGCCGTATATATACCGCGCAGACCGTTTATATACAGACTGCCCAAATCAGACCGTTTATATAAAAAATATTTATTTCATAAATCGACTAGTCATTATATAAACAGCGTCGGCCGTATTATACTGCGTACTTATTTTTAGGCAGTTTGTGAAACAATTCAATAATTACATCTACAAACAAGACCGTAATAGGATTTTGTACTATACCCAAAATTATTAATCTCTGGCAAATAAAATAATTTTATTTCTATGCCCCACTATTTAGAATTTCTGTCTTGGTTAAAACAGATCATTGGTTAATTTATCGAGAAGGGCAAGGAAAATCATTGAAGAAGCCATTTTATTAACACTGTATAGCTTCTTCAATGATCTTCCTTGCCCTTCTCGATAAAAAATACAACTATAAAATCTCCTAGCGGTTAAAAACAACGAAAAAAATAAACTGACTAACTTTTCATGCGCGTTTTATATAATGCCTAGTCAGTTTATAATTTGTGCCGTATTTCACATATAGCAGAGCAGTTCAGGCAATATATTGATATGAAAAATAATAACTACACATTGTACATAACCGACACGAGTTACTTCTAACATAAAAGCTTCAATAATTATAAAATATTAAAGGAAAACTATTTAAATGATTCAAATTAAAATAAACCAAACTCAAAGAAGCAATTCAAAATTTATAATGTACCTCGAACATACATACAATGGATAAAGTCTAAAATTCAATTATACAGTGTGGAAACCACTCATGGAATAAAATTCTTTATGTCATTATTTTAGAAAATTATAAAAAATGCCGAGACACGTCAACTTTTGAATTGAGTTGTGCGTTATGTAATCATAAATTTAAATGTACAGGGAGATTCACGCAAGTATGCCATAGTCGGTGTTGTTGTTTTTTTAATGAAACGCCCTGTATATTTGCATATTTTTGAAATCCTCTTAATGAACCGATTCCAACAAACTGAATAATGTATGGTCAATTATGAATTATACAGGGTGAAATTTTAAAATTAATAATTTATTACACTTGAAATATTGGTACTTTTTTAAATTAGCTAAATATGGATTTATCAAAAATCTAAACTAACTAATTATTAGACGGCTACGCCCATGAATTTTATCATAAATACCTAAAAATTGCCTAAAAACGCCAATAACTAGACAAAATCGGTAAATAATGTGGATTGTTTTCTATTCTGTCAGTTGTTGATGTGTTGACAGTTTATACTGAAAAAGTAAAATCTTTGTCAAACACTCTTTCCTTGTCGACATAACAATGAAATATTTAACTGAGACTCACCGAATTGAGATTTTAATGATGATCGGGTACGGGGATAACTGCAGAAGTCAAGTTGAAGTGGCAAACTTATTTAATCACAGGTATCCCGAATTGCCTAATATTTCACAAAGTACTGTGTCTAAAATTCATGCACAATTCAGAGAACTTGGACATGTAAAACCATTGAAGAGAAAACCACACTTCGTTGAAGATGATGTGAAAGTGGATATTTTGTTAAGTGTCGAAGAGGGGGCAACACCCCATTATGCTTTAATGGTAAGAACTTATTTAGATGAAATCTTCCCCAATAAATGGATTGGACGAAGAGGTACTATTGAGTGGCCAACTAGATCGCCAGACCTCACGCCGTTAGATTTTTTTCTGTGGGGTTATCTCGAGAACAAAGTATATGCAACACAACCAACTAGCATTGTAGACCTCAAAGACAGGATAACTACAGAAATACGGAATATTTCACCTCAAACTTTAAACAAAGTTAAGGAGGAGTTCTATAGGAGACTGTGCTATTGCCAACAACTAGGTGGAGAACATTTTGAGCATTTATTTTAATGTATTAAAATCAAATACATCAGGTATTTTATGTAGGTGTTTAATAACTGTAAAAATAAAAATTTCACCCTGTATAATTCATAATTGACCATACATTATTTAGTTTGTTGAAATCGGTTCATTAAGGGGATTTCAATTAAAAAAAAACAACACCGACTATGGCATACTTGCGTGAATCACCCTGTACATTTAAATTTATGTATACATAACGCACAACTCAATTCAAAAGTTGACGTGTTTCGGCATTTCTTATAATTTTCTAAAATAATGACATAAAGAATTTTATTCCATAAGTGGTTTCCACACTGTATAAAGAAAACTCAAACAAATCACCTGGCATCAAATATAAGATACACCTTTAAAAATGTTCATGGTTTTTATGTATTATCTTGAATTTCTTCATGTAAAATTAAATTTGTCCAAAAGCATTGCGAAACTTTATTCGTATTATGGTAGAATCTAAAATAGAAAAACTTTTAATACAGTTATTAGATCTATGACACCTGTGAAAGTATTTATCATCTGATGTATGACAGGTTTGAACATAGAATTGTCAGCTAGAATAGGAAAATTACCAACCTAACTTGAATAAGTCAAATAATTTAAAAATTTAATTAATAAAAGATTTAAACCCAAATAATTCATTTAGAAATTTAAAATATGATGCTTTCTTTTAAAAAAAGATTAAATCTATCAAAGGATATAATAAAATCTATTTAATGAACAACAATAAGTTAATTTGATTGGTCAATGACAATCAAACAAAGAATTTACTTTTAGAGATAGTAGGCAGGTTGTTGCTAAGGAAGAAAAAGGAAATGGGTTGTTAGGTACTTGTTGATAGAGAACGCGTCGTCCCTTTTTCGAAAATGAATTTTCTACAAGAAGCACGTTATTTCGTTCAGTGAAAAAAGTTTGTAAATTTGATAAACTATCTATGTAATTCATAGTGAAAATAGTTTAACTAACCTTGTAACACGGTTCCTGAAGAAAATAAACACCGAGGGATCTTCGTAAGTAAATAAATTTAAATAAACCATATATTAAATCTCATCAAGAGGCATTCTGCATTGGAGCTGTCTTGCTTTTCGTTTTGGAGCTTACTTCACAAAGGCCCAGAGCGGTCTAAAACAGGAAAGAAGTGATTATTCATTTTTCAACATTAATAGAAGATAAAAGGTATTTAATAAACTTCAATTTAAAATAAAAAAACTTACTTGTGAGTGTATATAAAAGGAACTTGGATATTTTGCAAATTCAGATACAACTGTATCGTCCATTTTGCTTTTCGTTTTGGCTTATTTAAAACGGTATCACTGTAAATACACAAATGTATAAAAAGTTGCATAATTGCATGTATTAAAAATAATTTTCATTGTATGAATGTGTTGGTAGAGTGAAAGACCATCTTAGTTAAGTTTTCTTTTCCTATTCGATGTAAGAAATAACGTTTATCTTGCTAATTTATGTCCACAAAATTAATTTTCATAGAATAAATCCCAAGTATTATTTCGAAGTAATTCTTTTTATCAGTTGGTACAACTATATTGAACTCCTGTTACACATCACTGGGGCACTTTCAGGGTGAGTGCACAGGACCGTATTCAGGAAAGTATTTAAATCCAAATCAGATGTTAAAAACTTTATTAAAAATTTTATTTAAATAACATTGAATTTTGGCGCCCATAAAAAAAAACAGTAATTAGATTTCTTACACATTAAACCCATGAACCCAAACCCTGAGAAGCTGAGTTGTCATAAAAAAAGGTGAGTACACTGTGTTGATAAAATTGCAAAATTTGAAATTATTCCGGGTACAATAAAAATATATAAAAAAAAATTTTAAAACACACAATAAAATATCATATCAATATATACCGGCTAGACAGTATATATAATACCTAATTTCATATATTGACTGTAACATATATATTAAGTCAATCACAAGATAGGTCACTCACTATTTGGTCTAGCCAAAAATTAAACATCAAGTAGGCATCACATAAAATGTAACTTCTGTCATTCTGACGATGATATTCACACATCGAAATAATGATCAATAATTATTTAGAATTTTCATCAATTTTTCATTAAATAGTGGAATTAATTAGAAACACTTAGTTTCATTTAAAATAGTTAAAATTGTAATATGAGTAGATTCCACAAAGTAAGGTTCCAAACAGTATATTCAAGTATAATATTTAATTTATCTCACACAGTAGATGCTAATTTTCGCCACCATGGACACTAGTGTCTAATTATCAAGGTCCCGCAGGTTCATTGTGGCTATATTGGATATTCACCGAATGGACGAATGATGTCACTGAGGAGTCGGCCATATTGTGCTGGAAGGCACACATTCTATTTAGTATTCATTGCTTATAGATAAACAACGGAATTATAGTTAGACTTTAACTAACAACAAGTTCTTAAAGGTATCTGAAATGCCATCGTTTTGTAGTGTTCTGCGGGAAGAAAGGGATAAGGTATCTTTTTTTCGTTTTCCGGCTGTTTTAACGATGCGAGGTGACATCATAATTAATTTACTCAGCTGATATCTCTAAGACTGAACTCGATTTGTAGTATTTGTAGGCTTTTAAACATTTATAAGCCTTGAATTGTGCACTACTGTAGATATTTCATATAAAGAAAGAAGAGCAAATGTAAAATATTCATTATTTTATTGGTCTCATAAAATTTCCTCAATGAATGGGCATGTTACATTTTAGCAATTCAATTTGTTAACAATAATACAATGAATGAACGATGAATACAAAAACGCTGGTTCTGCAGCATGTGTAATAAATGGATTTATTTTATTTTTTAATATACGTTAAATGGTGGTTTTAAATAATAATTTAATATTTTTCTCATTTCATAATTGGATTGGATTTAATTTCAAAAGATTCATCTAAATTGAAATCACTTATATTATTACAGCGAACCCTTGGCCATAAAACATTTCCAGACTTCATCTAGCCATGGAGTATGATTGCTAAAAAATAAAATATTGTTGTTAATATAAAACTATTAGTGAATTGATTATAATGTTTATTCACAGGTATTTCACAAAGTTTGTTCAAAGTATACACATACGGTCTCATAATACTGTTGAAACGAATTGGTATATCCTGAGTCATAGGCACTTTTCGGAAGGTACTGTAATTCCTCTATATGGAAAGCTCCTGCAAATGAGAATATAGTAAGCTGGAGATAATTTTAAGAACTTCAGCTGGTCCTTAATGCCTGTAATCTGTCCTGTCCCTTCCCTAGTCTCTGACCCGTCTGTGTACCAGACTATTTTATTTTGATTCAGTAAAAGTGAAACAACGTACTGCAGGTGCGAAAGGTGACAGGCACGCGAAGGTCGTATTACAAGAAACGTAAGAAGGAGTACTTCTACATAGGGGTCCATAATTACCTCCTAAGATGATCCTACCATGAAGACGCACTACTTTGCAGCTAGCATGTCTAAAGTAATGACAAGTGATCCGTATGTGACATCGCAACGCTACTGTGGCGCCACCGAGTAGTTCGTATGGACAGGCTCTAATATAGCAGATATAGGAGCGGTTATTTTCTAGAACATCTAATATCCACGGACGCATAGATATGCCATATACATTTGAATACATTTTTTACCATGAATTATGACTATTTAATTTCGAATTACTAAGTCGTGATTATGATTCAGTAAGACATTGTTACGACTTGTCAAATCGTTATTATGAGTCAGTAAGACGTGATATATAACGCATGATTGGAACTAATTTATTTAATTTAATTTGAGTAGTTCAAAGTGAAACGGTCAAATACATAGTTGAAGATGATCTTGTAATGTTTTTATGATTCAAATGATTATCTGGAATCGTTGAACTTTAATCCTGGAGTGCTATTGTACGTAAAATTTACGTACGGTTCCAATCCTAAGCCAGTAATTCCACTCCTGCTCCCTCTGTCAAACTCGACCTTTTAAAAGCCAACACGTAAAACGTATGACAGTTACCTTTTGTCCAAATGCAAAAAACCCATTTGTGGGCAACATCAAGTTAAAATATATAAAGGATGTTTGCAGTTACTTGTTTTTTTTTTGTATTTTTAATGCCCATATGAAGAGTTTTTCGTAGAAGTTTTTGATTTTCTTTTGAAACTTAAATTTTTTTAATCTATGTAAATTTCACGTGTCAATATGCGTCTGGTTACTAGCAATAGTATTCCAGGACGTAAGGATACCGTTTTACAAGAAAGAAGAGCAAATGTAAAATGTGCATTATTTTATTGGTCTCAAAAAATATGTTACATTTTATGTGTGATAATTGGATTTATTTCATTTCTATTATTTAGTAAACATTAAATGGTGCTTTTAAATAATCATTCAATATATTTCTCATTTCATAATACTGTCTTGGATTGAATTTAATTTCAAAAGTTTCATTTAAATTGAAATAAGGTAAGTGTAGGCAATAACGCCACCTTAAGCTTCACATTTTTGTTTTTTAATGAAAATAACTTATTTTTATAGATCTCAAATATTAAACAGGGTGATAGGACTGTACTGCAAGTAATAAAACACATATTAAATAAAATTAGGTTAAATTAGGGCCACAGTAATTTTTTTTGTGATCTAATGCGAATTGGCGTTATTGCTAACTCAGTGTAAGCAATAATATGCGTTTAATACCTAGAACATAGAACTTTTTATTAAAAAATATTAAAAACTAAACGGTTTACTGCAAACATTTCTTTATTATAAAATTAAAACATTAAAACTGAACATAAACATTCTTTGGTTACTTAGTAAACATTTAAAAACTCTTAAGATAACTAAGCACAGTAAGGACAGATGTAACCCTCCTCCTTGTCTTCTCTAGTTAAACCTACACATTCGTCATGCAGGTAGCATTTGCAAGAAAAGCATAAATGCATATCAGCTTTCCTGTCTTCCTTGCAGGCTTTGCAATACCAACTAGCCTTATTTGAACTGTTTTTCTGTAGTTGAAGTTTAGGTGCATCTTTCTTGCTAATGGCTTTATCGCCTTCCTTTAGTGTCGATTTTGACGAACTGCACTTGGTTATGTTTTTTGTCTCCTTTCTTGTTGGCACTAATGTTTTAACATTCGGATCATTCTTTTTAAAGAGGTCTTTGGTAATCCTTTGCGCTCTGCTGTTTATTGCTGTATTTCGACGAGTTGTAGGTTTTTGGGTCATATCTGGAGTCTCAAGCATTTCAGAAAAGGTAACGTCTAATTTTTCTTCGGCATTAGAATTTTCGGAATTGCTTTCGGAATCGTTGCCAGTATCACCCTCGAAAGAGCTTTCAAACACTTCCACATTGCTGTCACTGCTGCTACTGTATCGTTTTTTGCCCAAGCGTCGACGTTTGGGAGCCACACCAGAAGGACCAGGAGATGGTGTATTCTCTCGAATTATCGGAGGTTTTACTGAACGGTTTGTTGATAAAACTTGTTGATTGTCATCCCTTTGGGCTGGCTCAATTTGGTTTATTTCTGGGTCTTCTCTTTCAGTCACAGTACTTGGTGCATAAGCAACCTCTGGCAGTATGTCCGGATTGAAGGGATAAATGCCCCAAGCTGAAAATCCGGATTTGATATTTTTTGGTGTCATACAATTATCCCATACAACTGAGAGGATGCTTCCGAAACGTTGAGCTTTGCGCACTCTGATTTCAGGATGCCTCTCAAAAAAATGCTTCAGCCAGAAACGGCCAGCCATTTGTTTTTCAGCACTAAATTGGTTCTTGATATTGTTTGTCACACAAAAATTGTAAACACATCGACGTAATACCTTTGCAGTTAATGGGTATCCTACTTCCGACAGGCGGATTATTCTCCTACAAAGCTCTTCGTCTTGTTCAGGCGAGATGATCGTTTTTCGACCCATTGCAAATTTTGCGATGTTTCCTTTCTGCAGATATTCTCTTAAAGTTCGCCGAGGAATGCCGTATGTGCTACTCGCGATATTTACAGACATGCCATTTTGAGTATCATTTATGGCATTTTGCAGCGATTCTGCGTCCCAGTTACCCCTTAGGCCCTGATTTCTACGTCTGGGCATCTTACGCTGCAACAGAAAAAAAAGATTTAACAAACCAGAAACGCACAAAGAAGTGATGCTTTAAAGTATTGTATTAAATCTCAGCTGTTGGCAATAACGCCATGGCGTTATGGCTTAGACCTTAGTATGGCGTTATTGCTAACAATTACATTTTTTAACATAACCTATGTTTACTTAAAGAAAAAAAAAGAAAGAAAAAACTTTTTTTTGATTAATGTAACCACAAAAATACCCCGATTAAACATTTAACATAAAAAACTAACTTACCTATTTTGTTTCTGTAACACAGCACTCGATAGGTTTTCAATATTTAATATCAGTCCACAAACAAACGTCCGTCCGATGAAAAACACACTGCAGCACTGACGTTTCTCACCACAGAGTAGTAAATCTTTGAACAGGACACCTATACCTATGGGAGTAAACAACATTTAGCGCCATCTGCTGTTTGGATCAAAAATCTCTGATCTACGACACCATGGCGTTATTACCAGCCTGGCGTTATTGCCTTCACATACCTTAACTTATATTATTAGAGACAACCATTGGCCACAAAACATTTCCAAAATCTTCATTTAACTTTGGAGTAGGATTGCTGAAAAATAAAATTAATTAGGTGTCAATTAATATAAAACTATTAGCGGATTGACTATAATATTTACTAACAGGTATTTCACAAAGTTTGTCCAAAGTTTACATATACGGTCTCTTAATACTGGTTGAAACGATTTGGTATATCCTGAATCATAGTCACTTTTCCAAAGGTATTGTAATTCCTCTGTATGATAAGCTCCTGCAAATGAAAATGTAATGAGCTGGAGATTATTTCAAACCTTCAGCTGATCCTAAATGCCTGTAACATATCCTGTCCTGTCCCTTCCCTAGTCTTTCAGGTCTCACCTCAGGATAACGTTAGTCCGTTTGGGTTTTGCCAGTCCTTTCTATGAGGTGACTATTTAAAGCCGCTGGCGTCAGTTAATATGTTTATACAATGAGTATCAGTGCTGTATTTGTTAATTCTGGCACATTGTAGGATAGCATAAATTTCCGTCTGAAATACAGACAGAGGTATGTTTTCCTAGTGAGAAGGAACATCTTGTGTTAGGACCGGGGGAAAGTTTAGCGGCCATATAGTCTGATTTCATATCTAAAATGGTTAAAAAAACATGGTTCCACATCTTACCTGTCATATTGGTGGATACGAAAGAAAACTGGTATAAATATGTGGAAGCATGTTTTGATGTAAGATCTGCCTGACGAATTGTCGGGTGTGTAAAATAAGTATCACTGGATATCTAAAATTAAACAATAAATTAACTCTCTGACAGATGTAGGAATAGAAGTATTTGAATAAATTTTATGAATCCAATGTTTTTGAAATAGTCGTAGAAACCTAGAAAAAGCAAATCAAAATAACAATACCTTAGTAAATGAATAAGGATCTTCAACAAATGATGTATTTGTGTACAATTTTTTCATTAATTCGCCGACAGCTGGTTTGTCTTCATCATCAATACTAAGTTCGTTATTAACAATTCTTGTTGAATCTGCATCGAAGTATGCAGATTTTTCAGTATATTCTTCCCAGGTAATACTCAATGGCGTAACAACTGGTGACGCTGGAAACAAAGATTATTATTTTAATTTATTATTATTAAAACTATGTACGTGATTCATTGGTTTCCATTATTTATATACTGAGATATGTAACATGTCTTGGAATACGGCTAAAATACCAACAGATTAAGAGGCAGCGATGTTGATACCAATTTTTAAATCCGGAAATAGCAAGCAATGTAACAACTATAAAGGAATAAGTTTAATGTGTGCATCGATGAGAGCATATGAAAATCCTGGATAACAGGGTGATCCAAGGGCGAAAATATGGACAAGCTTGAAAAAAAGGGCAGTTGATTTGAAATTAAGAGATGTAATTAACACCTTATGAAAGCATAATGTCAACTATGTAATTAGTAAAAACTTATGGTAGGATGTCTTTATAACTACTATAAGACAATGAGGATATAATAAGTATATAATAAGTATATGCATGCACAAAAAAATATTTGTGGGATATAAAAACTAAAGCAGTTAGAATATGTAAGGGAGTATATGCCGATGATGTAGTCCTTATGAGCACCCTCAACAATAGTCTAAAGCAATACGGAATGAAAATGAATTTGGAACATTCCGCCGTTATGGCAGTAAAACAACAAATAATAAACATAGAAACAGTGAAGACATTTAAATATCTTGGAACAGAAACTGAAAACACAGGCGATTGGGATGCAGAAATCAACAGGAGAATTAATAGTGCTTTGAAAGCATACTACAACATGAATCACATTTTAATCAATGAAAGAGGAGTCTCGAGGAAGAAAAAACTAAATGTTAACAAAGCAATTTATAGACCAATAATGACTTACGGTTGTGAAGCATTGACGCTTACAATTAAAGAAAATAGTTCATTGCAAGCTGCATAGATGGAATATCTGAGGAGGGTAAGAGGTGTCACGAAGAGGGATAAGATGGCAAATTATTATCAATATCGATGATTTATCCTGGTAAATTATGTGTGAATCATCGCCTTTATAAGGGCATTGGCGTTGAAAATATTTTAAAGCTTTTTATACGTATACTATGAGCAAATGAAGGATATGACGATATGTTTCTATATAACATTATTCTTAGCATCTTTACAAAATTATACAATTATATGTAACTTACTTGGAATGAACCACAACATTTCTTCTGAATTGAATCCTATCATCAGTGGAACTTTTGCAAAATCCCCTTCCATAAAAGCTTGGTGTGTAGGTTTGGATAAAAAAGGCTCCACTTGTGACTTAATTTCCAATGTTGGAGCCCAAATAAATTCATCAATTATTCCAACACCTGCACCTAATTCCATCTATAACATTAATAATAAATAACTTCATTGGAAACCGTACGACTGAAGCAAACACCGGAAAACGAACAAGGTGCCGATGCCATGACGCTCTTAATCCCAACATGGTCAAAGCCGAATATTGAAACGTATTTAAGAAGCAACAAATACTTTGTTGATAAATCACAATAGGGAACTTATCCAATTTTTTTTATTAAATAATATCATTAATAATAATATCACAAATCATACAACCTGGCTTAAGAAGTTTTCACATCACAAACCTAAAATATTATCCGCAAGCAATTCTAAAGAATGACGATTTTCGCTGTATCACGATAGGCGGATTATCACCAATATACAGGTGACGATTAATGGTCCTGCTATTTGGATAGCGGATAGAAAAGTTGCCTTTTTGTTGCTCCAAATAGACATATTGTTTTAGAGAAATACAGGGGAGAAAAGCCGAGCTTTTATTGAGGTAGGGCAGCAGTTTTAGCACATTTGTAAATATGATAATATTATTGGCAATAATCATTTGAAATAGTAAAGGTGTATAATTGGGATAATCTCAAATTCTTACTGTAGCTGCGTTGTCAATGATATCCTCCTGAACACTTGCTGTTTGTAAAATTTCCAAAAGCTGAGTAATATTTTTAGGATCAAAACTATCATTTAAAAGTTGTCCTAGTTGAACGGCATACTCGCCAGGATTTGGTACATAAGAAAATGTACAAAGAGCACTTCCACTTTCCAAAATTGCGGCTCTAAATAAACCTAAAAATGGTATATTATGGATAAGGAATATATACAAAAAAGAAAACGTTGCTTAAAATGAATCGTGTGGGAGAAGTATCGTTTTACCTTCGCTTTGCTTGCTCACAATATGAGAACTAACAGAAGATGAACCCGCACTTTGACCACCTATAGTAACTTTCTGAGGATCTCCACCAAATGCGCCTATATTATCCCTTACCCATTGCAGAGCTAAGTTTTGATCCCTTAAACCTAAGTTAGCAGGAATTTCACCATTTTCTGTAGTTAGAAATCCTAAAAAAAAATAATTTGAATAAGTAGTTGATTTTCGAACTGAAACGTGGCTTGAATTAATTTATGATTCAATTAAGACTATTTTCCGTCGACCGTGCGTTTTTGAGCTATATTAATGTACACCAAATCATTCATCAATGACCCCTATTAATGAACGATTTTACATCAATAAACGATTATGATATAGGCAACCAATCATACAGACATATTACTTCTCTAATAGAATACTTCTAGTTTAACATCCTTTATTAATACACTTGTTGGTAAAATAACTATTAAGAAAGTCGTAAAACTGACTTCTAGTGTAGAATATTTATAGTTTTTAATTTACCTGTCGTTTTTATTATATTCTTCCACAAAACTATAAATTATTAGTGTTAAACAATCCAAAAAAGAATTCAAGACAAACGAAAACAGTGATATTTGAACCGACGACCTTCTCTGTGACATTTCAATGTTATGATTTATTCTTTACAGTATTTACCTATGAAACATATTCATATTTTTCATCCACAATCACATTATAATTGGAGTTTTATCCACACTGCTTATGAAGCATATAAAGTACCACTTTATCCACTAGTTTAATGAAGAAAAATGCAATCTCAAATCTATTACACATAAGTTATTTATTATTAATCTTAACATCAACATTTATATATATTAATAGCAACCACTCAACACCTCTCAAATTTTTTCAAATAAATTTCAATAATTTTTGATGAAATCTGATTCTAAATGACTGTGATTGTGGATAAAACGTTGTATTGCATTCATGTTATAGTTGCGTTTTAACAACAATCTCTTTGCTCACGCGTTAAAATATCTCGATTGTTAACAGCCCTTATTAATACACTTGTTGGTTAAATAATTAATTAATATACACCTTGCAATAGTAAATGTGATCTGGTTTGGTGACGTTCAGCTGACGTATCTAGAGATGATGATTTTTATAATAACGATTTTGACAACCGATGTCAGTATGAAGTGCCGGCATCTTATTATTGCTCCCGAAAACGAGTGACGTCAGCGTGCAGACAGGCGGCATAGTCGGCATACCTACTGTCTTAAGCACACACTCAAAGACTTGTAGATATGTTTGTTTGTACATTAAAGAGAACGCTCCCTTGCCGTCACGGTATTTTGTGTGTGAAAATTCCCCAATTATGCTTAATATTAAGCAAACAGAAATCACAAGTTATTTAATAGTATTTACCTAGTGCTTGTAGCCTGTAATTCAAAGTAACAACAACTTTATCATAATCTATAAGATAATGTGGTCCATATCGGGAAATATAGTTCCATCCCAAATTATAAATGCTCCTCCGTGAATCCATACGTATACGGGCAGTTTGTTACTAGGATTATGTTGCTGAAAAAAAAGGCAACAGGTGTAGGTATACATAACGTGTTTCTTCAATACCTATTAAACATGAGTTATAACCTCAATTTGAAATTATTGTCTGGTTGAGTTATCGATATATTTTTATCAAATCATAGTGATCATAATATGAAAAAGTGAAACTCACCAGTTAATTGAATGTATAATAAAATAGAAAATTCCCACCTTATGTTTCAATACAAGTTTCCGTTCTACGACAAAATTCTCCGAACCCGTTTCTAATCATGTTTAATGATCGACGAACTATGCCGAATTTTAAGCTTAAAAAAACGGATCTCTAGCCTAATCCCACGAATAAAAGAACTTGAAATGAAACAATGCAAACAATCTTTTCAAAAAGAAAGCAGTTACTCACTTTAAATCGTAGATTCCCCACTGGTGGCTGAGCATATGGGATTCCTTGAAAAGCATAAAAATCACGTCCCTTATTACTTTGAAGGATGTGGCCTAAAACACTACCATTGTGACTGTTTTTACAATTAAATCGCTTGAGTCTAACTGATGTTGTTTAGTCCAAGCGAACTGGAAGAACTGAAAAAAAAATTATTACATTAAATACTATTAATATAATGTAAGATAATTATACTTTTACCAAAAAAATTATCATATACTTTACAAGCTACAGTTCAGCCAATGTCCAACTCTTTTTGTTGAAATTACTGAAAACAATATCGATACCACTGATGCCCAAAGATGGGCACATTCACTAGGTGTCTGTGATGGTACGATTTAAATCAGTTTATATGATCACATATGAAGCCGTGGTTTGGTGGAGAAAGTGCCAGCAAAATCTGTAGGCGTTGAAAACCATTCTCAATATAACACTCCTTCATCTTCACCTTGAGAGGGTAGCGAGAATGACCACCAACAGAATATACAAAATGAATGGTGGATGCCAATTGGTGGATTGTGATGTGCAATGGACCATGCTATGTCAGGTGAATGACACGGAGCTTTTAACCAACCATTCCTTCGAAACACATGCCCATTAAAAATTCACACCTGCAATCCTCCCTACTTGTCGCAGAGATAATCTGATTCAGATAAGGTTGAAAAAAGGATGTCCAAGCTGGATCCACCGCCAGGTGTAGCCGACCAAATACTGAACTTGTTAATAGTCTTGGAGAGCATGCAACATTCTTTCAAGCGGAAGTGTCCACCATTGATCTGTGCGTTGGGTGGATGCTGGAGAACGGTTACTCTAACTGACAATGGCAATTGCATTTTTTTTTAACTGGTTCGGAATACTAGACTACTTCTAAAGGAGTTGGGTGCAATTGATAAGGATGTCTTGGTATGGATTCGGAGTCACACCGAAATTCTAGGTAACGAAGTGGTGGAATAAAATTAACTAACATTAAAGGAAAACTCACCTCAATAATTACTATAGCAATAATCAGATATGTACTCGAATTCATTGTGCAGCTCAACTCATCTGAAGTTTGAAACTCTTAACTAATTAAAAAAAGTGATTGGTGAAATAGTGTATATCCTGGGTTTATATCCTGAAACGATCATTCGATTAGGCTTCCCCCACCACAATATCGCCTATTGTATGACGATATACTTACTCTTTAGTATGTAGTACGCATTGTAGAGGGACTAAGTGGCTAAAACACAGGATTTTAAATAATAAAGCGATGATAACCGGTTCCGCTTTGAAAAATCTGCTTCTTACGAATTTTACACCTAACAAATAATAATTTTTCTCCTTATTTGCTATTAAAGTGAATTTAGTTTATTAGAAGCTTCATACTTTTGTATCATAAGGGTCAGTCCAGACTTGGTAGCGCTGCTGAGTGGCACCATTTTATGTAGCGCAAACGCCTGGTGTTTGAGGCGGGGGTCAAAATAGGCTAGTAGCTGCTAATGATCACCTACTGGAAGTAGAACCAGCAAGTAGTGGCTGGCAATACGGTCAGATTATTGGCTGCTACTTGACTGTTCCTACCAGCAAGCAGCGACTGTCATCCTGGTCGCGCTGATGCAGAACAAATAAGCGAAGATAGGGAAACAGTCAAATCAGAAGTAGGTACGTTAACAGGGCACTGTAAGCTTATGGGGTTGACAGACGAATCCATGTGCATATTCTGTCACCTAGAGGAGGAAACTGCAGAACACATCATATGCCAGTGCGACTGCCTGGCGAATGGTGCTCCTCCGCATTATGCTGTAGATATTCGAAGGTATCTCTTTTTCCTAACAGGTGGATTGGTAGACGTGGACATATCGAATGGCCAGCGAGGTCGCCAGATTTCAATCCTTTGGATTATTTTATGTGGGGCCATCTGAAGACTGCTGTTTATAAAACGAAACCAACCAATATTGAAGAATTAAAAGAGAGAATTGGAACAAAAATATAGAGCATTTCACAAGATACCATAAACAAGGTTCAACAAGAATTTATTCAGCGTTTA
This sequence comes from Lochmaea crataegi, assembly GCA_947563755.1. Lineage (NCBI taxonomy): Eukaryota > Metazoa > Arthropoda > Insecta > Coleoptera > Chrysomelidae > Lochmaea > Lochmaea crataegi. Next base: position 106,358,831 of record OX387422.1, read on the forward strand.
GGTTACTGTCAAATACAGCAAGGGTTACAGTTCGAACATTTGCATTAAAGTCATTTATTTATTATTGGATTATTTTCAAATTATTAAATTATTCATTATGAAATAATATTTATTTTCTTAACGCATATCTTTCAATTAATGTCAGCTAGACCCAAAGTGTCATACCTTTTCGGAATCAGCTCGTTGAGAGCGATCTGAAAATGTCACCAAATACAGGGTATTGTATTTTAAAAAATGGCCGATAACGTCATCATATTAGTAAGGATCGCCCTGTATAATAAAATTTTATTGTAAAATCGACGTGTTTTAGGGTTTTTCAAAAAGGGTTTCGGTTTAGGAAATATCGAATTTATTCCTTACTTTACGGACACAGTGTATAATTTTTTTTTAAATATGCCCATTTAAAAATACAAATCGACGTGTCCAAACGTTTTTCCCAAAACGCCCTCATTTCTTCGTTATCGAATTTATTCCATTTGTCTGTTCCACACTGTATACAAACGTTAGTTCAAATTATAATGAAGATTTAAGCAAATTAAATTGTTTTATTTCATCGTTTAGTATGGATCTTCATCAAGTAAAAGCCTCATCTATTCAATTCTTCATCATACCTACTACTGCTTTGACACTTTTCCTATCTTTGCTTTTTAGATCTTCCGTCAATTTTGATGTTTGTGTTAGTGCATAATATATGCAACCCCATAATTTTCGCAGCCAAACCCATTAACCACTTTGCTACAAAGACATAATAATTTTCTATCAAACAAACTATTGCATGAAGAGCGTATGATGTATGTCAAAATTAAATAAATTACGTTTAACGTAACGCAAAATAAAATAGTATATTAACAGATAATTTACTAACCATTGGTTTGAATCGGTAGATTGTATTTCATAAAGCAAAGCTTGTGCACCGACATTGAACATTTTATTCGAGCCCGTACTTTGATATCTTTCATTTTGGCGGTATCAATATTTATGTCACCGAAGAGCATTATAATTATAATATCGTTCTTTTTTACGATATCACCAATAGATATCCGAGTCACCATATCATAACACCATAGAGAATACGAAATATTAGAATATCGTTTGCCGTTCCATTTGTTTGTATAAGTGAAAAAGTAACAGTTCGCGAAATATCGCTCATCACTAGCAAGATGGCATCAGACGGTCATGACATTTGCCGTCATGGCAAACCAGCCGATTTCACTACCAAGACGCACCAATAGATGTTTTACATCAAAAAGTCAGCATTACAAAAATAACTTTTCAAAATGACTGTACGTTAGGTGGTTGCCTATACCAAAATCGTTTATTAATAGAAAATCCTTAATCAATCTTACCGAATACCACTAGAGGTCAAATTATTTCCGGAAATTTTTTCGAGCTCATGAATATTTTGAAAATTATTGATTTTGTTTACATTAACATACCTCGAAAATGCACGGTCTTTCGAACGCGCGCTGCACTCTGCTGAGGGACTAGCAGGCTGCGCGCGTGTAAATACGTTTTAAAACTTTCCTGGATATTTTTGTTTGTTTTCGTTGTAAAAATCACAAGCAGGTGAGTAATTTTTTCAATTTAGAAGGAAATTAAGTTACAAAAAAGAGAAAACAGTTTAGGTAATAGCTTTATAAGGTATAAGACTAAAGCGTGTACATACGTTTGAAAATTTCGCTGAATATTATTTTTATTTATTCTTGTAAAAAAACATCAAAAGGTGGGTTTTGACGAACCCGCAAATATTGAGTAAGATGATGGAGAAGAAGACCATGTGGAAGGAAGAGTGGACAATTCAGGTTCAGAGCAAGATATATCAGACGTCGAGCCAGAGGCAATTTCAGAAGGTGTTTCATTTTTTCTGGGAAAGATCAAGTAACCAAGTGGAACAAACACCCACCATAAAAAAATGTGAGAACAAGAGCTGAAAATTTGGTAAAACACCTACCAGGTCCAAAATGTTCCACCAAAAATTTGAAAGATTCGCTTGAAATCTGGAAAAAAATTGTTACCGATGAAATCTTGAGCACTATTGTAGATCGGAGAAATGAGCATATTCAGTCAACAGCAGAGAATTTTTCTCGTGAAAGAGATACAGCACCTACCATTATTTATGAAATTCAAGCTTTATTTGGCTTACTTTATATGACTAGAGTCCTCAAATCAAGTCGTTTGCATAAATAGTACTGAGGGAACTGGCGTAGAGTTATTCCGATTGGTTATGTCAGAAAACAGATTTCAATTCCTTCTAAGAGATCTGAGGTTCGATGATGCTGGAACGGGAGATGAACGAAAAAAAGTGGACAGGATGGCTCCCATTAGATATGTATTTGATGCTTTTGTCAAGAACTGCAAAAATGCGTATACCCCGTTTCATTTCCTCACTATTGATGAAAAATTGGAGGCGTTTCGAGGTCGCTGTTCATTTAGACAGTACATACTGAACAAACCCAATAAGTATGGTGTAAAGATCTTTGCGTTAGTCGACTCAAAGTGCTATTTCACGTCTAACCTAGAGGTTTACGTTGGGAAGCAGCCAGCTGGTCCTTTTGATGTAAATAATTCTCCATCTGCTATGGTTCAAAGGCTTTGTGAACCAATAAAAGATTCTGGAAGAAATGTAACCACTGACAACTAGTTTACCAGCATCGAGTTATTGGAGTCACTTTATTCTAATAAACTAAGACCTAACACTAATAGGCACTATTAGATAGAGATTCCAACGAAAAAAAGAGCAGTTCAATCCAGTATGTTTGGTTTTCAGGTACACGTATACCTCTTGTATCATAAAAACCCAAACAAAATAGGAATGTAAAATTGGTATCAAGTTTACATTATGATCCTATTACTGGAAAGCCTGAGATCATAATTGACTATAACAGTACGAAAGCTGGCGTCGACACCGTAGAAAAACTTTGTGCTGCCTATAATTGTGCAAGAAATACCCTTATTGAACATTTCTGGTATCAATACGATGGTAATACATAATTGCAATAGTCCCGATACAACAAGAAAAAGGGAATTTTTACGAAATCAGGCTTTTCAACTTGTCAACAACCATCTAAGCCAACGAGCACAACTAACCTGCTTACCAAGACAAGTATTATTAAGAATAAGAGAGCTATTTGGTTATGATGAACCTCTACCATCTCCAGCACTAGATAACACTGTTTCGCGGCGAGACCGTTGCAGTATCTGTGATCGAGAAAAAAACTGACCCACCAAATACTCATGTACCAAGTGTGGAAGATATATGTGCCTAGAACATCGTACATTTATATGTAGAGAATATAGTGTCACTAAAATTGAATAAATAAACGTTCTTAGAGATACGTTTGTCCTTGAACAATAATTTTTACTTTCTTTTTGGTTAAAAACTAGCATTTTCCACAGTGCAGACTCACAATTTAGCTCGTGTTGACTTGTTTAACTTTGCAGCGCGTGTAACTGAATGTTAAGTAATAAAATACAAAGTTATTGCTTACATAGAAACCCAAAATCATCTCGAAAGTAACATGAATTATCCTGGAAATAAAGGAATCGTTGCGATAGTGAAAAAAATCGTCCTGAAAATAGCTACTTTTGGTACCATTTTCGAGATGGCTGCATAAAAAAATGTATTATGATAAGATTGAAATTTTTTTTCAATTTGTATCCAGCTCCCCTTCTTCGAATCAATGAGCAGACTGGTGCTGCCTGTTAAACTTATAAGAATGGTAAAAATAACACTAACTGACTCTTCGAACAAGGTTTTGGTGGAAGGCACAGTATCCAGGCCTTTTGATGTAAATAGAGGATTAAGACAAGGATATCCACTTTTGACAATTCCATTAAATCTGGTACTGGAAAGTATAATAAGAGACAGCTTAATAGATCCAAAAGCGATAATATATTATGAAAAACACCAAGTGATAGATTATGCAGACGACATCGCAATAATAACAAGATCACAAAATATTTATATAAATTAGGAAAAAACTAAATATTTAGAAATGGGTGCCGATGAAAACACGAAAATAGATATAACAAGCAATGGTTGGAACTGTTATTTTCAAAAAGTAAGTCATTTTGCATATCTGGGAGTAACAGTAACAGATAAAAGCCATGAAGATATTGAAATAGACAAAAGTATAATGCAAGCCAGTAGAGTCTTGGGAGCAATAGAAATATGATAAAATAAATATTATTATCAAGGAAAACAAAGATCAGACTATACAAAATATTCATAGAACCTGCCCTGTTATACCTACGGAAGTGAAGCTTGGATATTAAATAAAAAGAATAAAAGTAAACTGGAGAAGTGGGAACTAAAGGTTTCAAGAAAAAATTACAGACGAATTGAAAATGAGGGTCAGTGGAGAAAAAGAACAAACAAAGAAATCCAAGACATGTATAAGGCACCATGTACCTATTACCAATAGATCGAGAATTAATAGTAGTATAACGCCATACAAACTTTTAGAAAATATTTTTCAAAAACCAATGACCGTTCAACTAAGAAGGAACAACTACTTCACGGGCTTTATGCCCCGACAGACATTGAATTACAGTTCTAAGCCAAAAGGGTTGGTATATCTGCAAGATATGACCAACCAATGTAATTAACTGTAATTAAGTAAGTAACTACAAAACCGAGATGGTTTTTGTCAATATAGGAATTTGGTTTGTGGTTGGATATGGGGATGTCGCTGTTATAACATTTTTAACATTTCTTTCACTTGGGTAAATATATTGATGTGATTTCAGCGTTTTCTCCAGTCTAGGATTATGCTCTCAGAACTCTTGGACAGAGGATATCTACCTTGTACTGCTGATGCGAAAATACGCCGAATGATGTTGTCCCTTCTAACTACAAACCAGAATGGTTGGTTATATCTTACTGATATACCAGCCCCGTTTAGCTTAGAAATGTAATTGAATGTCTTTAACTTTAGAAAAAAAGCCAGAATTGAGCTATTGAAACATACAATATCAAATGTTATCGTGCTATATTCCATGTGATCAAAGATAAGTAAACTGTAACTTTGTATGACCAACTTTATTGACGAATGCACGAATGCATTCACAATGACTTTTCAGTCCAGAATCTCAGTCGACTTACTCGAAATACTAACGTCACATTGACATCAAAATAACTGTAAATTTTTCACAGAAGTTTAGCCATCAACATATTTTTCCGATTCAGTTGTGTTAAGTCTTGTCTTCGAGATTTTACAGTTTCGCATATGACAACGTCAACGAAAATGCCACCGATCACCATGAGTAAGCTGTGCATAGCAAATCTTCCTAACGAAACCACCGAAAATGAATTGAGACAGCTTTTCATCGACAACAATCTCTCTTGTACTAATATCCTTATGAAAAAAGGGTATGCTTTAGTCGATTGTCCCGATCAATCTTCGGCTGATAGAGCAAGTAATAAGCTGAATAGATACAACTACAACGGATCATATTTGTTGCCATTACCAGTATTTGTTAAAAAGAAACCACATCCAGCTTTTTACGAATCACCTCCAATTAACGTTGGTAATTCATGGATGAGAGCGAACACCTCTGGTCGTTAGAAGTAGGTAGAGAAATACCCAGAAGGGCAAGTAAAGAATGTTATTTTTTCACATAATTTTGTATTGTATAGATTCGTGAATAAAGCATTACATTTTCTATAAATTGGTTGATTTTCTTATAAAATACAATTTTATTATTATAGAGGTTATCAAAAATCACATGTAAACTTCGCGACCCTCTCAATTTTATGTTAAATTTAAATTTGTGTGATAGCTTAACTTGAATCAAACAGATTATAGCAAAAGTTTCAGTTTTTACTCAAGAATTCACGAACAAGAAATGGTCCTTTCTCAACACTAATAATTGCGATTGCAAATATTACAAAATATTTTTAGGGGTAAGTATTTCCTACTTAATTAGTTTAATTAATACTATTATAACGTCATACAAAGTTTTGGAAAATATTTTTCACAAAACAATAACGGTTCAACTAAGAAGGAACAACTACTTCTCGGGCTATATACCCCGACAGACATTGAATTATACTTCTAATTTAAACGGGGTTGGTGCATCTGTAAAATATAACCAACCATTGTAATTAACTGTAATTAAGTAAATAACTACAAAACCGAGATGGTTTTTGTCAATATAGAATTTTGGTTTGTGGTTAGATGTGGGGATGTCGCTGTTTTCATAATTTTAACATTTCTTTTACTTGGGTTAATATATTGATGTGAATTCAGCGGTGTCTCCAGTCTAGGATTATGCTCTCAGAACTCTTGGACAGAGTATATCTACCTTGTACTGTTGAGGCGCAAATACGCCGAAACCGGTCTACAAGTGATGTCCCTTCTAACTACAAACCAGAATGGTTGATTATATCTTACAGATATGCCAACCCCGTTTAGCTTAGAAGTGTAATTGAATGTCTTTAACTCTAGACACGTTTATGGCCCAAAAAAGCCAGAATTGAGCTATTAAAACAGACAATATCAAAAGTAGGTCGACTATGTTATCGTCCTATATTCCATGTGATCAAAGAAAAGTAAACTGTAACTTTGGATGACGAACTTTATTGACGAATGCACGTCAGGAATACCACTTCAAAAAAGAGCTCGCACATGAACTATTCGGTATGATGCATATACGTCAAAAAGCTCATTTGTCGAGAGTACGGCCCAAGTTTATGAAAATGAAGTTGATAATATGGCTCTTAACTTTATTAATTCTTTGAAACATCATAATAATGAAAATACACAAAGTAAAAGTAAAGCATAAAAAAAATTATTGCAAACTTGAATGAATCCTACATTAGTCAAACTAATAGAGGAAAAAAATAAATTGTACAAATTAACTTTAAAACATCCTGATAATTTAGAAACAAAAAGTCAATACAATGTGTACAAAAATAATGTAAACAAACTAGTAATAAAAACAAAAAAAGACTATTATACAAAAATTATCCAAGAAAGTCAAAATTCCTCCAAATCTTTGTGGGAAAGCATAAACAAGATCTGCGGCTCCAGCTGATTGTCTTCCTCCAAAAGAGTTCTCTGTTGCTAGTTCATTAGGTTGGAATATCCCTTCAAGGTGTTCTGCAAATAGAATTGCTTTTTGCATATTATTTTTTGCCCAGCCTCCCCCTTATTTCCCAATTGCTGGCATTTGGGTGATTGGCCTTTTAAGTATTCTTGTTGCTTTCCAGAGTGAGTATTCTGTATTCATGTCGTCTGTAAGTCCGTTTAGCCACGAACAAACTTTATTGGATACTGTTTTGTCATTAGGGTTTCTCCACGATCATCACAGAATTTGCTAATTCTGAAATCAAATTTGATTACAGAATGCTGGAATTCTCTCTCTTGAGATTGAAGAAATATTCTGCAACACCTCTGCCCCTATGCAATTTAAATGTATTTACATTATCTCTCTAGTGATAGAATAATATTCTCACACTGGTTAGCAATAGTATCATTGGCCTTGACGCAGTTGATTGTCATCGTAGTGTCAAAACTTGAGTAAGTGTCAAAATTATTGCTGTCACATTGAGTGTTTACCTAATATAATTGTGATTGAGTTCTGTAATATAAATTATCTTTTGTACATTTCCATTGAAAATCTTTGATCGTGGAGAAAGTATGGTCTGCTACTCGGTTAGAATGAAAATTCGTAATGCTCGTGGTTCCTCACGCTCGCCTTCGGCTCGCGCTCGGAAATTTCCACTCGCATCGAATTTTCATTCTAACCTTGTTCCAGAATATACTATTCTAGAAGTTTGCCATTTCTTCCTTGCCTTTCCTTTTTCTGTGACTAATTCACATATTTCTCTTGGCTAATTGTTTCCAGACATTTTTCTTTTAACCTCGACTGTATGATTCCATGCTGATTGATCTACCACAAACTTTTCTACTTCATGTTCCAGTTGTTGGATTGTTTTTAATGGTACATTGAGTTCTATTCTATTTTCTAGTTCTTCTCTGAAATGTTTCCAATTTGTTGTTTTGTTTGTTAAAGTTGGATCACTATTCTTCATAATTATATTTTCACTAATTGTCATTATTATGGGGGAATGATCAGACGTTAGGTCATACGCTTCCTCCAATTTGATATAATTAGCAGAGATATTTTTAGAAATAAAAAAGTCTAGCAGGTCAGGGATTTTATCTGGATCGGTAGGCCAATACGTTGGTTTTCCTGTGGAATGATACTCACATCCTAGACTAGATGCTGCTTTATGTAGGTTTCTACCTTTTGTTGGGGTTAGCCCAGAACTCCATATTGTGTTTTTGGCGTTATAGTCGCCACCTATAATATAACGACCTTCAAAATGCTGCAGAAAGTTTATATAGTCATCTATGTGTATTGTATATCTTGGAGGTGAATAGACTGCTGAAATAGAGAAGTTATATGGACCAGTTTCAATTTTTACTGTGGTTGTCTGGATATGTTCAGTTTCATATTTGAAATCCTCATAGTGTGGTAAGGTTTCTTTGATTACTACTGCACTTCCTCCACGAGCTGCATCGTGTGGATGGATAGTATAATAAATTACATATCTTCTTATTTTTATATACATTTGTGTAGTTAGATGTGTCTCGGAGATTAGACATATATCTATTCGTTGTGTGGTTAGGAATACTTCTAATTCCTCTCTTTGGAGTATTCCATGCTGCTATTCGTAGATATTTTCTATTCATTTCCGCGAGATTGTTGCTCTGTTGCTACAGCTCTCAATCTTTGTTATTCTCAGTCAGTTTATTAATTAACACTTCTTGTTTGTCAAATCTCTCTAGTAGATTGGATAATATTTCAGTGATTGTGGTCTAGCTACTTGTTGATGGTACTTGTTCCTCTCCTCTTACAGCTTGACTAAATGTTTTCCCTTCTCCCACGTGGGGATTTTGGTTGCTTGTTGTTTTCATGACGTTTTTTCCTTTTCTCGCTTTTATTGTTTTGTTCTTGATTTCCTGCATTTTTTTGGCTACTTAACGGCCTCTATAACTTGCTGGATGGGATTCACCGCAGTTCACACGTTTGGCAGCTCCATTTGCTGTGTTTTTTGTACACTGTGGTGTTTCTTGTTTTCTGGCGCATTTTACACACCTGGATTATCTTCTGCAGTATCTAATAGTATGTCCAAACTGTTGGCATCTTTTGCACTGCGGAATAATGTTCGATTCTCTCAGAGGTTCTACTGTAACTTTCATGTTTTGTATTTCAGTTATCTCAAATACTTTCTTTATGCCTTCCTTGCTTTTAAATGTAATCATGAAAAGTGGAAGTGGAGTTTTTCTTTTCAATATGTTTACTGCACTTACCGCAGAAAATCCTCTGTCTCATAGTTCTTTAACTATTTCGTCTGGTTGGCACGTTGGGTGCAATCTTCTGACCATTACTTTTAACGATCTATTTCTCTTATCTTCATATGAGTGCCATTCGTAGTTTTCTAATGTTGCTGCTGCCTTTTTATAGTCTTCTTCGTTTTGGACGTTAATTTTTATTTGGTCATTATTCATCATTTTAACTTGATGTTTCACACTTTCTTCATTGAGCTGTCTTTAAAGTTCATTGTAATTTTTTATGTTACTTACTATTATTGTAGGGGGTGCTTTTTAGGTACCGCCTTTTGGATATTAGAAGTGTTTTTGATGCTGGAAGGAGCTTGTTCGATGGGTGATTTCATTGGAGAGCACCCATTCTGTTTCCCTGGCTAATTCTTCTTCGTCTGTTTCATATTCTATTTCTTTTTGTCTGATTGTTTCAGCGTAGTTTTTAACTTGTTATTTCAACCCATTCATTTCCTGTTGTAGTTGAGCAATTACTTTTTCAAGATTTTCTCGAGCGGCCTTTTCATTTATCCAAAAGTTATAATAATTTATACCTTCGTTTGACTTAGCTTGATTCTCTTGTATCAGGACCTGGTTTTGTTGAGCTAATAGCACTTCACCAGGAGTCGACGGTATTACCGGCTGATGCATTATAGTTTATTGACTGGCCTATTTAGTTAAATTAATATAAAAATGTATAACTTACCCAAATGATACGAATATCGATATTCATGGTTACTTTTATTTTCAAATATGTTCAGTTTTTATCACAATTAATAGCTGATAGCAACTTTTTGGTAATTATTACAAATAAGTACGTGTTTATTTCTCGAAAGTCTATCAACAACATTAAAAATATAGCATCGCATTTGAAGATTCCCAAAAAAAAGTTGAAAACAAAATATTTGTTCAATCACCACCACTTAGCGACCGTTAAAACCACTGGAATAAATCGATGATAATATAATATTTCATTATACATTGAATTACCTTTCAAATGATACTAAGTTTGTCAAAATCCATGAAGCGGAACAAAAGTTATGACAGTTTTATTGAGTCACCTTCGCCACTCGCCCCTACCAGTTATTTTATAAGACAGAGGAAAAAGTACTGGAGCAAACTTACGTAAAATGATCTAATGATTACGAATATTTAAAGTTTGTTGTTTTATCACAGTAAAAACTACGATCTTTCAGCTTATAACTTTAAAGCTCATCTCAACAAAGGAGGTCCGTAGAAAAAAAAGTTGTACCAAAAACTTTTAAAGAGTGTTAATTTATTTATAAAAATTCCCATTCACTATGGACATGAAATTAAATTTTTATTGTGGAACAATTAATTCGTAAAAATTTTTATATCACGAGAGTACTATGAAATTGTTAAAGGGGGTTAGTTTATTTGTCGAAATAACGTTTACCATGGGTGTACGCAAAAATTTCAATAGGGATTCATTTATTAACAAAAATTTTCATCTATCATGGGCCCACGATGAAATTTTTTTAGGGTTTGATTTATTTGTGAAAAAATTTCCATAGATGATCAATTTTTTTGTAATATTTTCTATATCATGAGCATACGGTGAAATTTTCAAAGGGAGTTAATTTGTAACAATTTCATGGAAGTACTATAATCTTTTTTAAAAAACTTTCGGCAGTCCCCATAACTGCCTATTGCTTTTTTTCCAGGTAGGCTGGTATTTTAAGAGTAATTTGCCTAATTTTTGCACGATCTTTTACATCAATACTCTGTTTTTTCCAAAATTTCATAACATTATTCAACGGTAAACCTTCAATTTTCCGCGCACCAGTTGAATTTTCATCTCAAAAAATATCCCATGGTTTTAGAATTTGGTTTTTCGATAATAATCAAAATTCCACGTTATAAAATCTTGTCGGAACTTAATATTAATTTCCCCCATAAAAACATAATAGTAATATTAAATGCATCCAGCTTTATTCGTATTTTACAGAGATGATTTCGTTTAGCCCATATTTTCTCGAGTCTCTTCTTGTCTTTCCTTACATTCTATTTTACTCTTAGTGGATTGTGAAATACGTTCACGCTTTGTGTGTTTGAGTTAAAATAAATTTCCATAATTTTTATTGTGTACACATCGTGTAGATCCAGTTACAAGCAGTGAAAATCTTCTAAGAAATAAGTTTTTAAAAGGATAATAAACATAGAATTTCGTACAATTTAAGTATCTTGAGAACGATGCAAATATATAGACTCCTAGGAATAGAGGGCCCAAGGGATGATTTCTCCAAAAAGGACCTAGTGAAAAGACTGTTGGGCCTGATAAGGACCACTGGTCTATTCATATAAACGGTACAACCAAGGGCATAAAAAACCTAAAGGCTTAGGTGCTGAGGATTGGAAACTTCTGACTGATGGTACCGAACTCAACAATCAATCTTGGCTACAAATATCGTAAGAGTATTTTTGGCACCGCCTCTGTGCCCTCTATTCGGCGTTCAAGTATCACCCCTTACTAATGAAATAACATGTATAAAGAATCAAAGTTTTCGACACCTGAAGAGATGCAATCAACAAAATGTTTTACCTCTGCTATTATTTATTAACAAAATGTGCTTTCTACGTTTCTAGCAACTAAAGTACTGCAAAATTTATTCTTTCAGAATGAAACATTCATTCCTATACGTTCCCTATCCTTTGTTTGCCTCGATGTTATTTCTTAGTTTTACCTTTTGTAGACTCAAAGCGGTTAATTCTACCAACTTTCCTATTTTAAATGCAGCCCCTTGTATATTAATTATTTTTTGGATTATTCAGAAAATTCTAGACATAATTCATGTACAATGTCCTATACCTATCTTCAACTGTTTCGGAAATATTAACACCCGTAATCAGAACACTCGATTAAATTATAACGGCACCGTTATATTTTAACGGAGGCGTTATTTTTGACAGTTCTCTCGGTTAAATGCTTATAACGGAACCGTCAATATAACCAGCCGTTATATGATAAAACGGGCCCATTTTACGCTAAATGGTATTCAGAAACCAAATTTTTGTTTAACGGTTCCGATTCCTAAAATATAATCAGTGCTCAACGATTGGTTAAATTGTCATTATTGCCAAACTGTTCAAAGTTCTTACTAATAAATCCTTTATAATATTGTTTAAAATTACCGTTGAAAATGATTTGAAGGTAAATAAACATAATTATGAATTTCTATCTTTTTTTTATTAAAATTAGACCTTTATTTCCCATAAAATATTTTTATTCAAATTTGACATTTCATTTAAAAATTTTTAAATGTTCTCAGGAACGACTTTGAAATAAATTATCAAACAAAATACAATAAAAAAGTAAAACTAATTTCATTTCAGCTTAATTTCAATAATGGATACAGACCTATCTTCTTTATCGGAGGAAACTGATGGAGAAGTCCTCCCAAGATATCGAAGAATTCGATTCATAAGACCTCGAATTAATGCCTTTGAGAAATATGACGATGTTGATTTTTAGGCCAGATTTCGTTTTCGTAAAGACATTGTACTACATTTTAGATAGAATTGGTATTCATCTGGAGCCAAAAGTTCATGGTAACCGTTCCATAGAACAAATGTCCCAGCTACTTCTTACATTGAGGTTTTATGCAACTGGTGCATTTCAAAATTGTATTGGAGACAATGTCAATATTTCGCAGCCATCAGTGTCACGAATAATTAAAAGAGTCACGCACTATATTGCACTGTTAGGGCAAGAAGAAATTAAGATGCCGTCGACCCATGGAGAAATTCTTGAAGTGTGTACCCAATTTTACGCAATAAGAAATTTCCCCAGAGTCATTGGTGCTGTGGATTGTATACGTATATAAAAATATTGTCTCCTGGTGAACGAGATGCAGACCTGTATCGTAACCGAAAAGGATACTTTTCTTTAAATGTCCAAGTAGTGTGTAATGCACATTTAAAAATAAGGCACATAGTATCACGTTGGCCCCGCTCAGTACACGATTCAACTATATTAAATGATAGCCCTTTAGTTGTTAACTTGACTCGTGTAAGATATGGCAGAAACAATTTTCTCCTAGGTGATAGTGGATATCCATGTAAGACATATTTATCAACTCCTGTATTAAACCCAAGAACTCCAGCTGAAGAAGAGTACAACAGAGCCCAAATTGCCACAAGAAATACTGTGGAGAGGTGTTTCGGAGTTCTTAAACGAAGATTTGCCTGTTTGTCTGTGGGTTTAAGGACGCACGTGGATACCACAGCAGCAGTTATAGTTGCTTGTGCTGTGTTACACAATATTGCAATTGATCTTGGGGATTTTTTCGAAGATGATCCTTATGAATATCTGCAAATTATTGAAAATAATGATGTTGCACCCATTCGCCAACGCAATGTAAACATAACAGTTTTTTATTTAATCATCATTTTTTATTAACATCTCATATTTTTTTTTTCTCATTTTTAACTCCCACATCAGGCTTTGTCTTTGGAGTTGAAACAATGTTTTCTGTGACATTGCCTCATACTGGGCATTCTTTAATTTTTGTTTGAAATACATTTTTTTCAATGCCTTCGAACTGATATGTCTAGAATTTTTTATTTTATTCCGCCGGGCACGGAATACAGGCTTTGGGATTGGTTGATCAGGTGGAATGGGTGTGGAGATGGGGTGAAGGTCAACAGCAGTGACTTCAGTCACTAAAATCGGCTCCATGTCTGAAAAGTTAAAAAGTGTATAATATGTCAATACACGAGTAAAAGGATGACAAATAATATTTTTATTTTTATGAATATTGTTGAATATTCAGCATCTGCAACATAAATTGGTAATTAATTAGTATTACTATTTAAAAATAAACTTCAAGCAAATTTTAGATATAAATAATAATTTGTACATATAATGAATATTCGTTAAGATGATACGTTACCATTGAAATAGTCAGCAGCTGAATCATACATGTTGGCAATCGGCTTAATATTGCCTCCCACTATGCTTAGTAGCCACCTCCCCCCGTTTTAAAAATTTCTATCTATAAAGAAAATATAAAAAAATGGTTAAAAAAAATTTCAATTGTTAGTTTTGGCCACATATTATTTTCTTACCTTTTGAAGCTTAGCTTCTTCTTTTGCCAACTGTATAGCTTGTGCAGCATTTTCCTCAACATTACATTCCATGAGGACTTGTTCATATTGTGCTCTCTGCAAAAAATCCCAAACACATTTACTTATTGTAAAAGAGTTTATGCACACAGTTTATAGTATACAACTATATGCTGAATATCAGACAGATAAAAAAGTAGTATAATAAATGTGCAAATTATAAAATTTGCCTTTCTGGCAACTGGTACAGTTAATTTCCTTACAAGAGCGACATATATTTTAATACAATTAGAAGCCTTGAAATTTATTAAATATAACATTAATACATATATTATATATTAATATACATATTCATTTAATTCTGTATTTACAAATATTCACATCTGAGTTTTTAACAAAATCAATAAAATCCATAGATACATAAAGTAGATGAAAAGAAAATTATTTATTAAAATTAAAGCAAAAAATTGTTTATCTGGAATTAGGTAATCACCTTATTGTCTTTGTAATATATTTAATTATAAAAATTCATTAGCGGTCAATTAGAATTCTATTTTAACTCTTTTAGGTAAACAAATCCACTATACTCAAAACATTGTAAATTTCTCTTTTTCAAACTTACATACTCTTGGGACACTCTAAACGAATTCAGTTTAGAATGTAAAAATATATTATCATTTTAAAAATATTTTAAACATACTTTTATCGATGCTTCTTTTTTATTTTTGATTGTAGTAGCATTTGTAATCTTGCTTTCCACAATGTCTTTTTTTCTGTATAGTTTAAGAATTTAGGAAAAAGGATTAGGTTAGGAAAAAAATGGGAATGTCCTTGCAGAGGCATTCATATTTTTTGGTATATTTATCAACATTTGGCATGTTTGCCTTAAGGTAGGTATATTGTCATAGGTTAGTAACATTTACACCTAAAACTAATTTGCCTGAGTACCAATTCAAAATCTGAATACTGAAAAGTTTAGTAAATTGATGAAGTTCTCCTATAATTTAACTAATTAGTTATAGGTTATGTGTTGGCAATAGGGTTCAAAACAAAAATTTTAAATGCTTTATGATTAACTAATGATTCTCAATGTTACACAGAATTTTCTTAATATCCTAATCTCCTATTTCCTTAATACCTTAAATACTTACGATTCAACGATTCTTAAAAACAATTGTTTTGCTTGTTGCGTATAATTTTTGCTTTTATTTCGTTTAGTAGCCATAACTATAAAATAACTTGATGTGAAACAAGAACATAAATATTCAATCTAACTTACTGCGAACACACGTATATAATTATAATATATTATAATTCCCAAAAACTTCCAACAAACAAAGAAACAAAACGAAAACAAACGTTGGTTATAGTTTGAAGTTGGAGTATGATCAAAGAATACACCAACCAACTGTATTCTTTGGTATGATTGACACTTTACAGATTCAGTTACCGACACGAAGTTGCCATATTGTGTCCGCTCGTTTTGTAACGGCGCCATTATGTCTCGTTTGGTTAAGTTGTGAATACCAACCGAAACCAAACGGAGCCGTTGACGTAGCGGGACCGTTATCGAAACGGTACCGTTATTTGATATTTCTGAATACGGCTGTAAGTGTTTTCAGATTTATTAAAAAAATTAACATTAAAAATTAAAATTATTTGATTTCAAAAATTCGGTACATTACACGAAAAACCTATTTCTTAATAATGTGGAAAAAAAAACATTAATATCAATGTAGGAAATGTTCAAAACGCTCGGTGCGAACGTCTTGGCAACATTCTAACCTTACTCAACATCTCAGGCGTGACTGATCTAATCGCAAGCGTGATTCTTCTTTTTAAGTAATATAAGTTGAGGGGTTTAGTTTTTTATACAATACTTTCGACATATCCCCACAAAAATAAGTCTAATGGCGTTAGATCAGGAAATCGTGCTGGCCATTCTATCGATCCGCGCCTTCCTATCCACACACAGTCAACAGTAAGTAAGATTGAAAAGAAATTTCGTGAAACTGGTACGGTTGCAAATGCACGCAAATCAGGTCGTCCCTCTGTAAATCATGATACAAATCTAGATGTTCTACTTGCTTTTACAGAAGATGCCCAAAGTTCTGTTCGTAAGGTTAGTCGTGATCTCGACGGTACACAAATTATTAAAACTGGAAAAATGGCATCCATATAAAATCAAACTTGTACAGGAATTAAATGATGATGATCCAGACAGAAGAATAGAATTTTGTGAAGCAATGATGAATAACTGCCACCGAGACCCGGTACTGGGCAAAAGAAAATCCTAACTGGATGCGTGAGCATCATAAGCAATACCCGCAAGAGGTAAATGTATGGGCTGGCATTGTAAGAAATACAATCATCGTACCCTACTTTTTCGAAGGTAATTTAGACGGGCTTCAGTTTTTAAGGGGATATCTTGTACCTACATTAATTAATTAATTCCCCAGTAGAATTAATCCTGGTAGTTTTGAAGAAAGTTTATGGTTTCAGCAGGATGGTGCTCCTGCGCATTATGCTGTAGATATTCGAAGGTATCTCGACGAAATTTTTCCTAACAGGTGGATTGGTAGACGTGGACATATTGAATGGCCAGCGAGGTCGCCAGATTTCAATCCTTTGGGTTATTTTATGTGGGGCCATCTCAAGACTGCTGTTTATAAAACGAAACCAACCAATTTTAAAGAATTAAAAGAGAGAATTCGAACAGAAATATAGAATATTTCACAAGATACCATAAACAAGGTTCAACAAGAATTTATTCAGCGTTTAGGCTACTGTCAAATACAGCAAGGGTTACAGTTCGAACATTTGCATTAAAGTCATTTATTTATTATTGGATTATTTTCAAATTATTAAATTATTCATTATCAAATAAAATTTATTTTCTAAGCGCATATCTTTCAATTAATGTCGGCTAGACCCAAAGTGTCATACCTTTTCGGAATCAGCTCGTTAAGAGCAATCTAAAAATGTCACCAAATACAGGGTATTGTATTAAAAAAAATGGCCGATAACGTCATCATATTAGTTTAGGATCACCCTGTATAATGAAATTTTATTGTAAAATGTTGATTAAAATTAAAAATCGACGTGTTTTAGGATTTTTCAAAAAGGCTTTCGGTTTAGGAAATATCGAATTTATTCCTTACTTTACGGACACAGTGTATAATTTTTTTTGAAAAATATGCGCATTTAAAAATACAAATCGACGTGTCCAAGCGTTTTTCCCAGCACGCCGTCATTTCTTCGTTATAGAATTTATTCCAATTTGCTGTTCCACACTGTATACAAACGTTAGTTCAAATTATAATGGAGATTGAAGCAAATCAAATTGTTTTATTTCATCGTTTAGTATGGATCTTCATCAAGTAAAAGCCTCATCTATATAATTCTTCATCATACCTACTACTGCTTTGACACTTTTCCTATCTTTGCTTTTTAGATCTTCCGTGAATTTTGATGTTTGTGTTAGTGCACATACGCAACCACATACTAGCTTAGAATTGTTTTTTACGGAATCGAGTGCCCTTATTTCAATCAATTTAAATGACAGATGTCGCAATTTTGTTGAGAATAAAATTCAAAGTACTTCGAAATGTTCGCCTCGGCAAGCTCCGTTTTAAAACTGCATGATTTATCAAATCAGTACCTAGAACCAGTTGCTGTGTACAAACCAAGAAGACTAGTAAAGTCTAAAATAACCAACATTACTTGGTGTCACGATAACACTTACATTGGCGTCCTCCAAGAAGATTCCTTTCCACAAATCGTTTCTTGTAAAGACAGGATTAACATCAATTTAGTTCATACCATACAAGCTATGGAGAGTGTTAGTGCTATCAAGTTTAAACAACATACCAAACGAATAATCGCATTGGGAAATTACGAAGGAGAAGCCATATTATACGATACCAAATACAGAAATATTATAAAGAAACTGTGCGATCTCAACTCCCCGATAAAAGCAATAGATTTTAATTGTAATGACGAACAGCTCACCATATCGACTGAAAAATTAGTAGCATTGTGTGTAGATCACGACGGTAATAACAATTTTTCAAAAATAGCTTGTTTGTCGGGAAACGCTTCTTGTATGAAATTCCATCCCACTGCACCGAATATTTTAAGTATCGCTTACGACGATGGTTTTGTAACTATAAAAGATATCGAAAACAAGAAAGAATTGGTCAATTATAGAAATCACAGTGCTCCTATTACAGGAGTTAACTTTTCTGTTACTCAAAAAGCAATTATAACAACAGGTTTGGACAAAAAGATATGCATATATGATTATGGTAATGGAGAATGTGTATTCCGAATAAATATCCCTCAAGCAATTACTTCGAGTGATATAAGTATGGACGACATATGCGTAGCGGTGGGATTAGAAGACGGCACCATATCCATTTACGATATCAGAGATCCGGTAAAGCCTTCAATTTGTATCAATGCACATGCTGATCCGGTTGCGAGTTTAGCTTTCGAAAAAATGCCCCTCTTGAAAAACGTCGGAAACTACTTCAAGTAATGGCGATCCTGCCTACCAATCGGATGTAGTGAAAGAGGAATTTATGCAGGATATTAGGAAAATGATTAAAAGCAATACGGATTATCAGGAAAGTAGATTGAATGCACAGTGTTCTGAATATGAAAATTTTTTTTCCAACGAATTACATTCGTTTCAAAGAGCTATGGCTGGTTGGGACATTTTTAATATTGCAGACGCTTCGGATGTCGGACATTTCTTGAATCCTCCAGAGTCCATAAGTGGTAAAAGTAATGAAACTGGTAAAACAAAATAATTTTGGTTTATTTATTATTATTTGTAATATATTTTTTTAAATACAATAGAATGAAAATGCTTTTTGCTAGAGTATCCTGGAGTAAGAGCTAACACTATTTTCAACATTACACTAAAATATAAACTGCGATTGACTATTATTCCAACTGATATTTCAAGATAAAACTATACTCACCTATTACCAACAAAACGATTGCCACCGTATTACTTTTGACATTAATTTTCATTCAGACTGAAATGACCCATGCGCCATCTATGTACAATACACATAAGTATAGTAATTATACAATATAAATTTCTTTACACTAGTTTCATTTACAGATCTCTGTGGAGTTATTTGAGTATTAGTTTTAATGGGTACAATTATAATTGTACCCAAGATTACTGAAAGGGTTAAGTTATAGTTTGATCTTTTGGGGAGGCTCACCTGCTGCAGATTGGGCAATCACATCTCTCAAAAGAATAATCACATTTCTAGAGTGGGTATCTTAGATTCGTGTAGACCTTTATTTAAGAAGCTAGAGTTAATGACACTCACAATTTTACTTGTATAATTTGGCAATATTTGTCAAACGCATTGTTAATCTATTTATAAGGAACATGGATATGTACAACAACCTTGGAAGAGATACGTCAGCCAATAATCTAAAGTTCTCACAGAACCGCATTTTTGAGATATGTAAAAGTAATTTATTCAGCAGTGATATTATTCTGTTGAGGAATATTGTAATACGTAGTTCTGCACCATGAACTTGTAACTTTAAGGTTATTACTTGTAATTTTGTATGTATCATATACTGACGAATTCGATATTATTATTATTGTGTTCAATATTAGGTAATCTTGGACTTGGATGGACAGCGCTCCTGGTAGTAATACTTTTACTTCTGCTCTACGATACGCAAGACTTGGAAGGAATATTTGCGAGAGTGGAATGGTCAACTTTAATATTTTTCGCATCTTTGTTTATATTAATGGAGGTAAGAATTAATTTCACATGAAGCTTTAATGTTTCTGAATGATTTGAGCATATCTATAATAATACCATAAGACGTTCAAAATTCCTCTATACTTGTTTCTAGATTCAAAGTTGAAATTTCTTTGTTATTTTCAGGCATTATCTCGCTTAGGATTAATCGACTGGATAGGCAAACAAACGCAATTAATGATTACTTCCGTCGGTCCAGAATCAAGACTTGCTACAGCCTTAGTTTTAATTTTATGGGTATCGGCATTAGTATCTGCTTTTGTAGACAATCTACCGTTAACAACAATGATGGTTCGTATTGTAACGGATTTGTCCAATAATGAAGATTTACATTTACCACTACCTCCACTAATTTGGGCTCTTGCATTCGGATCTTGCCTAGGAGGTTTGTAAAATGATTGCTTGATTAGCATTTTTATATTTTCCCAAAAGAAAATTATCAGTAGTAATATCACAAAAGAGTGGCAATGAAGGAAAAATTATTTGAAAGGTTCTTGAAAATATTGCCGCGACAGCTCGAAGGGCGGGAGTAACTATTGCCCTTAGATCTGTAGTAGCTATTGTCAAAAGTCTGTTAAAGAAGAACAGAAGTGTCTTCTGCAGGAAATATATTGCAAGAGACAACACAATGTCTCTAGTATGGGTGCCGGGGCATGAGGGGATTGCAGGTAATGAATTGGCGGACCAGCTAACTAAAGAATGCTCATAGGTCCGGAACTGTTCTGTGGAATCATAAAAGATTGCATGAGAGGGACTGGTTAGAGATAAAACACTAATTAAAATGGAGTTTGACAGAATGTCACCTTTATCTCTCAATCAGGTTATTGAAACTGAGTGAGGACAGTTGCCTGGTCAATGGACACTATACCCTGAGCAAACATTTACACAACATGGGAAAAGTCAGTGAACCTATGTACGGGAAAGTTGAACTGAGGGATGAAACATCTATTCACATACTCTGTTTCTGTGAGTACTCACAAGGACTCAGACAGAAGCACTTTGGAGAGGAAATAATATAACCACTAGAACTACTCAACATTCCACCAGTTAACCTAGTGGCTTATATAGAGGACAGGAAGCTTCTGGAATGGCTGTAGGAAAAATTGAAAATGGTACAAAACTTTTATTCGAGTGTCTGGAGTGTTGGGCCCAACACAAACGAATGAATGAATGAAGTTAATACTTTTCTTCATTTTTTGAGAAATTTGTTTGTTCTTTTGATAACAGTTAATTTTTCAGGAACCTTTCGTTACTAGAAAGCCGAATTATATAAATAAACATACTCTTTGAAAGATCTTGAATGTTATTGTCGCATATAACATTAAAGACTTCAATTCTGAATCTCTTTCCCTTTTTAAATTGTTTCATTTTCACCTGTTTCATCAAAAAATTTTTTTCTTTTTCTTGCTCTTTGAAGGTCAGTTTTATAGAATTTGTTTGAGATATCCTCACTTTCGCAAAAAAAATTTTTCGCTTCTAATTCAATTTTGTCGATTTGCCGGTTTCCCACTGTCTGATTATTCCCAATGATTTTCGAAAAACCGGAAAGTTATTGTGTGTAAACCTCTTATAACTTTAGAACGGCTTGACCGATTTGATCGCAGTTGGTGTCATTCGGAAGGGCTTCTCCAAACTTAGATTTTCTGTAAGTTGGAACCAGTTCGGACCGGTAGATTTCAAGAAATTGCAAAAAAGGTGAAGAAAAAAAGTTTTTTTTTTATTTTTTCAAAATATCTCCGAATTGGCTGAACCGATCGATTTCAAAAACTAATCAGCTCTCAACCTTGAAAACCCGCATCGGTCGCCACCAAGTGCGTCAGAATCGGTTAATGCGTTCGTGAGATATCGTTGCCGAAAAAAATCGAAAAAAAAGTGTTTTTTTGTAACTCCGAAATGCTTCATCAGATCAATTTTTTTTCCAAATTTTTTATAGAGCTTATAGAGCTCAGAAACTACATTGATCGCCGCCAACCGCGTGAAGATCGGTTAATTCATTCAAAAGTTATAGCAGTTTGAAAATTAAAAAAATCGTGTTTCATCGAAGCTCAAAAGCATCGAATAGCTTTATCTTCGAGATCGGAGAGCTCAAAATATCACAAAAATTAAATTTTTGAGTTCGAAGAGCTCAAAATCATCGCAACTAGCGACAAAATCGTTCGAAAATTGAATTTAGCGGGAAGTTGCAGGGATGACCTTTAGGGTCAACCGATTTCCAGATTTTTTATTAGGACAATATACGGGAACCTGGGCGGGCGCCTAGCGGATAAACCGGCGCTGCTAGGTGTTAAAAAGGACATTAAGAAACTAGTACTGATTTGAAACATTTCAATGAAATCATTACGTTGATATATTCAACTGTTTCAAGGAAAATATGAAATGCGACACTTAAAATTTTATGTTCTAGTCTAGATACACCAATAATATTGCAAATATGCGATAAATATTCACAAAAAAGTATTGTAAGTTGTAACATAGAAACAACTATTAGTAAGTTTAAAATACCACTAGTTTTATAAATTGACTTTAACATTAATATTATGTAAATAATTTATTCGTTAAATATTTCAGACGATGATATCAAATATCCAGAATTTCCGTCTTAAAATTTTACATATCGCTCATTCGAAACAATAGTGACACAAGTCAAAATATCTCCGTTTTGTGGTATTTAGTCAATTAGGCTTGAAATATATTGAAGAACATTGTTGAACAGTGTCACTACTATTTTACCCGGGTCAAGGGTGAAGGTTAAATTTTGTTTAAAAAATAGTGTCAAATTACAAAAAGTTTTTATGAAATAATTATTTAGAGAGAACAGTGACACATTTTGAATTATAGCACCATAAATGATTATTTTTCAACAATTTTTTATGAGTAATAGTGACACAAGTGGGTGTATGGCCTAAAAAAAGAGCCACCAGGTCGGTAACTGTCTTCAAATGTCTCTTGCCCAGTTTCAGTAGCCTGGTTGAGAGTTCCTTGTCTACCTTGTTTAGTAAACTCTTTGTATGAAGGTGCCCTTGTGTCACCCTCTATTTGAATTGGTGTTCCCTATCTAGCCAGTTCCGAATTTTGTGACTCCACAAAACGGTTCCGGACCTATGAAGTCTCCTTGGGAGCCTTCTTTAGCTAACTGTTTCGCCATTTCATTACCTGCAATCCTCTCATGTGCCGGCACCCATATTAGAGACACTTTGTTGTCTTTTGCCAGCCTGTTGAGGGATTCTTTGCAGTTTTTCACCACTCTAGTCCAATTGTTGGATTACTGATAGCCTTAACCAGAGCCTGGCTGTCAGTGAGTATTTCAATTTTTTGTCCGGTATATCCTCTTCTGATGTTTTCATCAATACAGGCTATAGCGACAATCGTCTCTGCTTGAAACACAGTCGTATATCGACCAAGGCTGAAGAACATTCTCTTTCTAGGTCCTTCTATACCAGCCCCAGCGCCATGGTTTGTTTTGGAGCCATCGGTGAACCAGGTGATTCATCCAGAATTACCTGGATGCATCACCTGTTCCCTAGATGGGATGATGATATTCACTCGCTCAATGACTATATTCTCTGGTGTCATGCTATCAAAACTCATGTGAAATATGGGTTTGTCTAGTAATGTCCCAGTTGTATCAATCAGTGTGTTCTTCTCGAACATTGTTCGGGGACCATAAGTCTCCCGATTTCAGCCTAAGAATTGCCATCATTGCCTCCGCCCTCATAAAAAGTTCTAGAGGAGGAAGTCCAATAAGGGCTTCCATTGCTGCCGGCCCCGTGCTGTTCATTGCCCCGGTAATACCAAGAAGGGCTTGTCTTTGGATTGCACTTAGCATATTAACTGCAGAGGACACTTCTGTCCTTCTCCACCAGACCATTATTCCATAGGTGATCGTTGGACTTATCACACTTGTGTCGAGCCAGTGAACCACCTCAGGTCGTATTCCCCAGGTTTTGCCGATAACTCTTCTGCATTGCCAGAAAAGCCTAGTCGCCCTGGTAGTAATTTTTTCCAGGTGTGCCTTCCAATTCAGTTTGGAATCAAGGGTCACTCCTAGATATTTAACTTCTTTGGATATTTCTACTTCTTCTCCGAACAACAGTACTCTACCCTGCGGGAGAACTCTTCTATTCGTAAAAGCAACTAGCTTGGTTTTTTTTGGATTAACTGAAAGGTCCTCTGTAAGGCACTATTCCTCCACAATCGCAGTGCTTCCTGTAGGACATTCATAACCACATCCGGGAATTTCCCATTGGTGACAATCACTATGTCGTCCGCAAAGTCCTGCGTCCATATGCCTTGATCATTCAACCTATAGATCAAGTCATCCACAACTAGGTTCCACAAAAGTGGTGAAAGTACTCCATCTTGAGGACATCCTTTAGTTGTCCTAACGGTGTATGTTTTATCATGCATATGTGTGCTGTTATTCTCCTATGCTCAAGCATGGATCCTATCCATTCGCATGTGGTACTGTTAATCCCTCTGTTTTTAAGGGATCTCTTAATCGATGACATCGATGTGTTGTCAAAAGCACCTTCGATGTCTAGAAATGCTGCAAGGGCTACTTCCTTATGGATCCTTTCGAGACCTGAGACCAAATTATACAGGGCAGCTCCACCTGGTTTCCCTGCTTGATAAGCCCATTGTAGTCTATGTAGAGGGATGCTCCTAAGCGCTCCTTCTTGTAAATACATTTGTAAGTCTTTTTCCATGGTTTTCACCATAATGATGTCAGACTGATTGGTCGGTAGGATTTAGCCTGGGTGTACGTTTCTTTTCCTGGCTTAGAAATAAACACCACATTTGACTGTCTCCATGCAATTGGTATATACCCTAGAGCATGGCTGCTTCGAAATATCAGAACTAAAGGACCCATTATGATGTCTAGTCCCTCTTACAGAAGCTTGGGGAATATGCCATCTTGTCCTGGAGTTTTGTAGGGGTCAAATAAGTTCACAGCCCATCTGGTAAGATGAGGTCTGAATATCTTATTCGTGAGTTCCCAGTCCTCTTTGGTTGCCTTTGTTTTGGCAACCGGCCTGTTGTCATAGCTATCTTTACCGAACCTGGAAAGTGCACACTGAGGAGATGCTCTAGAGCCTCTGCCTCAGTATTTGAAAACTTACCGCTCGGCAACTGAATAGAACCAAGTTTGTTAGAAGTATCCCTTTTGAGAATCCGCTGTCAGAGACACCTTGCATATCCTCACAGAATTCTCTCCAGGACTTCTCCTCGGATTCTTTTATTTTTGTATTGTATGTACCTAGTTTAGCTTTATACGCTTCCCAGTTACCCGTTTTTTTCGTTTTATTGATAAAGCGTCTTGTTTCTTTCCTTAACGATGTCAGCTCTTTATTCCACCAGATGGCTTGTCTAGAAGAGCGGCTCTCCTTTATCGGACAGTTGTTATGATAAGGGGTCAGTGTACACTGTTGCCCCTCTAAAACCTCAGCAGTTTTTGGTCTGCCTAGGTGTGAACGGATTCTATAAAGTAGTTCCTTTTTATAAGATACTCAGTCAGTGCTCTTAGGATCCTTGTATGTTCTAATAACCGATTTCTCTACGTTAATTTCATAGTATATTTGGGCATGATCAGATAAAGATGGTTCATCCGATACATGCCACTTGCGAATCTTCTCCCTGACACGTAGAGTGCAAAAAGTAACATCTATCAATGATTCCCCCCTCGATGTTCTAAATGTAGGACCCACATTCGCAATATCAAGTTCAGTAGTACATAGATAGTCAAATAGATTCTTACCTCTGGTGTTGTTGTCTTTGCTGCCCCAACTGCTATGGTGTGCGTTGGTATCAGCCCCTACAATGACATCCAGATTATGTCTCCTTGAGTATTCCAAAATTTGAATTAATGATTAACTTGGAATATTCAGAAAACCCTGTTACTTTCTATTTATTCTAAAATTTTAGCGAAATAGTAATTATGCGCCAAGGTAGAAAAGTGAGTTATTATTGTCGAAATCCATTAATGGACCCCGAGACATTAATACACTTTTCTACCGTGGCTCATATAGCATTTTTTTCACTACTGGTATTTTATTTTTTTTAATATTAGTTTTTAAAACTAATAAAAATCGAATATGAATTTCAAAATTTTCTTAAAAATCAAATCATTCACGCTTCTGTCAAATGTGAAACATAAACGTCAGTTTATAATATTTTCATATTATGAGGGCCGTTCGGCAATGCTACTCCATTGACTCAGTACACTCCTCCCTTCATTAAACCGTTCGGTTATTACAGAACGAGTAAAAGGAGCAGTCTTTAAATCGTTCGTTTACTGTGGAGTGGTGTGAAAAACGTTTGTACCACCTCGGCGAAGTGGGGTTTTAGGAGTGAATATGCGCATTTAGATTACCAGCCAAAAAATAAAATTCATACGCATTTTAGGTTACATAGTTTACAATTGCGAAGTAATTTTATAAAAATACTAAAATATAACCACAAAAATATTACACCGAATGACATTTGTTTGAATTTGACGTTTGCTAAAGATGTCCCTCGTTTGAGAGTTCGGTAACAAATGATCATTTTACTCTACGAGAAATCTGCTTCTGCTCCACTCCTATCATTCTCAATTTCGGAGTTAATTGCCGAACGGCCCTTTTTTGTATTTGCATGAGTTAACCTCACATTCTGTCGAATGGATTGAGATTTAGTTCTAATCAAGTAGGCTCTGTATTTTTCTACCTTGGTTAATAATGAACAACTTTACTACCTCAAAAAAAGTCAATAAAGTTAGGTTTAGGGGCTAGTAGTGAAAAAAGGCTATTTATTGACATTTTAGGTAATAAAAAAGCGAAAAACATTTTAAAATGTGTTTCCTGAAAAACTATACTGTTTGAGTTGTGTCACTGTTGCTTCGAATGAGCGATATAAATAATATATAACGATATATAACGGGTTTCCACAGTAATTTTTTCCATGCATTCTCTACATTTGTTTCGCCAACTTCTTTTGAGTCTGTCTACTCCTTTTGTTTTAGGCTTCAGTAGGTCACAGTTTTTGGCCATCTTTTGGGAAATGTCATATATTATACAGGGTGAATCATGAGGGAATGTACAATGTACATACTTCTTGTCAAACGTGGGAAGAGACGGGAAATTGTAACGGGTAGCGTACAACAAAGAGAAAAAAATATTCGGAGGAAGAGAAATAGGCGGTACTCGATGCGGAAATATTTAACCTAACTATAAACTATACTTCCACTGACTACCCTGCGATCTTTACTCGTCGCTATACCTCTTACAACTGATGAATTCAGCCGCTCTCCATTGCGCACAAGAGGCCCGTGGTTATATCTAAAAACAGATTACACTTCTACTCCTATTATATAGGTAGTATTCACGTATTTTATCTAATCTGTATATTTTAGGTAACGGAACTCT
Source organism: Lochmaea crataegi (assembly GCA_947563755.1). Classification (NCBI taxonomy): domain Eukaryota; kingdom Metazoa; phylum Arthropoda; class Insecta; order Coleoptera; family Chrysomelidae; genus Lochmaea; species Lochmaea crataegi. Next base: position 106,386,449 of record OX387422.1, read on the forward strand.
GCTGGGATCATCTTCGAACATAATTTGTGCAGGGGTGGCAGAGCAACATGGTTATAGATTCACTTTTTTACATTTTGCAAAGTGAGTATTATTAAAATTCCAAAAAGTGTTTTATGATAAATGGTTTTAACAGCAATGAAAAGAGTGTTTCAATATGTGTTCCTTTCACCGTGTCGTTTGATTTAATACACAATATTACAAAAAAATATCTAATGTTCCATTACTTTTGATTTACAACACTTTTTTATGTTTGTAGGCTGAATTGGGTCGATAACAATAATTTTGTATTTTTTTGTTTGTTTCAGGGTTGGGTTACCAGTGATGATATCCAGTACAGTTGTTATTACAATGTACTTATTATTGTGCCACGTGATTTTAAACTGGCAATAAGTTGTCAATTGCTAGAAGATATTTTATTGGTTTATTGAATAAATGATTTGTAAATGTTAAATATATACGTAATTGTTTCTTTAAATTTATTTTTTATTTGAGGTGTACAAAATAAGAACTAAAATAAAATACAATAAAGAAATTTAACTTTCGTGAATACTTTAAAAAGCGGTTCGATTCGCACTGCTTAGAACTGTTGGTGGCCGGAACAATTCGGACCTTTCGTAAGTTCCTCAAGTTCGGACGATCATTTTAAATTTGACAACATTAGATAGCTGCAATGAGTCAAAAAAGTTAATACTTCATTTGATGTTTCCAAAAAAAAACAGACAACTCATTTCGTGCTGTTATTTTCGATATGAATAAATTAGGTTATAGCACCGAACATATACAATACAAGAAGGGTCACTCTAAGCTCCTCCTCCAATGTTGTCTTTGTCGCTTCCTCTGAGATACTACTCTTCCTCAGCAGATTTCAGCTCCCACTTGATGAGTAGATGGGACATACCGGTGTGCTTCAAAAATCACAGTTATATTAACGTTAATGAAGTTTTACTGAACATAACACCTGAGCTGTTAGAAAACTAAAACAATAATACCGGAACGTTGCTCTTAAAAGTGTTTACAAGTGATATAAATATTTCTAGCACCGACGGAAATGCTTTTAGGTTTACTGGCTATTTGCTTAAATAAGTTTGTTGCAACATTCGTGTCACGAGTGCTTAAACTATAAAGGCCCCCATACACTACGGGAAAACACGACAATCTTAACCGAACAGTTAAAATTGTACGTGCAAAATTTCCGCTTTTAAAAATATATACACTGTCGGAAAAGTACGTCTGCAGTTGTGTGTTTCACGATGAATCGCAAGGAAATAATTGCAGTGGTGTTGGTTTTTGCTTTAAAAAAGAAATCCGCCCCTGCTCCAGATTTGTGTGATGTCTTTACTTTCTTCATCTCTTTTCTAAAAGATCCCCTTAACGAATCAATCTTTTTCTTAACTCAACATCAATTTTAGAAGCTTCTCGATCTAAGTCTCGCAACTTGTTGATAATAATTTCATACGCTTTGTTTTTTTCTATTCTGTCGGAATATTTTTAGGATTTTATTTTCCATAAACTTGGCAACGATTTATATAACTCCAAAAATTCAATAGTAAAATCTTCATTCCATATTCTTGTATCGGCCATTTTTCAGAACGACTATGTTTTTTCACGACGGATTTGAATGAATGCCACATCATTACCACATACACTATCAGATTTGCACGAACACGTTAGCCTGTACTGGTAAAATCTCAGGTCAGGTCGGAGATGAAGAACGTCGGTTAACATCGTCGTGATTGGCTATACACTAGCAATTTTGTACGCGCAATTTTAACTGTTCGGTTAAGATTGTCGTGTTTACCCGTAGTGTATGGGGGCCTTAACGAAAAACATCATTTACTAAATGAAGCGACAGTATCCTTTCAGTCGAAAGCCTATTCTGGTTTTAAGAAATTTTGCGGTCTAAATGTGCCTCCTTAACATTCTAGAATTTATAATAAATTTGGATTTTTTTTTATTTTCAAAGAAATAGCATGTAAAAATGAAATTGGAAAAAAAATCAGAGGTTTGTTTAAAAATATAAATTTTACACATCCATGTAAAGATTTTCCCTAAGAATATTTCATATCTAAATATATATGTATATTAGAATGCGAATATATTTTACGTTAAAGTTTGTTAATCGTGAAATTAAAGAACGAATAAAAGAAAAAAAATAGAGACAAATAGGTATAAAATTAACAATTTTACAGAATGTACAGTATTTTATTGCACCTGGCACAAATCGTTTCTGTCATTGTATAAAAGCATTTCACTGTCAATCAACTACTAACCTAAAAACCTACAATTCACTAAGCAACTACAAACTTGTATAAATATCACCATAACAATTATAAGATGCGCATTGTAAGTGTTAAAAGTAATATTGTGCCGAGAGCTATGATGTTGTTAATGACAAAATATCTTCATGTGATTGGGTAATTTTTATTCTATATTTTATTTTAGTTGTGTGTATAAATTCTATAGTTACTATCTCTTATTCGTGGAATTATCTTATTGCTTATTTTATTTTATTCCCTTGCATTTTGTTAATTTTCAAGTGGCATTAAGTTTTGACATAAATGGAAATGCTTGTGCTTAAAAAGTCCACGGCACAAAAAAATAATGGTACGCAAATACAAAGAAGTAGGTCACACTTCTCTAGTTCTTAAATCTCAGGACTTCACCAAAGAAAACACTGCAGGCGTGCTTAATTCGCAGGAAGTGACGTATCGGTAATGCGGGATGCATAATTTTTCGATATTTTTAATATATTTTTTTTAAAATATAGAATTAAAAATAAAAAAATATAATAATTAATAAGTTTTAAGAAACTATCATTGTTTAATAATAAATTATAGCTTAAGAAAAAACTAAAAAACACGCTTTATAGGGTAATCTAACTAAGAAGCAGAAAATAATTCTTAATTTAAGGATAAAATTATTAACGAGAAAATTAATATCATTGTGGTAAAAGCGTGAAGTGCTCGAGATCAATTGGTATAATGTCTTACTAGTTCTATTCGAAAATGCAGAGTTAGTGTATAAATGTAGTACAAAGCACCCCACGCTATTACCACAATGACATTAATTTTCTCGTTAATCATTTTATTCTTGAATTAAGAATTATTTTCTACTTTTTAGTTCGATTACTCTATAAAGCGTGTTTTTTTAGTTTTTTCTTAAGCTATAATGCAGGTATCTACTTTTGATCTAAAGTAAGAACAGCCTACTTAGATTTTTACCAAAAATGTGTATTTTTGAATAACTTTTAAACGACGAAAAATAGGTACGTAAACAGCAAAGTTGAAGGGGATAAAATTCAGTATCCATTTCATTTGAAAAATACTGAAAAAACTTCCATGGGAGATTTTGGAATGTAAAATTCATTTAAGATCATCCTGTACAAAATAAAAATTTCAAACTGAGTGTAAAAAATCTTCAGTCCTTTGTCTTTGTATATTGGTAATTTTAAAGCTTTAGCTTTAAATCTTATAAAGTTGCGGTTTTTTAAAAAGGGGTGTGCAAATTCAAATTTTTTGGGAAAAATGTGGTTTTCTGCTTGTTGACCGGGAGTTTTACAAAAAAAATTCGGGAGTCTATAGTACTATTTCGGTTCTAAAAATGTAAAAAAAGTATGGCATTCCATTTGAGAAAAATTAAGTCATTTGCCTAGTTTGCTAATGGACCACCCTGTATACATGAACATAATTTTAAAATGCTTGATTTTAATTAACCTTGATATTATACCTTTCAAATAAATATGTAAGCTATACACAATAAGAGTTACAGAACTACGACAGAGGTTTGCCGGACCCTGTATTACTTTTTTCGGTATCTTCTATGATAACAGACCTAATGAACTTTATCACAGTAATCAATCTCGCTGTATATTGAATTATAAAAATATTTAGCTGATTGATTTTACTTTTGTTATTCGTATTCATAACTTCGCTGAGTATATAACAAATAAAAAATTTTTATCCATGAGGTCGCGGTGAGATTAGAACTCGCGATCTCCTATTCACTAGAAAGTCGCATTAACCATCTGAGCCACGGCACCTGTTAGTATGTCAGCTCTAGTGGGACGTTTCAAGCAAAAACTATAATATACCTCATGAATTTATTTTTATACAAATTTAAGATTTAATAACACCCTATATTTTACTACTATATTGTATTCTCATCTGTCCTTGACGAGTTTGCAAAATTTCGAATTAATCTGAGCGTTTAAAGAGAGTAAAAATCGAGTTTAAAGGTTACGTTACAAACAAACATACAAGTGAAGCTAATATAAAGCGTATAAAAAGGAAGTTATTCATGGTAATTTTTTTTTATTTTCACTTTATTACAAATATATTCTTTTTATTAAAAAAAATCTCAATCCATACCAGTGGAGGACAAATAAGTGATAAAATAAATTATTTATTCATCTACCAAATTATCTAGAATAGATACTCGAATATGTTGAATATTCTTATACAGTGTGGAAACCACTTATGGAATAAAATTCTTTATGTCATTATTTTAGAAAATTATAAAAAATGCCGAGACACGTCAACTTTTGAATTGAGTTGTGCGTTATGTAAACATAAATTTAAATGTACAGGGAGATTCACGCAAGTATGCCATAGTCGGTGTTGTTTTTTTTAATGAAACACCCTGTATATTTGCATATTTTAGAAATCCTCTTAATGAACCGATTCCAACAAACTGAATAATGTATGGTCAATTATGAATTATACAGGGTGAAATTTTAAAATTAATAACTTATTACACTTGAAATATTGGTACTTTTTTAAATTAGCTAAATATGGATTTATCAAAAATCTAAACTAACTAATTATTAGACGGCTACGCCCATGAATTTTATCATAAATACCTAAAAATTGCCTAAAAACGCCAATAACTAGACAAAATCGGTAAATAATGTGGATTGTTTTCTATTCTGTCAGTTGTTGATGTGTTGACAGTTTATACTGAAAAAGTAAAATCTTTGTCAAACACTCTTTCCTTGTCGACATAACAATGAAATATTTAACTGAGACTCACCGAATTGAGATTTTAATGATGATCGGGTACGGGGATAACTGCAGAAGTCAAGTTGAAGTGGCAAACTTATTTAATCACAGGTATCCCAAATTGCCTAATATTTCACAAAGTACTGTGTCTAAAATTCATGCACAATTCAGAGAACTTGGACATGTCAAACCATTGAAAAGAAAACCACACTTCGTTGAAGATGATGTGATGGTGGATATTTTGTTAAGTGTCGAAGAGAATCCAACTTCAAGTACACGTCAAATTGTCCGTGAAAATAATGTTAGTCATCCAACTGTTCTAAGATGTCTTCATAAAGAAAAACTTCATCACTACAAATTAACTTTTGTGCAGGAGTTAACAGAAGACGATCCAGATCGTAGAATGGATTTCTGCGAAAGATTGATGAATAAGCTGAACAGAAATGAGATAGCTCTTGGTGCCATTCTTTTTTCTGACGAATCAACATTCACATTGAATGGAGAGGTAAACCGACAGAACTGTAGATATTGGTCAGCAGATAATCCTAATTGGATGCGTAAGACACATACTCAGTACCCTGAAAAGGTGAACGTTTGGGCTGGTATCATAGGCGACCATATTATTGGTCCTATATTTATAGATGGAAATTTGACAGCTGAAAAATATTTAAATATGCTTAGAAATGAAGTTATTCCTGCGTTGGCAAACTTATATCCCAACGCAATAGATCCTAGCTTACCGAATGAAAATGTTTGGTTCCAGCAAGACGGGGCAACACCCCATTATGCTTTAATGGTAAGAACTTATTTAGATGAAATCTTCCCCAATAAATGGATTGGACGTAGAGGTAATATTGAGTGGCCAGCTAGATCGCCAGACCTTACGCCGTTAGATTTTTTTCTGTGGGGTTATCTCAAGAACAAAGTATATGCAACACAACCAACTAGCATTGTAGACCTCAAAGACAGGATAACTACAGAAATACGGAATATTTCACCTCAAACTTTAAACAAAGTTAAGGAGGAGTTCTATAGGAGACTGTGCTATTGCCAACAACTAGGTGGAGAACATTTTGAGCATTTATTTTAATGTATTAAAATCAAATACATCAGGTATTTTATGTAGGTGTTTAATAACTGTAAAAATAAAAATTTCACCCTGTATAATTCATAATTGACCATACATTATTTAGTTTGTTGAAATCGGTTCATTAAGGAGATTTCAAAAATATGCAAATATACAGGGTGTTTCATTAAAAAAAAACAACACCGACTATGGCATACTTGCGTGAATCTCCCTGTACATTTAAATTTATGTTTACATAACGCACAACTCAATTCAAAAGTTGACGTGTCTCAGTATTTTTATAATTTTCTAAAATAATGACATAAAGAATTTTATTCCATAAGTGGTTTCCACACTGTATATATAAAAATGAATCTGCTTCGTATGTACGCCCATAACTTCACAACGCCGGACACAAATTGGATAATTATTTTTTTTGTGTTCGTTATTGCCACGTCAAGGTTTGTATACAAAAAAAATGTAAAAATCGATCAATTAATTAAATTAAAGGTTTTTTTTGGACGCGGCTGACGGACGTTGTTTTGATAATAGTTTAAAGGTTAAATCTTGTTTTGTGTGTTTGGATGTGAGTTTAGAAGTTGGGTCGTGTTTATTGTTAAAAAAAAGGCGTCAAAATATCGGTCGGTGTACGCGTAAAGTAAGTGGGGTGTACAGTGTACAATAAATGCTTGCCTGAAGGCATGAAATTTAGGGAGATACGTAAAAAAACTTAAATTAACAATCAATATGCGAGTGGAGTAGCAAAATGACATATCGGCAGAAGTGTTTTCAAATGCATTATTAGACATTGGCAATGGGAGAATTCCTGTTGACGCTTCTACTGGCCTTATTGAATTTCCACCAAGTGTTTGTCAATTCACAACTTCAAAGGAAGAATTAATATTAAAAGCGTTCCCAAATATTGGTGTGAATTATAAAAATCATGCTTGATTGAGCAAGTAACGAGCCGTTTTAGCAGCAAAAAATAAGGATGTAGATGATTTAAATATAATCATTCAGAGTAAAATTGATGGACAAATACAGTCATTTAAGTCGATCGATTCCATTATAGATACAAATGAAGTAGTCAATTATCCAACTGAATTTCTAAATTCATTGGATTTGTCAGGATTACCACCACACAATTTGCAGTTCAAGGTTGGCTCGGTGATAATTATGTTACGCAATCTGAATCAACCAAAAATGTCTAACAGAACAAGACTGGCTGTTAAAAAAATTATGAAAAATTTAATTGAAGCCACTATAATCATAGAAAATTTCAAAGACGAAGATGTGCTTATTCCAAGAATACCACTACTGCCAACTGACTTTGCTTTTGAATTCAAACGTGTCCAGTTTCCAGTGCGCCTTGCATTCGCAATGACAATAATTAATAAATCCCAAAGCCAATCGTTAGAAGTGTGTGGAATAAACCTTGAATTGCCATGTTTTTCGCATGGACAGTTGTACGTTGCGTGCTCAAGTGTTTTAGGGATAGTATTTATTTACCATAATTGAGTAAATAAGTGTGTGAAATTATTCATAAAATTCATTTAATTTATTGACAAATAAATGTATTCCAATATTTGTCAATAAACAAATTAATATGATGAATATATACAGTTATTTTAACTTTATTTCAATATATGGTCCTATTGAACTCAGAAGCTATTGTTTATTTATTTTTTTTTAATTTTTTCATAAAACAAAGTCTTTTAGAAATTCAGAAAATATGGCGGTACGAAGTTAGCCGGGTCAGCTAGTATTATAATGTATTATTAAGCGCAAAATTTATTTTCAAACAGTTTTAGGTTCATATGTATCTGACACAACATTTTTTTTACTTAAAAGGTAAATAAATTTATTTTTTATTTTTCCACTTTTTCAAAGTTAAACTATATTTATATATATGATAAAACAAATACTTCAAATAGCGAAAATGTGCTATAACCGTAAGTATTATATATATAGTATTATATATATATATATATATATATATATAGCCTAAAAACGACTATCGTCAGAAAAACTATTTTTCTATCACTTTATCACCATAAGGAATTCAAAATTCGTAATGAGGTAGATCTACTTAAGAGTGCTTACGTTTTTCTTCGCATTGGTGGTTAATTCTAACTTATTAGACCTTGTGAAATATTGTTTATATTAAGAATGAAGAAGAATATTATAAGTTATAAGGAACAATCCGACAATCTGCATTTTGTAGAAATGCAAATTTTATTGAAATGTTTTTCTTGGACAAGTTCAAAGTGTTAAAGCAACTTTGGGTTTTCAAAAATATATTTAAATTTTCTAATAAATATTAAAAAATTATTCTAATGTTTTTGTTATTTATTTAAATAGTTTTTACTTGTGGGATGAAATTATACACACTACTATGGCTAATTACTATTCATTTATTTAAAGAAACACACACTGAATTAAACTCAATTTATATACACACTTCACTTAATGTCTACTAATTTATTTACACTCAGTATAATAGTTCTAATTTATTTTACCACTTGAATATTACACTATTCATCTTCACTATTTTATTCACTTTCCGATTACTAGGAATTCTGTTAACTAACCCTTTACTGTCCGTTTCACTAATTCCGAACTATCTGTTTCAATAATTCCCGCACTCAAAAACCCGCGTATTATATAGTCCTTCTCAGTACCTTCCACGCTCGCCCTATGCACAAACAAAGCGAATGTTCTCGAAAGGAGCGCAGCCACCAAAATTTACAGTCGAGGGACAGGACCAGCTTTGAGTTGGTGACCTCGCAACATTGCCCCTTCCTTAATAGGAAGTTCCTCCTGGAACTTCTGTGTAGCCGGGACTGGATGTTTAAATCGGCAACTGGACCCATTCCTACACTTTCCGGTCGTATGGAAATAACAGGGCACTGTCTTCATTGGACACTGATAACGGGGGGTATAGCTGTAGATAAATATGCAGACACCGGTATCTTCGAACATCACTTCCATCATATTCCTGATAACTCGCCAATCCAACTGGTTGTTCTCTATCTTGGGCATAGCTAGTTTCTTCACGTTGGATTCCAGCACATCTCGAAGACTACGTATCGCTTCCCACACATTCCGGTAGGTGGATCGATCTTGAAATTCGTTCTTTGTTATCAGGTAGAAGATGTACCGTGAATTGTGTTCGAGTCTCAGTGTCTTGCCAGGGGTTGGAATCTGTTCTTCAAGTTTTTCTAGTTGCCCAAACTTCTTTCGGAAGACGGTTGCCCAGCCTCGTGTGTTTTTGATACTGGCGGGGATGTTGTGTGCCAGTGAAAACTCTTCCGGGAGCGTGAACAAATCTTGTCGTTGCTCTGTAGTGACTCCAAATCTGGCTTTACCGGTACCTCCGTATGCGCCCATAAATTCTTCGAAGGCAGGGCCAGAATCTTCCTGGACATGGTTCACTCCTTCCTCTATGTCATGGTTTCCTTCGAATGGCGCTAGTCGATTTTGGTGAACTACTTTCGGTTTTCCATTGGGGATCTTGCTTATGCCATAGATTACATCATTGATCCTCTTCTTGATCAAGTACGGACCCTCCCAAGATTTTTGTAATTTTGGAGAAAAGCCCTTTCTCCTTGTCAGGTTGTGTTACCATACTTTGTCCCAATCTTGGAAACTGCCTTCTGTGGCCTGCGTCTCGTACCGTTTTTTCATTCTGTCGCTAGCAACTTGAAGATTCGTTCCAGGTCATTCCAGGTCACAAGGTGTTTGACCTGTGGACTCGTTAATGGCGGATCGATAAGCCAATGGAAACAGGGAAATATATTGATCCCAATCTCTCTGGTGGCTGGAGACTACTTTGGACAGGTATTTTCCAATAGTCCTGTTCATTCTCTCGACCATTTCATTTGACTGTGGATGCAACGCCGTTGTCCTGGTCTTCTTCATTCCCAGCTTGTCACACACTTGTCGTACACTTCTTACACCAGTCCTTCACATCTTCGGAGCTGTTCGTCCAATGAAACCTTTCACGGACTACGCTACTCTCGCTCTCGGGATGACTAACTGTCTTCTATTTTCGGAACCATAATAGTTTTCAAGGAATCGTTTCAACAGGCCTTCTTCCAGGACAAGGGAGTCCCACTGGGCCCAATATGTCTTGAGTGTCGTTGAAAATCTTGACACTTCTTGCCAGGTAGGTCACCGATTTTCTTCCTTCCATTGCCGGATCATCTTCAGGTGAGGGTAATTCTCCTGATCTTCTCTGATCCTGGTGGGTGATCATTCTTCATTGACAAGTGTAGTTCTTGAAACTGCAGCTTCCTTAGATTCTGCCTTGTTGCAACGGGAACAGTCTGCTGGGCACGGCCGTCTAGGCAGAGAGTCAGCATTTCGGTGGCTCACACCAGCCCGATGTTCGATGTTGAAATCGTACTCTTGAAGTCGTTCAATCCATCTAGCCATCTGGCCCTCGGGATTCTTGAACTGCATCAACCACTTAAGTGCTGTATGATCAGTCCGTATCAAGAATTTCCTTCCATAGAGATACTGGTAAAAGTGTTCCACAGACTTCACTACCGCCAAAAGTTCTCTTCTCGTGACGCAGTAGTTTCGTTCTGGTTTGGAGAGGACTTTACTGAAATATATCAGAACTCTTTCCTGTCCTCCTTCAATCTGTGAGAGCACTCCTCCAATCCCTACGTTGCTTGCATCAGTGTCAAGATTGAAGTCTCCCTCCGGTAACGGATATCCTAGTATCGGTGCCGTGGTTAATCGTCTCTTCAGGGCTTCAAAAGCAGTTTGACATTCTTCGTCCCAATGAAAAGTTCTGGTTTCTTCTGTGAGTCGAGTTGGTGGCTTGGCAATAACCCCAAACTTCCTTATGAACCTTCGATAGTATGTGCAAAGTCCAAGAAAGCTCCTAACTTGATGTTTGTCGGTAGGTTGTTGCCATTGCTTGATGGAAGCAATTTTCTATGGATCTGGGCAGCTTAAAGTCGTTTGAATACGTTTTCCAAATTCTTCAGGTGCTCCTCAAATGTCTTCCCCAATACTACGATGTCGTCCAAATAGACCAGGCATGTTTTCCAAGATATCCCTCTCAAGACATTTTCCATGAGTCTTTCAAATGTCGTGGGCGCATTACAAAGCCCGAATGGCATGACGTTAAACTGCCATAATCCGGATCCGGTGGTAAAAGCAATTTTCTCTTTGTCTTCTGGGTCCATTTCTACTTGCCAATAACCGGACTTCAGGTCCAAGGTGGAAAACAGTTTGCTGCCGGCCAAAGTGTCTAGCGTATCGTCAATTCGAGGCAGAGGATAGCTGTCTTTCTTCGTCACGCAGATTCTGATAGTTCCATCCTTTTTCTCGACGAGCACTACTGTAGATACCCAAGGGCTAGTGGATGGTTCTATTACTTTCTCTTTCTCCATCTCTTGAATTATTCTTTCAGCTTCCTCTCTCTTCGCTCGTGGTAGTCTTCGAGCTGATTGTCTAATTGGCTTATCATCACCAATATCGATTTTGTGTTTGACGGCTGATGTCCTGCCAGTCTTCCCTCCTTTTGGTACGAAAAGGTCTCGATACTGCAAGAGAAATTCTCTCATTTTCCTTTTCTCAGCTCGATCCAAGGATTGGCCAGCTATTGACAACATCTGTTCAACTCTGTCATTAGAATTGTCAGTTGTCGTTGTTTGACGTACTATGGATGTCACTGGTACGCGGGATCAAATTCTGGTTGACTTCTTGATGGTAATTGGGTAATCGTTCACGTTTATGACACGTACTGGGATCTCCTTCGCTGACGTAACTAATCCTTTTCCAATTGGTACTCCTCTACCAACCTCTTCGTTGTGGTTCCATGGCTCCATCATAACCGGTGTACCTTCCTCCATGATTCCCTGTAGCCGCGCTACTATCATGGTTTCGCTTCGTGCAGGTAGAACGGTATCTTCCTGTACAGCTGCCAACACTGTGCTGCCTTCATATGGATGGAGGAATATTTCTTCGAAACCCACTTTAATGGTTCTGTTTCTAAAGTCTAACTGGAAACCATGTAAATTCATTACGTCCATTCCCAGAATCACGTCTTCTTCGATGTCAGCTACGATTTCCGTATACGTGAACTTTTCTCCACCAATTACCAATTGGATTTGTGTCTCTCTGTGAACATTGGCACTCTCACCTGTTGCGGTCCGGAGTCGTAGCCTCGTTGGCAGAAGCTTCTTCTTGGATTTTATTATCTCCGGCCGTATAATGGTTCTAGTTGCTCCAGTGTTTACCAGCAGAGTGTATTTCTTGCCATTCACTTCGCCGTCCACATATACACTGTCATTACGGCATCTGAGAGAAGCTATCAGTATGAGAGGGTCTTTGGAACGATCCTGGGTCGGTGCTGCCCGCTCATGGCCGACCAGTTCTAGTTTTCGTACATGCCCTAGCTCGCCACAATTCCAGCATCTAATCTTCTTCGGCCTTTTGTCTACCATGCTTTTTATCAAGTTGACGATCTGGTCAAGTCTATTTCGTCACCTTCTTCTTGAATGGTCCTGACTTTGTTGTACCCCGAAGCCTTCGTGGCTGCTTCATATTCAAGAGCAGCAGTTAATGCATCGACCAATGTTTTGGGATGCGCCAAACGAAGCGTCCTCTGCATATCAGGGTCACGCAAGCCGTCAATAAAGGCCTGGTTGTCCAGACATTCCATCATGTTTTCCGGTGCTGATGGATAAGCAAATCGTGATAGTCGGGCAATATCCACTTCATACTCTTGAAGAGTTTTGTCCCGTCTCTGCCTTCGGTTCTTCGATCGCATGTCCAACCTCTTCTTCAGCTGCTCGAAGTCATCCGTTTCTTCAAGGGGTATCGTCTGAAGCACACCTAAGGCATCTCTCCGAAGCGCGATGGTTAAGTTAAGCCTTCCTCTTATCGGACCAATTATTCGCTCTAGCGGCTGCTTCAAACTGTTTAACATAATTGGTCCACGACATCTTTCCGTCGAACGTTGGGGCCTTGACTCGAGCAAAACTGCCAATATCTTCTGTCTCGGGGTGTGCTTCTAGATTGCATGGTTTTATTTGTTCGATATTTTTTTCTTCTGTTGGCATGTCTTGTGTTCTTAAATCTTTTCTCTCTAGCTCCTGGATTTTCTCGTCCATTGTTGTTATCGTATTCTCCATTTTCGCGTCCATCGTTGTTATCGTATTCTCCATTTTCGCGTCCATCGTTGTGATCTTATTCTCAATTTTCTCGTCCATCGTTGTTATCTTATTCTCCATTTTCACGTCCATCGTTGTGATCCTATTCTCAATATCTGATTTCAGAGACGCAATTTCATTTTTTCGTCCATATTAGCAGAAATCTTCTCGTCCATGGCGGAAATGTTAGCGGAAATCTTCTCGTCCATAGAGGAAATATTAGCAGACATTTTCGAGATTAAGGTGGAAGCCTCGTCGTTGAACAAAAATAATTCCGGATCCAAGGCGTCAATTTCCAGTGCTATTTTCAATCTTTCGACTAACTCACTCTTCTTTCGGGACGTTTCCAACTCTCAGTGCGGACGTCCAAACCTTGCTGGAGAACGCAATAATAGAAGAAATGTATGCTGGATGGGAGCATAAGCTCCAGTTTACTGGCATACATTTCAGACCAGGAGTCGTTCTAGCCGATTATGAAACACCACAGACTCCAGAATGGCTTCAGTTGATAATACCACAGCTGAAAAGCTGGGAGGGAGTAGATCTGATGGTGTGCCAGGTAGAAAACATCCCAAAAATGCATACCGCTACGATCTTTCTCCCAAGAAGCAAAGGCGTAGAGGAAGGAAAACTTCTTCGCTTGATAAAAGCGCAGAATGAAGGTTTGGTAACAGACCAGTGAAAGGTCCTCAACCTTAAAGAAGTGGGCGAAGGCCTAGTCTTGAGGGCAGGAATAGACAATCTATCCTGTCAAAAAATCAAGAACAACGGGATCACCATTCATTACCGGTTTGGGAAAATCCCCGTACATGGCCTCAGAAAAGAAGAGGAAAGAAACCTTGAGAAGGTTTATATCTCCTCCAAGGCCAGCGACGACTCGAGTAGTGTAGAAAGCCTACACATCTCTAAACTCCTTGGGAAGGAGTCGCCGCTGTCCGAGGAGGCAATGGAGTTTGGGTCGGAGAAAGGGGACAGCACTCTTACAGAAGGAGACATCACCCTGATTAAAGAGGGTAATACCCAACCTGAAAACCAACAGGATAGCAGGGATTAACTTAGCTCAGGTTAATGCTCACCATGCCAAAGGAGCTTCGGCGGTGATCACAAGTTTGTTCACTAAGAACCAATTGGGGATGTGTTTGATACAAGAACCTTGGGTCCATAATAACCAGGTAAAAGAATTAGCATGTAAAGATGCTAAAATAGTATATCACTCAGGCAGTGATATACCAAGAACATGTATTATGATAATGAATAATATTAACTATTTTTGTCTTTCAGAATACATAACTCGAGACCTCGTTCCAGTTCAAGCACTCTTCGAACACAAGAAGGAGGGCAAGAAGATAGTAATAGCATCATGCTACTTTGCGGGAGACGGGATAGCACCACCCCCCGAGGTACAAAGGCTGGTGAAGTACTGTGAAGAGAAGAGACTACCTCTACTCTTAGCATGTGATGTCAATGCACACAATACTGTTTGGGACAGTAGCAATACCAACCAGAGAGGTGAGCAACTTTTAGAATATATCCTTAATAAAAACCTTAATATTCACAATATAGGGAATAGCCCCACATTTGTAACAAGGGTAAGGCAAGAAGTTTTAGATGTCACACTGGCAACACAGGATCTAAAACATATAGTAAAAGATTGGAGAGTTTCGGGCGAACCATCTCTCTCCGATCATAGCATCATAACATTCAAATTAGAACTAGGCAAACCTGAGGTGAACCCCAGAAGAAAACCAAGAAAACCAGATTGGGACAACTATAACACCTGTCTGAAAGAAAACCTAGCACATATCCAGAGAAAAGGGAGGGCTAAGCACCATCTCGATCTGGAAAATGAGCTTGAGGACCTGAACAGGGAAATAATCGATGCATTTGAATCGAGCTGCCCTCTTCAAGAACAACGAAGCAGCAGAGATGCACCCTGGTGGAATAAACATCTGTCAGAATTAAGATCTCAAACCCGGGACCTTTTTAATAGAGCAAAACTCACCGGAGACTGGCAGAGATACACCGAGGTGAGAAACACCTACTAAAAGGAAATTAGAAAAGCTAAAAGAAATAGCTTCAGAAAATTCTGTTGCGGCAAGACTCTACAAAGTCATGGCAAAAAGTAGGGTCAACACAGATATGGCTTTGAGGAAGTCAGACGGTAAATATGCCGAAAATGAGGAAGCAAGAGTGAAACTCTTTCTAGAAACTCATTTTCCTGGGAGTATCCCAAATAGGGGAGATAGTCCTCTCGAAGGTCATAAGAGACCTTCGAGAGAAAGTACTACAATGGCTAAGCACATTTGTAGTAACGGAAGGTTAAAATGGGCTATGAACACCTTTTCACCATTCAAGGCACCGGGAGCTGATGGAATTTTCCAAGCATTGCTCCAGCAAGGACAAGACGAAATTCTACCACATCCGGTTAGGATCAGTCGAAGCAGCTTAGAATTGGGTTATATACCAGAAGCATGGAGAAGGGCTATAGTAACCTTCATTCCAAAAGCTGGAAAAAGGGACACAACAAACCCCAAATCCTTCAGACCAATTAGCTTAAAATCGTTTGTGCTCAAAACGATGGAAAAAGCTATTGACAATTAAGTACATTAGAGCGGAAATCCTAGAGAGACTACCTCTCCACCCGCATCAGCATGCTTACCGGCCAGGCAGATCTACGGAGACTGCACTGGTACAACTGACGGAGGATATCCGAGGTGCCCTAGAAAACCAAGAAGCCGTAGTATGCGCCTTTTTGGATATAGAAGGAGCTTTTGACAATACTCCTCATGAGGATGTCAAAAGAGCATTAAATAGAATAGGTGTAGACAGCACAACATCCAAATGGATGTCGGAACTGCTCACCACTAGAGTAGCAGAGACGAGGACGAGCAAATACATTGTCCCCATCTGTACAACCAGAGGATGTCCACAGGGAGGAGTAGCATCCCCATTAATGTGGAGCCTGACGGTTGACGAACTCCTGTGTGGTTTGACTGACCTCGGAATATCCTGCCAGGGATATGCTGATGATATTGTCATAACAGCCAGGGGAAAATTCGAAAATACCCTTTGTGACATCGTACAAAAGGGTCTGAACTAAACAAATAGCTGGTGTAGGCAAGTGGGACTTACATCAACTCCACCAAAACCATCTTACTAGCCTTCACTAAGAAAAGAAAGTTCAACCTCCAAACCATTAAAGTTGATGGGAGCGAGGTTGAATGGAGACAAGAAGTCAGGTATCTAGGTTTGACTCTAGACAGTAAACTCCTGTGGAACAAACACGAAAAGGAGATTATATACAAAGCAAAAATGGCTCTAATGGTGTGCAGGAATCTGGCAGGGAGAAATTGGGGCTGCAACCCAAAAATCCTGAGCTGGATGTACACTGCCATAGTGAGACCAATTATCACTTATGGAGCCATTGCGTGGAGTAGTAGAACTAGCCTATTGACAACGAGAGAAAACCTCTCCAAAATTCAAAGACTAGTCTGTATGTGCATTACAGGAGCAATGAGAACATGCCCAACGGCAGCCATGAAAGTTATTCTCAACCTCACACCACTACATATAGTGGTGGAAAGTGTTGCAGAAAGAACAAGATACAGACTAAGTGGAGAGGGAATCATTAAAAAAACCCACCTCCTTACTTCTTAGAAATCAGAAAACCTGGAACATGCCACAAGATGGTATGAAGAAAAAGTATAACTTTTCAAAGAAATTCGTTACGGAATTAAGCAACAAGAAGGAATGGGATCCAAATACAATTACCAAACTTGGAAAGAATGCCATTCAATGGTACACATACGGCTCAAAAGCAATAGGAGGAACTCCGATAGGAGTGTACGGGCCAGGAACCAAACACTCTGAAAGCTTGGTAAAAACCCCGAGTATCTTTCAAGCGGAAATTCACGCCATAAGAAAGTGTGCCCAGTTCAATATTGATAAAGGATATAGAAGGCAAAGGATTATCATAATGTCGGATAGTCAAGCTACCTTTTTTTAATTAAGTATTTCACCTTTGTTGCTATTCTTGCCACGCTTTGAAAGCATCGTTATCCAAAAATAATGGTGTAGCAATCAACCCCTAGTTGAAAAATTACGGTGTCGCTCAACACTACTCTTTAATTTGAATAGCCTAGTCCAGTAAGTAATGTAGCTATCTTTAATTTGAACTACTAGTATTGCAGAACAGGCACTAAGTCAAAAATAAAATATGAATAATGGATTTCGCATATATTAAACAAATATTTCAATAATATAAAAATAACAAATGAAAATGGTACTTATATGGGTGTAAGCTATACAAAATATTTTGCAATAAATTTATTTAAAATGAAGTTTTATATTTTTTCATTTCAACCATTATAAGGTGAATATTAACTAATTGCGATCGTAAAGGTGGAGCTAACAGCTTGTGAAATCTGTAATAATATTGCACTAATTGTGTAAGAGCCAATTGAAGTAAACTAGATCCAGTTACAAGATTCGGGAATGATATTAAAACTTCTCTATTAAGATCTTCTAACGATTTCTTCCAGTTATTCGAAAAATTTTGTACAATATCAACAGATTTAGGCTCCAAAGTTTTTAATTCCTTCACTTTTGAATTCTCGACATAATGTTCAAACTCTTTAACATACTGAATCATCTCTTCAAAATGAGGAAACAAAATTTGTTCAGCATATTCTCCACTCCGAGCGGCCAATCTGGATTTGAAAATTTCAGCTTCCTTGGAATTGTCTCTAGTTCTTTCCATAATTATATTCAAAATCATGTCGTAGTTATTTATTAAAAATATTAGTTGGTCTTTACGATCTGTGAATGCTTCTGCCATTCTTAGTACAAACATTTCTACTTCTTCTTGGAGTTCCGCCAGAAGTTTACTTACTAATTCATTGGGGAAATGTTCACTTATGCTAACCAACGCCGCACTGAATTCAGCATATCTTCTGGCAATCTGAAAATTATAAAGAATACAAAATGGTATAGACTGAAAAATTTATAACTTACATAATGTGGTCCTAGCTCCAGATTGAATTTTGTAGCATCACAATCTCTAATGCTCTTAATATTAAGTTGAACAACATATTCCAATCTGGGGAGAAGTATACTTTCCAAAATATCCCAACACTGATCTAAGGCCGGAACACATCTTTTGTGACACATTATTTTGTACCTCAGAACCAAATGAAAACATAAAAATATCGCTATGGAATCATAGCAAGATGAAATGTAGGTTTTTAGATTTTTCTACAAAAAAAATTATATCATCAATCACAGTACAAGCTCATAATAGATCAATTATTACCTGAAGAAGAGTAAGAGTTTTTTCCATAATTTTGTTAAACAAATCTATCGCTGATTGATTTTTAACCATAAAATATTCACTGATGAAAAGATATTCTCTACAAGCATTGTCCACTAAAGCATACTGTACACTTCTAAATAATGCCTCAAAGGGAAACTACAATCAAATCCATTATTTCCAACACAATATATGAGAGCAAATAAAATGAATTAATTAATGTAGTTGTATAAAATTTTAACTCACTCTGTGTTTTGTTTCTGCATGAGGTACGATAATGGGAGCTTCCAGTTGTTGAGCCAAAACATCTCCTCTATTACCGATAGAAAATACTGTAGTTTTATGTTTAAATGACTTGTTAAACATTCCCCTTGTTGCCGTGTCTTCTATACCCATAAGATCATCGACTGTAATATTTTCTTCATATTGTAATTTCATTATTCTACTGTCATAAGATTTAAAATATGAATAATAAATTTTACTCATAGTATCTATATACTCATTAGCTATTTCTTCGGCAATGTTTCTTTCGTTTGAAAGTAAAAATTCGTAATGTCCTTTGTTTTTAAGTAGATTATTTTGTGGTATTTGATAATTTGTCATTGGTTTTCTGAACTTTGAAATTTGCTCTAATAAGTAAGTTCTTATTTTTGACATTGCTTTAATCCTTAGTTTTTCTAATATATCCTTCACATCCATACATGATTTGGTATCTTTAAAGCTCTGTTCTTTAATGAAACTGATTTTGTGATTTAAAATTTGCAATTGTACAAGAAATTCTTTATCCGTTACACTTAGATCCATTATTCCCATAATCAAAATTTCTGGTACTTTGATATCATCAATAAATTGATTCAGTTGTGCTCTGATCGCATGGCGGTTAGTAAGTTCTTGACTCATTGAAATTGATTTCTTCTGTAATGTTAATATGTCTGAACTCATAATACCAAGATTGTTTTGATAATCCAAGAGCATGTTTTCCATTCTTTCCAATATTTGGTCACAAGCTGATATCTGATTGTGTAAACTTGCTATTTTTTCACTTTCCTTCATATATACCTACATAAAAATAATGATAAATATATCCCTATATACAGTGTAGAAGAGAATACAAACCTTTATTGACTGATTTTCAATACTTTTTAGTTCATTTTCAATTTTTCTGGAGTAATGTCGTAAATCTGTGAATGTATTTAAAATGTCCTGAACAACTTTGTCTCTAGTGGTGATTCCTTCGGAGCTACCAGCAACTTCAATGTCTTTATTACTTGGGGAAGTCATTTTTCTTAAATTATTTTGAAGATACTTGAGAATTTAATAAATGATAATGACACAAACCCAAAAAAATGATTGATGAATGACATTTCTTATACATAACATGACATGATGTCATGGTACGTTTTATCTAATCGGAATTAGTAATTCTAATGCAACTGTTGGATAAAATATAATTATGCATCAATGGTGTGGGAAGGCCTATACCTTGTTTTTAAACTAGGAGGAGCATTTTAGGAAACCTCAAACACACCACTAAAAGTAACTAGATTGGGAGTGTGTTCCGAAAGGGTCGTGTTCAGACTTTTTGAACTAATTCACAATTACTTGAAATATGTTTTGTACTGCTGGTAGTTGTCGTAGCGAATGAGGGATCAAGGCATGTCTAAATATTGAATAATCATTGGCCACAGGCCATGGCGAAAGTAGTGAGCAAATGACACATTATTGGGAAAAAATGTATGGTTATAATAAGCAGTTTATGTAAAATTTGTAAATTATTTGAGGATAAATAAGTACGTAGAAAATGCAATTGTATGTTTCAATTATTATTTATTTACGTTGGACGCTTAGGAATAGCACAAACTAAAAGTAAACAGAGGTTTTGATATCGAAAAATGCGATAATATTGTACTGTAATGTATGTAAAACTTGATGTAAAAATATTTAGAAAAATAAGATTTTACTTGGAAACTTATATTATTAACAAGAAATAACAATCATGGATTTTGTTTATCAAACTGAATAAATAATAAAAATAGCACTTAACTTGGTTGGAATATAATACTTTGCTAAAAATAAAACAATCAGCAACAAACGCAAAAAAAGTGGTACAGTTAGTTTGAAGTAATGAATATTTTCATATAAATAAACACAAAACTGACAGTTGCATCAAAAGAGCTGTGTGAAACGGGCTGCAATCTGGCCAATCACTAGGCAGCAGAAATGCCAACTTAAATTCAAATCGCTCCTCTTAGTTTAAAAACAAGGTATAGGCAAACTAAATGAACTAGGCGAGAACAATATAGTCACCTTACTGTGGATTCCAGGACACACAGGGATAGAAGGAAATGAAATAGCAGATGAACTAGCTAAGAGTGGGACTGGAAGACCCTTTTGGGGGCCGGAACCCTTTTGCGGTATCAGCTCCAATGTAATATTGGAAGAAATAGACAAAGCCGTACATACCACGCGGGAAGGATGTACTGAACTGTAATGATCTACTTCCCGCTAGGTATGTAAAAGGTTTGTTCGCTGGTGTAGTTTAGAACCAGTTCAGGGAATTTTCGCATGCGCATTCCAAAAAGTGGCTTTGGCAGTTAATTAATTCTGAATTTTTAATAGTTCGTTGTTTGCGGATCATAACGGATTCGGAATCAGTCCTAGCGGTTCTCTGATTTTGGTAAGGACTGGAAATTCGATTCGACTGCTCATGCGCAAATGATCGATATATCAGTTATTTTCTTATTTTAATTGTTAATGGCTGTTTCTTGTTTTGTTTGTTGTGTTGCAGCAATGTAAGTTATAAGCAAATATAAAAAACTATAGTATCTAGGTTTGACTCTAGACAGTAAACTCCTGTGGAACAAACACGAAAAGGAGATTATATACAAAGCAAAAATGGCTCTAATGGTCTGCAGGAATCTGGCAGGGAGAAATTGGGGGTGCAACCCAAAAATCCTGAGCTGGATGTACACTGCCATAGTGAGACCAATTATCACTTATGGAGCCATTGCGTGGAGTAGTAGAATTAGCCTATTGACAACGAGAGAAAACCTCTCCAAAATTCAAAGACTAGCCTGTATGTGCATTACAGGAGCAATGAGAACATACCCAACGGCAGCCATGGAAGTTATTCTCAACCTCACACCACTACATATGGTGGTGAAAAGTGTTGCAGAAAGAACAAGATCCAGACTAAGTAGAGAGGGAATCATTAAAAAAACCCACCTCCTTACTTCTTAGAAATCAGAAAACCTGGGACATGCCACAAGATGGTATGAAGAAAAAGTATAACTTTTCAAAGAAATTCGTTACGGAATTAAGCAACTAGAAGGAATGGGATCCATATACCATTACCAGACTTGGAAAGAATGCCATTCAATGGTACACAGATGGCTCAAAAGCAATAGAAGGAACTGGGATAGGAGTGTACGGGCCATGAACCAAACACTCTGAAAGCTTGGGAAAAACCCCGAGTATCTTTCAAGCGGAAATTCACGCCATAGGAAAGTGTGCTCAGTTCAATATTGATAAAGGATATAGAAGGCAAAGGATTATCATAATGTCGGATAGTCAAGCAGCCATTAAAGCACTGAGCTCTTGTGTTATCAGTTCCAAAATGGTGTGGGAATGCCTAGGCAAACTAAATGAACTAGGCGAGAACAATATAGTCACCTTACTGTGGATTCCAGGACACACAGGAATGAAATATCAGATGAACTAGCAAAGAGGGGGACTGGAACACCCTTTTGGGGGCCGGAACCCTTTTGTGGTATCAGCTCCAATGTAATATTGGAAGAAATAGGCAAAGCCGAAGAAAAGAGAAGATCTCACCATTGGAAAGATCTAGTAGGACTTTGGCAATCAAAGATTCTTCTTCTGTTGAGATCAAATGAATGCATAAGTCAAAGTAAAACTGCACTAAGAGTTTAACAGGCATCCTTACGGGACAATGTCGCCTGAATGGGCACCTAAAAAAGCTCAAAATAGTGGAGGAAGAAGAATGTAGATTCTGTGGCATGGAAGAAGAAACCTCCATCCACATACTTGCGAACTGCACAGAAATTCAGAATCCTAGGGCACAACACCTTGGAGACTACTGGATAGAAGAGGGACATTTACCTAAGTTTAAGCCTGCAGATATCCTAAAATTCATCCGGGAAATAGGACTAAAGGAGCTACTGAGACTTTCCTCAGGAACTAAGTAGAAGTGAGGGACACAATAGATCTTTTAGGTCTCAGTGAATGTCACCCCAATTTACACACATACATATTCTTTTTGTTCATAATTTTGGAAAATTAAGCCACAATCTTTTTTTGTATTTTTTAATTCTTTTTTTTATTTTGTAAATTTTAATAAATTTTCATAATTACATTACAATACACTGATAATTTTTTCGGGTGTTACGCAGACAATCTGGTTTGTCACATTGATTTTCATTACTGTCGACGGGTTCCTCATTGTTCTCAAATTTATTCGGAGAAGCTGGTTTGTGTATGCTACCAGCATCAGAACCGTTATTTTCCAATTTAATGGAATCGTCATCGGATGATTTTGATTTTTGAGTCTCCGTATTGTCGACGGCTTCGTGAATATCTATAATACCGTCATGTTTTCTATGCCTTGACCCTCGGCGTTTTCTCCTTTTTCGACCCCGTCGACATTCTCTATCTTCCAGCCATATTTCAGCTTCTTCTTTCTCATTCATTTGGGAAGTTTGAGTTTGACAGGACAAAAATGTTGACATCCGACCTGACATTTATCACTCTGTTTACCTTGTTCAATTTTAATTTGAAGCATCACTTACAAATTCAATACTGTGCCGAAAACAGATGAGAGAAGAAAGAGTTAGTTTGCAGCTATTAGAAGGTCTTTTTTGTACAAAATTCAACAAATTATTTTTGTTGTGAAGACCATTTTAATGTAAGTGAAATACGTAATAACAGAAAATAATTAATAACTCTATTTTTTGACGTCTATATATCACGCTTTACAAATATGACAATTATTTACAGTTAACTGTAATTAAGTAAATAATAACACTCTATTGATAGTCATTTCAAATATTTATCAATTTATATATTTTCTTCAGTTATGAGTTCAAAGATGACTTGGAATTTGCTTTAAAGTACACTGTAATTTTATTAATAAAAGGAAGCCTAAACACGAACTAATCAAAAATTTGAAACAAGATGAAACCACATGCGAATGCAAACAACAAAACAACTCACTGTCACTCTAACCTAAACTTCTTCTTTTCTTCTTTTGGGTGACTACCCTCTCTTCTGATTATTTTGTTCCATGTCAAAATATGCGACTAACTTCAATTTAAACTAGTGACGTCAAAATCTAAAAGTCGGGTTTTAAGAAATTTTCAAAATATAATTTTTTAAATGGAGATAAAAACATAACAGCACCATTAAATTTGATAAAATACAGTGCTATGTAATTTGTTCCCTTAGAATTAACGATTTGCTAATCATTAACAAGAATCTATTTTTAGTTTGAACACCCTTTTGCTGGATCGTAACAAGGCATGCGCTCTAGACAATTCAGAGTTAGTTCCGAGCTGGTTCGGATTGTAGCCCGCGAACATAGCTAATATACTATTCACAGCTTACAATTTATTCAAGAGCTATTTAATAACCATATCAGAATTTTAAAAATAAAGTAGAGGGAAACTTGAGAGATTTTTGGAAGTAAGTTTTTTTATGTTTTAGAATGTTTCTGAAGTTTGGCAATTACCGTTAGCGACTAACGATTTGATTGATCAAATACCAAATAAGGAATATAGCAGAGTTTTCCATACAATGCCGTACAAAATAAAAAATTTCAGCTACCATTTGTTAAGAATTCAATTCGATACGAATTGACTATCCAATTTTACATTATCGATGAAATATAATTTGCACCCGACAAATCCCGAGGATGGAGTGTTGTATGCCGCATTAATATTGGTTTTACTTTACTGCACTATCATATTCGATGTAAGTATTTCTAATCCTTCACAGAGCAGGGGCAGCTATTTTTCTCCACTCCTCTCTATTCTTAGCTTTCTGTTTCCAGTTTCGTATTTTCAGTTTATATATATCAGACATCACACTTTCAAACCATCTTTTTCTAGGCCGCCCTCTTCTTCTTTTTCCAATAAGAGTCCTGTAAAGAGCCATTTTTGTCATTCTTTCTTTGTTTAATCTTTCTACGTGTCCCAACCACCTTAACCTGTATGTTTTTATTCTTGATGTTATCTTTGATTCTCCATATAACATGTCTATTTCTTCATTCGTTCTCCTTCTCCAGCCTTCAGGTGTTTTTATTCCACCGAAGATTGCTCTAAGAATTTTACGCTCCCAGCGCTCCAGCTTTTCTTCCTGCTTTTTTGTTAGAATCCATGTTTCACTTTCGTATGTTACAGTGGGTTTTATAATGGTATTATATATCCTTAACTTAATCTTTCTTGAACAGTATTTTGATGTCATCAGTGACTGGAGCATTCCAAATTTTCTGTTGCCTTTCGTGATTCTTGACTGTATTTCTTGTTCTTCGTGTGCATTGCTAGATATTAGTACTCCCAAATAAATAAATTCATGTACCCTTTGGAAACTGTAGTCCATTTCCCATGTCGTTTTTACTATCAGATTGTCACCAATACTTCCAGTATCTCCAAGGACCATATATTTTGTGTTTTCTTGATTAATTTGCAGTCCTAAAATGTTTGCTTGTTCTGCGAGATTTTTTGTAATTTTAGTGAGCTCTTTCTTTGATTTTGCCAATACTGTCAAGTCATCTGCAAACGCAATGCACTGATGTTCGTTATTATATATTGTACCATCTGTTTTTACTTTGAATCTTCTGATGATGGCTTCGAGTGCTAAGTTGAATAAAACAGTTGATAACGGATCCCCTTGCCTTACACCGTTTCCGACCCTGAAGACCGTTGATTTGTACCCATTCCAAGTTATTTTGTTACCTGTGTTCAAAAGAGTCATTTTTGTTAACCTGATCAATTTGCCTGGTACTCCTAACCATTTCATAGCTTCGAAAAGTTGGTCTCTGCTAACTGTATCATACGCCTGCTTAAAATATATAAATAGAGCATGTAATTTCGTTTTGTACTCATAACAGGTCATTTGAATTTCCTTTAAAGTGAAAACCTGGTCTGTTACCGACCTGTTGCTCCTAAACCCTGCTTGGTACTCCCCTAGTATATTCTCAGCGTATTTATTCAATCGAGCTCTCATTAGTCTTGCCAGGATTTTATACACTGTATCTAATAACGCAATACCTCTGTAGTTGTCACAGTTTGTTCTATCTCCTTTTTTGTGCAGAGGGCTTATCAGAGCTATATTCCACTCCTCTGGTATTTTTTCAGAGTGCCAAATATGTTTTATTAGCTCGTATATTTCACTTATAAGTTTTGCGCCTCCTCCTTTAATCATTTCTGCTGTTATTTCATTTTTTCCTGGGGCTTTGTTGTTTTTTAGATACTTTACAACTTCTTCTAATTCTTGCCTTGTAGGTTCTTCTATCTCCTCATCGAAATATTGATATCTTTCATCGTTGTTCGGATACTGATCGCACTCTTCTTTATTGAGTAACTCATTAAAATGTTCCTTCCATCTTTGTACAACTTCTGTAGGTTCTGAGATTAGCTGTCCTCCCTTAGTTTTGTAATAAATATTTTTTCCTTGATATCCTGATCTTATTCTCCTTGTTTCCTGATAAAAATTTTTAAAGTCTCTATTTTTGAAATTTTCTTCTACATTTCTGAGTTTTTTCTCCACCGCTTCCCTTTTTTTCCGTCTACATACTGCTTTTAAATCTTTCCTCAATTTTTTGTATTTGTTTTCAACATCATCGTCGTGATTTCTTAATAACAGTTGTCTTGTTTTACTTTTCTGTTCCTCTAATTTTTTACACTCTTCGTCAAACCAGTGTTTGGTTTTCTTTTTTGCCTCCTTCTTCGGTAAGATATTTTCATTCGCTTCTTTTATTGCTCGCTTTATCTTATCCCATTTTTCTCCTGACTCTGTTAGTTGCGATATATCTGTGAGTCCTTTATTGATCTCTACTTCGTATTTTCTTCTTACCATTTCGTTTTCTAAACCGTCTGTGTCGTACTTCCTTCCTTCAGCTCTCTTTTTATTATTTTTCATAATTTCTGTAACATCCATTTTGCAACTTACTTTTAGCAAGAAATGATCAGTGTCCGCATCTGCTCCTCTCATACTTCTTATATTTGTTATGAACTTCATATGTCGTTTTCCTATTAAAACATGATCTATTTGGTTAATTGTTTGCTGGTCAGGAGATATCCACGTCCCTTTGTAAATTTCTTTATGTTGAAACTGTGTACTTCTTACTACCATATCTCTTTCTGCAGCAAAACTTATTGTTCTTTGTCCGTTATCATTTGTTAAATCGTGTTTGCTAAATAAACCTATTGTCGGAATGTACATAGCTTCCTTCCCTATTTTTGCATTGTAGTCCCCTAAAACAATTTTAATATCATAATTGGGTAATTTATTATATTCATTTTCTACTAATTCATAAAACAGATCTTTTTCAATATCTTCTTTTTCTTCAGATGGGGAGTGTAGGTTTATAATGCTGATATTTCGATTTCTTCCTTTTAAACGTAATACGCACATTCGTTCTGATACTGGTTTGAAGGCCATAACTTGATTTCTAATTTTTTTTGTACCATAAACCCGGTTCCTAGCATTCTGTTAATTCCACCACTTTTGAAAAGGGTTGCTTCGCCGACTTCTGTTATTTCTGTTCCGAACTGTTTAGTTTCTTGTAACGCCAACACATCTATGCTATACTTAAGAAAGAAATTTACTAGGTTTTTAAGGCTTCCTGGCGAGAAAGTGCCTCTTACATTCCAGCTTCCCATAACTAAGTCTTTACTCTTTTTTTTATATTTTGTGTTTCTTACTGTTGTTTTCATTATTTTTTGTTCATTACCATCTCCATCGCCGTTTCCGTCGTTGTTGTCTGAAATCTTATCTTTATTTATTCGTTTTTTTCATTAGTTCGTGTTATTCTCCTCACTTGTTCCTCGAATCTGTTTTGCTCCGGTGATCTTTCATTTATTGTCCTTTTTTGACTGCTGGTTCCTTCTCTTCCATCGTTTTTTTCTTCCTCGCATTGATCGGTGCCTTTTGCACTGTACAATTCGTTATTTATTATTAACTTGATGTATCTTAATTGTACTTTGTCGCCTTTACTCCTTGCTTCCTTTATTTTTATTATAAGCTTCCTCCTTTCCTCTTGGACCTCCTTGGGGTAATCTTCATCAATCCATATATCTGTACCCTTCAGGCTTCTGGTGTTCTGCAAAATCATTGTTCTTTTACTTTCCCTGTTCAGTTTTACCATTATTGGTCTTTTCCTTCCTGTGTTGTATTTGCCAATTCTCCGTACTATGTCTATATCTTCTTTTACTGCGATTTTTACTCCCATCTCTTGTATTACTGTGCATATTTTGTCTTTTGTTTCGTTCTCATTTTCCCGTTCTTCATCTACTATTTCTTTTATAATAATATTATTTTTCCTTATTTCCCTCTCTAGAATGTTTATTCTTTCTTCTTGATTTATCACGTTTTCTTTTAGTTTTCTGTTTTCTTCTCGCATTTGCTTATTGTCTGCTACTACCATATCTAATTTTCCGCTAATTTCCTTCATATTTTCTTCTATCTGTTGAAACATCTTTTCTATTTTTCCTATGTCACTCATCTTGGTGCCAGCTGTTGATTGCGCAAAAAGGTATACCCCGGTCTACCCGTCGGAAGTACACCTTTTATCAATCTCCAGCTCTTTATTTTTAATCTGGCAACACCGCCTTGTAATCTAACGCAGATTTGACCTTTGCACTCACTTACACCTTGTTAAAATCCATTTAACATCGTGTGTTGATTTCTAACCTTTTTCAAAATTCGAATAATTTCGCGCGTTCTAATTTCCAGATTCCCGCGTCTTTAATTCTACTGTGGTCAAAAGCCCGCCCCTTTCTCGGTTGTTTTTTAGATTTCGTGAAGTGACTTGTCGAGAGCCATCGAAAGAGTATGGGTCGCTCTGTGTTCCTTTCAAAAGGGACATCAATACCTTCAAACCGCTATGTATTTTGTTAGTAGTTAGTGATAGTGAATAAGTACTTAAAATTGTTATACGAGATTATGTAGTCTGTGCATCTGGGGACTGGTACGGTGACTATTTTCTTAATTAAAATCATTATAACCGCGATATTCAACGGACATCGTTACCCTCGTTACAAAATAATAGAGGTTACCAAATCACAGAACTCCGACTTTGAATATGTGAGAATCTTTCAGAAAATCGCTACTTGTGTCTTGACTAGTATAATATATTTTTTTTGTACCTGTTGTAAGAATATTTATTGTTTATGTTATCTCCTTGAGATTTGTATAAAATTATACAGTGACCGTAGTATTATTGTATTTTATTGTATTTCTGTATCCTATTTTCCCCTATTGAGGGGTGGTCCTTCGATATTTCTTTTCAATCAACTAATGTGAATAATTACTGAACTGGCTATCATCATTAAATTTGAATTACAGTCCTTTGGTCTCCTCGTTTCTCTTGCTGGTTTATTCATATTAGTTTTTGGTCCTTCGAGCCGGATATTGCAAGTATACCATTGACTAAAAAGCTGTACCCAATTAGATGTCAACTTCACACCGAATCTGATCATATTCATTCCTACTGTCGTATGCTTCAATTATGCTAGTCAAAGAACACATCTTATATTTAACCTATAGACTATAAACTTAATTCGCTCATAGTATAACAAACTGTAACCAGAAACTTTAATTGTGAAAAAGTGCTTAGTGAAAAATCAAATAAAATATAAATTCCGCGACTTCGTGAATTAAATTTGATTTGGCAACCGTGGACAGCTATTCTATTCGCATTATTTGGTCGTATTGAACGAACCAACTTTGTTGTGACGCCGGCTGCAGGTGGCAACAACAAAAAAAAGAAATCTAAACACAGCTGGCTAGGGTCGACTAGCCTATTTCCTAGAAGGTCATCGCTGGATTTATACATTATTGAATGTTTTTTTATCCTTTGTTTAAAAATATTTGCTCTCATCAATAGATAGACGTTTAACATTTTATAACATTTTATGAAGATATTACCTTTTTATTTTTACAGTGAAACTACAATTTCCATGTATTTGAATTATAGCTAGGGTTTGAATCATACTTGCGTTGTTTATTTGAATTTGTTTAATTTGCTTATGGGATTTTTTTTTAGATTTCTAGACATTTTCGAACTAGGTAAAAAGTGTTATTAAAGAGTAGAAGTTCTGTAGTTAATTGTGGGAAAACACAAGATTTTAATTCGCTATAGTTATAATTGATATTTGTTGGTCTCTGAAGATTATTAGTATCTATCCGCTTTGCAAATAATTTGTGTACAATTTATATTATGTAGATACCTATTTTCTCTTTTTTTGTCAAGCTATTGTATTGTATAGTACCTATTTACTAAATTGATTTTATTATTGTACATTCTAGTTGTCTTCTAGTTGTCGATATGGTAAAAGCTGTATAAATTTGTTAAATTTATGTTCATACGCGCACGCTTAGAGTCATCAAACATTAATTAGAATTTGATTTGGAAATTTATTAAGATGGCTAACCCTCTGAATTTTTTAAAAAATAAACGAACCGGTGCGAAGTCACAATTAACTCGCATCGAAAGATTTGTAGCATCTTTATCTGGAGAGGAAGAGCAATATCTGCTCAAAGTCAAATTAGATAATTTGGTCAATCATTATGATATGTATAAATCCCTTCAATCAGAAATTCTTGGTCTGACTACTAATATTAATGACGTTCTGTCTGATAGTGATCAGGCAGAAGACGAAACTGCAGACAGATTTGAATCATGTATCGCAAAATTGTCATCTCTGGTTGATAATAGTAAAAATACTACTTTACCTTCCCTTGGTTACTCAAATGTTTCACTGCCAAAAATAAATATAAAACCTTTCGGGGGAAATAGTACCGAATGGGCCTCCTTTTTTGATTTGTTCACCGCTCTTGTTCTAAATAATACAAAACTACAGAGTGATAGCGAAAAACTATATTATTTGAAGAGTCTACTGAGAGATCAAGCTTTAGATCTCGTCGCTTCTCTTCCTGTTACTAACCAGAATTTAAGAATTGCTATTGAAACTTTAAAAAATGCGTATGAAAATAAATCACGACTTTTGTATACTTTGTTTTCTTCTTTAGTCGAACAAAAACCTTTGTCAAAAGGTAACGCCGCAAACTTGAAAGATTTTTACATAACCGCTAGAAAAACTATAGATCTCATAAATAATATCGGTCTTAAACCAGAAGAGAAATTTGAATCTCTTATTGTGTTCCTATTAGAACAGAAGTTGGATTATCATTCTAAAAGAGAATTTGAATCAGAAAGAAAGTCTGAGGATCTGGCAACTAGCAATTTATTTTTTGAATTCGTTAAAAAACGTTACATGGTTTTAGAAAGCGTAAATTTGTTTGAATCGTGTTCCAAAAAGGAGTCACGTGTCTCAGAAAGATCTAAAATTAGTTTGCATACTACTGTTAATGATAAACCGTCTACTTATTCTTCCTCAGATTTAGCTACTAAAGTTAATTGCAAATTTTGTTCTGAAAATACACATAATATATATAGATGCAATAAATTTTTAGCTTTATCTCCTAATGACAGACATAAGTTTGTTAAATCGAATAGGCTGTGTATAAATTGTTTAAGTTTCCAACATTTATTCGCTGATTGTAAGTCCTTGCATAGGTGTCTTAGCTGTGGAAAGCAACATCATTCACTATTGCATTTTGAGAATAGCTCTCCAAATACCCGACAAATGTCAAATGGTCAAAGAGGGCGCGCTATTAACCACAGTAATGCACCGATTCCTCCTACTCGCAACCTTACTCAACAAAGAAACTCAGAAACTCATTCTTTTGTAAATAGAACAAATGTACCGATAAATAATATTGATAATATTGCAAATTCTACCACTCATGTAAATACTAGTATCACTACTAATGAACCCCCAGCACATACAAGCAACCAATCTAATGTTGTAGTTGCCCAGTCTTCTTTTGCTACAACACATTCCATTAAGAAAATGGTACTGCTACCCACAGCTTTAGTTAATGTACACGGTAAAAATGGTAAAACCCATGTAGCTCGTGTTCTTCTAGACTCTGCTTCTCAAATGAGTATTGTTAAGAAGTCCTTTGCTGAAAAATTGGATCTACCTTGTCGTTCTTATAGTGTAAATATTTCAGGGTTAGGAAATAATAGATGTACAAATAGTACAAAAGTGATTGAGATAGTTTTTAGTTCTTTAATTGATTCTT
This sequence comes from Lochmaea crataegi, assembly GCA_947563755.1. Classification (NCBI taxonomy): domain Eukaryota; kingdom Metazoa; phylum Arthropoda; class Insecta; order Coleoptera; family Chrysomelidae; genus Lochmaea; species Lochmaea crataegi. The sequence continues at coordinate 106,418,378 of OX387422.1, forward strand.
GTCGAGCATTCCAGATCACCTGTAGTATTATAGATAATAATATCACTGGCTTATTACCTCAATATGTTATCTCTCCTAAAAGATTTTCTTTCCCATCACATGTTACCTTAAATTTAGCAGACCCCATGTTTTTCAATCCAGGGGAAATTGATATCCTCATTGGTGCTGATATATATTTTAATCTTTTAAAGGATGAAGTTATTAGTGTGGGGGCAAACCTGCCTACCTTCGTGAGCACACATTTGGGTTATGTAATCGCTGGTCCAGTCCCAGAAATTCACTTTAAAAAATTCAGTAAAACAACTTCTGCACTCTCGTTTTTGACTGTTTCAAGTAACTCAGACCCTGAAACAGATACTCTTGACAATATTCTTGAAAAATTTTGGTGTATGGAAGAAATACCTGACGCTAAAGGTGCTTCTCCTGCAGATGAATTGGTTGAAGATATTTTTGTAAACACCACTAAAATATTACCCTCTGGTAGATATCAGGTTGATATGCCTATGATTGCTAATACGAATGGTAAAAAACTAGGTCATTCTCTATCTATCGCAAAGAGACGGTTTGTGCATCTCGAAAATAAATTTGCTAAGGACAATGAGTATTTTAACATATATAAACAGGTTTTAGATGAGTACATTTCTCTTGATCATGCTAAAGTAGTACCTTTGTCGTTATTCTCTAATTCTAATGAAATGAAATATTTTGTGCCGCATAGGGCAATTATTCGCACTTCTGCTGTTTCTTCAAAATGTCGTGTTGTTTTTGATTTTTCTTCTCGCTGCGATAACGGAGTTTCTCTTAATGATCTCACTCTTAAAGGGTATCAGGTCCAAGACAATTTGTTCGACATTATTTCTCGTTTCCGTACTTATCGTTTTGTTCTTTGTGCAGACATCGAGAAGATGTACCGTATGATAGAAATTAATCCAGCACAACGCCACCTACAAAACTTACTTTGGCGGGATAACCCGTCGGACTCTTTTAAATGTATAGAACTTTCTAGACTTAGTTTTGGTCAAAACTGTGCTCCTTATCTTGCTACACGAGTTTTAAAAGATATAGCTCTAAACAATCCGTCATATCCTCTTGCTCAGGAGGCCATTTTGTCTCAAACATACATGGACGACATCTTAAGTGGAGTCAATACCTTTGACCAATTGAAAACTCTTTATCTCGAACTAAATACTCTCCTCAATAAACATGGATTCTTCTTGCACAAGTGGCATTCTAATTCCACAGAGTTCCTTAAATCAATCTCTCTTGAAAACAATGGAGAAATAGATTTAAATTTGGAAAACTCCCCGTGTAAAATTCTTGGTCTTAAATGGAATGCTTCCATAGATTCGTTTCAAATCAGTACGTCTCCCTTGCCTAAATTTTCTATTCTAACAAAAAGAATAGTCCTATCGATAATAGCTAGCACGTTTGACCCCCTGGGTATAGTCAATCCTCTTATCGTCCTTGGAAAACTAATTATGCAATCTCTTTGGCAACTTAAGTTAAATTGGGACGATCCTATCACTGATTGCACAGTTCTCACTCAATGGATCTCCTTTGTCAGCATTCTTAGCGAGTTGTCTGACTTCTCTGTCCCTCGACTTCTTGTTGAAAATAAAAACATTTCGAAAGTAGCCCTACATGGGTTTTGCGACGCAAGCTTACTAGCGCATGGATGTTGCGCGTATTTGGTAGCTTACTATTCGGATACGTCTATTTCCTCGATGCTTATTGCCTCTAAATCTAGAGTTAATCCTATTAAAAACAAACTTACTATCCCAAAATTAGAACTTTGTGCGATGGCGCTATTATCTTCTCTCTTTGTAAAAATTGTAAATACTTTGTCCCCTTGTTATAAATTCAACTCTCTTAACCTTTGGTCTGATTCACTCGTCTCACTTTCTTGGGTGAAACGAAATGCAATCGAATTAAATTCATTCGTGTCTAGACGAGTCTTGACTATTCAACAGAATAGCGCAGGCTCTACGTGGAGGCACCACCTTGCCCCCCCCCAGTATGTTAAAATCCATTTAACATCGTGTGTTGATTTCTAACCTTTTTCAAAATTCGAATAATTTCGCGCGTTCTAATTTCCAGATTCCCGCGTCTTTAATTCTACTGTGGTCAAAAGCCCGCCCCTTTCTCGGTTGTTTTTTAGATTTCGTGAAGTGACTTGTCGAGAGCCATCGAAAGAGTATGGGTCGCTCTGTGTTCCTTTCAAAAGGGACATCAATACCTTCAAACCGCTATGTATTTTGTTAGTAGTTAGTGATAGTGAATAAGTACTTAAAATTGTTATACGAGATTATGTAGTCTGTGCATCTGGGGACTGGTAAGGTGACTATTTTCTTAATTAAAATCATTATAACCGCGATATTCAACGGACATCGTTACCCTCGTTACAAAATAATAGAGGTTACCAAATCACAGAACTCCGACTTTGAATATGTGAGAATCTTTCAGAAAATCGCTACTTGTGTCTTGACTAGTATAATATATTTTTTTTGTACCTGTTGTAAGAATATTTATTGTTTATGTTATCTCCTTGAGATTTGTATAAAATTATACAGTGACCGTAGTATTATTGTATTTTATTGTATTTCTGTATCCTATTTTCCCCTATTGAGGGGTGGTCCTTCGATATTTCTTTTCAATCAACTAATGTGAATAATTACTGAACTGGCTATCATCATTAAATTTGAATTACAGTCCTTTGGTCTCCTCGTTTCTCTTGCTGGTTTATTCACACCTGTTGTTTATATTACAGTTTTAACACTATTTCTATGTTTTTACAAACCGATTTTTCACTACACGTTGAGTTAACACTTTAACTACGCTGTTTGCTGTTTTATTGTAATTAATTTTCTCTGCAACGCCCAATTTTTGAGTCACTGATTTAAATATAAATCGAGAACAAACGTTAAATGGTTTTGGTAAATTTGTGTACCAGTGTGTAATAGTTGGAAACTATAATAATTTAAAATTGTAAAAAAGCAATTGTTATGAGTTTTATCGTGTTGTATTATTCGGTTTAAGGTTATATTAGAATTTAGTGTGAAGGTTGTCCGGTGACAGAAATTCGTCACGATGACGTACTTGGAAAAGGTCAATATCCTACGGTTGACAGAGCTGTCAGAAAAAAGTCCGTTTGCACCCTTCACTTTACGACAGTCTTAAAATAAGGTAATCTTAAAAAGACTAGTTTGCGTTGCACCGCTCTCTGAGTATTCCTTAAACTAGTTAAGGAGCACTTAATATTAAGTTCCCGATTGGATCGACTTAAGTTCGACTTTAGAGTAACTAATGCCCGTTTGCACCGTTTGGAATTTAAGCACGCCTTTCGTAAGTGGCTCTTAACTTTAAGCACTTAAGTTTTTAGCTTGTTGCACCGCTGCAGCTTGAGCATTACTTAGTAATGATTTGGCTTTGTATCGAATCACAGTTAGCTTTCACCCGCGTCAAATGTGAACGGTTAACCTAAAAATAAAAAGAAAACAATAAACTTCAGAAATCAGCAATGGTTATGAAATGCCCAGCGCAGGCATAAAAACGAAGCCCTGCTAGCAACTGATTCACGACAGGCACGCTGCTGTTTCTGTAATAATAGTTGATCATTTGGTCTTGTAGGTTTCCTTAATAGGTAAGATTGTACTTCCTCTATCAATCCCAAAACCCGTAAACAGCATTGCTTTGTCACTTGAAATCTTTGAAGATGCAAAGTCGTGGAAATGATCATATCGAGTGTAAAGCATCTCGGGAGGTCTATTATCTCGAGGATATCAAAATCAACTTCGAAAACGTCTTTCATAAAGAAAAGTCTTTCAGGTAAAATCAGCTGTCAACTGCGATTTTAAACTAAGTCGTACTTAAGTCGACCCAATCGGGAACTTAATATTAAGTCTTCCTTAACTAGTTTAAGGAATACTTAAAGAGCGGGGAAACGCAAACTATAGTCTTTTTAAGATTATTTTATTTTAAGACTGTCTTAAAGTAAACGGTGCAATCGGGCATGATTGTCTTAAAAAAGTTAAATCGTCCATTGTGTGGAAATAATTTGGACGAACAAATACCCGTTTCGTAAACCATGTTCTATTATTTGTAACACATATAAACCATCGTTGAAAATATCCATTTTCTTATTAAAACTCAACAAACCACCAGGCAGTAAGCAACTTTTAGGTTAACAGAATTTAAGTTTTCTTATAAGCCTCCGAAATTGACGGCTTAAGTTAAGGGAGGTTTAAATTGAGTTTGACATACGGTGCAACAGAAATATTAACTTTAAGCGGCCCTTGACCCTAAGCTTGACTTAAAATAGTCGGTGCAATTCGTTATTTGTCACTCGAAATCTTTGATAAAATGCAAATTCGTTTATGTCGTTGAAATGATCAGATCGAGTGGAAGCCATCTCGGGTCGAAGTCTATTATTTCGAGGCAGTGGCGGATTTACCACCAGGCTGAGTAGGCTGGAGCTAGGGTGGCAGATTTAAGAGGCGGCAAATTTGGAACTAACATTTTAATGTCTCACAAAAATAAATGAAAAATCATATTTATATACCTAATAATATAGTTCAATATGTAGGGAAGCGTGATGGCACGGACTAGTGATGAGCAAAATCCGTCTTGGTCTTGCGATTTTGCTATACCAAGACCAAGATCATGCATACACTAGCAAGACCAAGACCAAGACTAAGACCAAGACCGAATGAACAAGAATAAGACCAAAACCAAAGTGCAAGACTGAACTAAAAATTACAACTTTCGTTTCAATTATGATATATGAGAATATATGTTTTCAAAACAAAAACTTTTGTGTGTTTAAAATTTCTAGATATGAATTGTTGATCATTTATAATTTTTACCTATCAAAAGACTAGAAAATTTTCCAAAACGACGTATGTAGTAAGTAACAAACTATTTGAGCAAGTTCAAGACTGAATATGCAAGACGAAGACCAAGACTACAAGTATTTTAGCAAGACCAAGACCAAGACCGGACAAGCAAGACCGAGACCGTTACCAAGACTGTCTTGGTATTGGTCTTGGCTCTTGTTTTGCCCATCACTAAGCACGGATGACTTCATAAATATGTCTTTGCTATACTCCCATGCTTTAATTCCATCATTATAAATGCAAGAACTGTACTCATATCCATTACGACATTCACCAATTTTGATAAACCGGAATCTGGACCATTGAAAAGATCTTCGTTCCTGCGGAAACAGAATCTGCAAAACGTTCTTGCTAACTTGTATTTAGCAGTTCGCATAGCTCTATATCTTCACCAGCAACAGCAGTTGACAAAAGCTTCATTTGCTGGAAATGAGTGAGAAATTGTCTAAGATCTACCTTAAGCCAAGAAAACCAAAACGTCTTGGCTTTGTTGTACAAAATGGTATTGTGAAACTTTTATACCGGCTGTGATGGAATCAGCCGGATTCTTACTAGATAATCAAATATATTGCTTTTAAACTTTAAGTAAGCATTGTAGAGGTCGGTAGGGGAGGCAAAATTTGAATAGCCTACTGGCGGCAAGTGTGTAAATCCGCCACTGTTTCGAGGATATCGAGGAACTTCGAAAATGTCATCCAAAAAGAAAAGTTTTTCAGAATAAATCAGCTGTCAAGCATGAAGTGACTATAAAACTATCTTATTTATGCCCGTTTTCACCGTTTAGAATTTGAGCATGCCATTCGTGAGTTGTTCTTAACTTTAAGAAGCACTTAATTATATCACTTGTTGCACTGCTGCAGCTTAAGCATTACTTAGTAAAGAACCACTTAACGCATTGCGTACATGGCAACACTGAGAAAATCTAGTAGCTTATTAGTGGCTTTTCAGATTTGGCTCTGTATCGAGTGACGTTTAGCTTTCGCCCGCGTAAAATGTGAACGATTAACCCATGGAGGCTATACAAGGAGATCGAACTCATACGGGAAAATTGACAAAACCTGTTCTCAAAATCGTCTATCGAAGCAGTTTGTTTTTTCACCGCGGCGTCGCGCATTGTACCTAAGATACCATTTTAAAACTGTCACGACAATAACCTTACTTTTTATATTTTACCAATTTGACAGTAGGCAAATAGTAAACATTACTTGTGAATTATAAAAACTAGAAAATTAAAATTGTTAAAAATTGATAATGTTGTTGAAATTTATTGCAATAGTGGTTGGTAGTACAGATTATTTAAAAGCAAGACGTGAATTGAATTTAATCTAAGTAAACCAGAGTTTTTTCAGTTACTAAAAATAATAAGAAATATTCAAAAATAAAAATAAAGTAGGAAAGGAAATATTTATTATGATAGACTTAAATTATATACCTTACTTGTGAAAAGTCTAGAAAAAGCACAATTGCACAAAAAATACTTTACTTTTGCTGATGACATTATTATGTTCTATACAAGTACAATTTAAGAGAACTGGAAGAAAAAAGGTAAACAAAGATTTGAAGAAAAACCAGAGATGGTTGATAGGGAATAAGTTGTAATACTAATTTGAAAATATTACTGGCATATTCTTTATACAAAAAAATATGAATTCAGTTGATATTCAGATAAAAATAGAAAATGGAAATTTAAATAAAGTGAGAACATACATTGAAGCAAATATATACATCAAATAGAATAAAATTTATGTTTGCCAATTATTGGTGCACTTTACCAATGTAGGGATTACTAAAACCATAAGACATTGAAACTAATCGGTGACACTTATTTCTTAGCAATCTTCAGCTACCTAATTCCAGTGTGACACACTTGTAGTATAAAATTCATAGATAAAACACAGAGGATTCAAAATAGTGTAGAGAATGTTTTGTGCAAGTTCAGTTACAGAATGTCCACAGTTATATATTTTGTGTACGTACTTAGGTATGTATTTTACTAATTGTGACTTTCCACTGTGTTTGCTTCATTAGGAAATAAACTTTTGTAAATTGCAATTTTTGTATTTTTAAAATAAAGTACTTAAAAAAATTATTTTCATGTACGATACGGAATTATTTAAATATATTTTATATTGAAAATCTGTGCATGAACTAATGTCAGTAGAGTAACTACACCAATACTGTGACACAAACCGGTTTTCAGAACCTGTTTAGCCGGTTTTGAGAACCTGTTTGTAGAGCCGCTTTTTTAGTTGTTAACCTTCAGTTTATTTATATACGTCAAATGAACGGATTGACCTCTAGACACCACTGGATACCGAGTAATTTGAACCTGTTTGTAGATCCAGTTTGACCATGTTCACCTTGATCACTAACTTTGTGGAACCTTGAAACAGGTTTTTGTGTGACCTTAGAATCGGTGACCTTTGTTGAGGTGACGCTTGGGATTTTTAGATCTCATTTTGTTTTTCAATTAAGTAGTGGGAAAAAGCTGAAATGCAAGTGGTGGGGAAAAGCTGTATAAATTTCGATACAATAAGATTTCTGAACGTTAAAAAGTGTTTGTTTACAAAATGGAAGAAGTGAAAGAAGCAGTGCAAAGTTTAGTATATGACTTTAACAAACATGAAAGAATGTTTGATCGGGAGCAGATATATGGTAGGGGAAGGATATACACAGTAGAAGAGTGTATGCAGCAGGCGAAGAAGTACAGAAAAGGAGCTGACGCTTGCAAAAATTTTGTAAAAGGATTAATTTGCATTGTATGTTTAATGCAGTTATTGAAACACTTAGATTTGGAAAGATGGATGTATGAATACAATCACTTACTTCCGGAGGAACTTCGCTTGAAGAATGAGGAGGAGGAGGAGGAGGAGGAGGATGGTGTCTATGAACAATACGAGGAAGAAAATAATATGTTATCATAAAATAAAAAATCAGTAAAATATTTTAAGTGTTTTATTTATTCATCAAATAGTACAATTTATAATTTCAGTGCATATTTACAAAAATGACAATTTTCTTGTGCACTGGCAGGTCCATCCCAATGAGTTATCCAATCAGGACGATTATAGTGAACAAAACAAGGTAATCTTATTTGCAATTGAAAGTTGGATTGAAAGGCATATGGAAGTTTATGCCAAATATCCAGCAGAACGAAAGGTCTCACATTCTCTATTAGGTATTCAATTGGAAGCTCTTTAAATTCTTCGGTAGTGAAATCATGAAACGATTTCTTGCACAAAAACTTAGTCATGTTGTGAAATGTTTAATTTTTATACCCAACTCCTCCTACTTATATACCCAACACCATCATCAAAAAGTGGTGGGGAAAAGCTGTATAAATTTCGAGCAAATAAGACTCTGAAAGTTAAAACTGTTTACAAAATGGAAGAATTGAAAGCAGCAGTGCAAACGTTAGTATTTGACTTGAATGAACGAGAAAAAGTGTATGAGCGGGAAGCAGTATATGGAATGGGAAGAAAATACACACACGAAGAGTGTATGCAGCACGCGGATAGGTATAGACAAGGAGCTGACGCTTGCAAATATTTCGCGAAAGGTGTGATTTGTATTGTATGTTTAATACAATTATTAAAACACTTAAATTTGGATAGATGGATGTACGAATACAATCACTTACTGCCGGAGTTACTTCGCTTGAAGAATGATGGGGAGGAAGAACAGGAAAAATAAAAATGTAATTATGAAATAAAAAATTAATGAAATTTAATTATTGTTTTATTTATGCATTAAATAGTTATTATACAAAAAATATACATTTGTTACTGCACATATACATCTATCATTCATATGGTAAAAACATGATGGATCCATATGTTCCAATTTCGGTTGTTCATCAAATTCATAAACGGGAACTGTCGAAAATGTTCTTAAATAATTTGCCTTTTCTTTACCTTTGACATAAACCGCTTCAACGTTGGTAAGCAAATCTTGAAACAAGACACCAAAAGTATGAACAGGTGTAAATCCGGCGTCCCAATTTATGTAATGATGATTTGTCATTAACCAAGTAGCCTGTTTGTGTAAATCTGGAGGTAACATCTTCATCGGAAATGGAGGTTTGAAAACGTAATGACAGAATTTTGAACCATCAAAAGCTGCAAACTCCTTTACTATAAGTTTGTTATTTCCGATTTTGAATCCTTGAATATCCACAACCAATTTCATATTTTTAACTTGATTAGTTCTTTTATAACTCGCTGATGTTTCTCATAGTAGTTTAAATCAGATTGAAGTTGTTTTAATTTTATGAGATAATTATGTAATCTCTTTCGATATTCGTTAACCATTATAAACTGTAAACTTGAACCGAATGTGAAAATATATATATATACAAAATATAAAGCATGCGCACTATATTTGTCTTACAATTTTTGTTAGAGGATTATACATAAACTCTTTTTCATGTAAAATTAAGCAATACGCCGTTACATTATTACCTACTGACTTTTTCGTTTCAAATTCAATACGGAGAACAACAGATCCACTTTGAATGATTTCCTTTTGCCGAGAACAATCGATATGAACAATGGGAGCTTTTTGTTTGAATTCCTCAGGTGTGAATATTGGTTGATTTGTTTGAATGTGATAATAGGATTCTTGAAAATTAGCAAACATTTCATACAACGTTGCGAAACGGTTAGTATCAAAGTCCAAATTTAAATCATGATAAGGATAACGTTCTGAATTAAGAAAGACGCGCATATTCGTTAATGTACAATGATCAAATTGACTCATATCTTTCAATAATTCTCCCTTACGACCAGCCTGCAGTGCTACTATGATATGTCGAGGACTTTCTAATTTAGTTGAAGTTTTGACAGGCCAAGTATGACGTGTCGAATCATTTAAAGTGGGATATTCGATTATTTCCCAACTTCGAAACTTGATAGGGAGATCGACATTGCTTTGAATAATTTTATTTAAACGAAGTTGTTCTCGTAAGTTAGGTGTTATATGAGGAACATTCCAAGATAATTTATTAATTTGAATTTTCGGCTTTTCGCTATTATCGTTCGCGATAACCGCATCTATATCATCTTTATCGCGAATTAACACCAACTCCTGTCTCATATTAAGTACAATTTTGCGAAAATCCTCGAATAATCCACACCATACTTTCAACGGTATGCAAACATTAAAGTTTCCATTGCCATCAAGAAGAATCTTACCATCTTTGGGAAACCATCCTCCGTTTTGCAGTAATTTACTCTCATTGTCAGTGAGCGACAAATAATTTTTTATTGTGGAAACCAAACCTACATTTCTAACAGAATCTATTACAACACCATTCAATTCATATCGTAGTTCTCGAAACAAATAAGCAATACCGTTGTTGATAAGTTGAAATTTTGTGGGTACTTTGTCTTGATCAGTCAAGATTTTACCTTCTAAATAAAGATAACTATTACATGGTAGTGTGTATGCATCCAAATCTTGAATAGGAATTCTGATTTCATCATTATAATTTAAATTACTAGAAGTATAAGGTTGGTAGGTATGGAACTGATAATCTTCAATGGTATTATCAATAAATGGTTCACCCGAAACGTGTAACATTTCCATTATACTAAAACTTGAAATCCAACAGACTGTAAAAATTTACGATTTTCTGATGTTAACCGATCAGTCACCAGTATTGCACTGTTTTTTCGACGTTCGAATTGCCTTTTATATGGTTGATATGGATGTTCCGAAAACCGCCAAACCATTATTCTATTCTTCGCAGATGTAGTCGAACCGTTATAGTTTCTTTGCGAAAATTGATCAAAGTTCCAACCTGATTGAGAATTCTCACAGTAATGTTGTTGATAGTTTTGATGTTTACTGGATAATAGAGTATTGTTAGTGGTTGTTCCACTATTTTATACCCATTTGGAACTTGTGGGAAAAATTGATGAATAATGTGAACTGGTTTTCCATTGAGGAAAGAACCAACCGCAATGTTACAGTCAATACAAATGGTATTCACTTGTAAAATGTTGACACTTTTAGAAGTATGAATTACATTTGGACTTAGTTTTCGTCTGGGAAATCCCAAAAGATGACCTATAGAATTATCAATGTCAAAATTAATCCAAACACTACTTTTAATTGTAAGTGTTGATGTTCGTGGATCTGCTCTAATACGAATACTAACTCCAGTCTGAAACAGTTCCCGTTCAATAATTTGTATTATATCATTAATTTCGTATGCTCCAACGGGAATTTCAAATTTATATTCATCATGATCACCCCACACCAACACATTATTTTGCTCATGTACGTTACTAATACTATTGAAACTATCAAAATTTGCTAAACCTATTTCATAGTCAGCATTTTCGTCTAAATAAATAGGGGGATTAAAATCATCACTTAAAACTGATGATTCTCCACTCAAAGTAAATGTGTATGACATAATGATCCAACTGAGTGACTAAATAAAAACCGTAGACAATATTGACCGCACTGATGTGAATTAAATGATTGTAGCACATCATAATTATAGTTTATATCAACCAACCCATCACTCTTAAAATATCTAACTAATTCTAATGGAGGGGGTAAATTACCGTAACTATCAAAATAAATCACATGCTTGTCATGTTTAGTGTAAGCAGTCCAGTGAGTTCCACTTCCACTTGTACCATCAAGATTGACTATACCTGACTCATATTTTTTTATTTTACTAGGTAACGTATCCCGCATGAAAACACCACGAAAATTAGGGATATATTTTGCATACTCTTCTAGCTCAATATTTGTCATCGCATGACGTGGTAAGCTCAGCGAAATTTTTTTGGATTCCAAACTTTTTTTTTTTTTTCAAACCATATCCTTTATAGGGTCGTAGATAGAAACCTTGACCTACTTTTACCGCTTGCTCCATTGCTGCGTTATGTCTTTGTTGTTCAGTTAGTTGTTCACGATTGGCTTTAGCATCATTCACTGCTTTTGCAATTCCAGCTGCACCGCCCCCAATAGCTCCTAATGCTCCTAGTAATGGTAACAGTAATGGTAAGAAACCACCCTTTTTTGGAGTTCGAATGGTACGTTTTTTCCCAACTCTCTTTTTTTTCATTCCCATTCCAATTTTACGCTTAGCTTTCATAGCTGTAGTAACAAACCAAGCAGCCGCTTTTTCGCCTGTTTTAGCGTCTTTCGCCTTTACTCTTTCCCAAGCTTTGTGTTCTAAAATCTTATCTGCCAGATGTCGCTTACTCAAATCTTTATTTTGAGAATAAGCAATGTCGTGCTCTTTGCACGCTTGATCCAAAGGATTAATTCCCAAGTTTCCTTGTCGTAGTCTCTCCTCTAACCGAGTACCAGGACCACAAAATTCGTACCCAGGTAGATGCAGTTCAACAGGAAGCTTGTTGATGAGAGTATTAATGAAACCTCTTCCTACTTTTCTGGTTCGTTTCATTCTAAGTTCTTATATATAGTGACATGTGCTTATATACCCTCAGTCAACATGAAGATTCATAAACAACAACTTTCACTACCCATTAAAAATTATGATGATGGAGTGGTTAAACAAATTGGAAAACATGGTGCAATGTTTGGAGGAGATTCGAAAAGAGGGCTAATTATTGGTCCTAGTGGATGTGGAAAAACAAATGTTATGTTATCGTTAATTGATCATCCTAATGGTTTGAGATTTGAAAATGTGTATGTTTACTCGAAAAGTCTACAGCAACCAAAATATACTTATCTAAGAAATCTAATTCAACCCATAAAAGAGATTGGCTATGAAGAATATGATAATGCAGAAGATGTTATTTCTCCAGACTTAATTAAAGATAATTCTATAATAATTTTTGACGATGTTGCTACATGTAATCAGAACATAATGCAAAGTTATTTTTGTTTTGGTCGACACAAATACACAGACTGCTTCTATTTATGTCAAACATATTCGGCAATACCCAAACAGCTAATTAGAGATAATGCAAATCTCTTAATAGTCTTTCAACAAGATATGACCAATTTGAAACACATTTATGATGATCACGTTAACGTTGATATGTCATTTCAAGATTTGAAAAATTTGTGTTCGTTTTGTTGGCAAGATAAATTTGGATTTCTCACAATTGATAAAGATTGTACAATGACGTCTGGTCGATATAGAAAAGGGTTTGACATTTTTGTTAGTATATAAATAGTATTGATGGGAACATACACCTAGTAGTAACCATGGAGACACAATTAGCGAAACAACTCGTAAAGGCACGCCAGGCTTTAAAGAAAAAATATAAGAGTTTGAAAAGTGATATAGTTCAATCTCAATCTCAGTTAGAACAATCATACCAACCAATTACGCGACCACTTGAGGAATTGGTGTCCGCTCTAAAGGAACCAATTCAACAATCGATTAAAGAAGAAAGAAAATCAATGTCACCTATAACACCTAAATCGCAAATCACCAAATATAATAAATTAGCGTATCTAACTACTCCCCCTGCTCGACCACTATTCAATAGCACTCAGCTAGAGAATATGATACCTGCACCCGAAGAAGTGTTTCAATCTCAAATCGATCATAATGATGATGAGATTGATAAGAGTCGCGACGACCAATTCATTGATGATACCCTTTCTCAATTTTATCAAACTTTATCCAATCCTGAGGTGTATCGCGAATATTTTGATCAATTCAAAAGTCCTCTGCCTCGAGAGTATATTGAAGGAATGGTACGTGACGTAAATGGTAAATATGATCATGATTTGGGTTTATTTCACGATCCTATCAAAGAAAAGTTTTATATCGGAGATTCTGAAGTAGATTTTGAAGGTGCAAATATTTCAGTTAAAAATATTAAATACCCTGGTACTGTAGGTCTGTACGATTTACTGTTTTTGAAAAATCCTACATTACAGAATCAGAAAGATATTGACAATTACGTGGATATTATAAAACGAACAAACGCTATCCATCGAAATTATGATCCTGACTTGCCTATTAAGAAATTTGCCAATGATATCAAAGATAAATATCTTTTCATTATAAAACCGAAACTTAAGCCACCTGTAAGAGCAAGATCTGGTACGCAAACTTCCGCTATGCTGAGAAATGTAATTACTAGAAATATGGCAAGGAGGGGAAAGGGAATGACAATGATGAAATATTCGTCAAAGCCCGTAGACTACAAATATTTTGATGACTACAATGAAATAGTTGAAAGATTGAAATTACTTTTGAGTTCAAAGAATGCGGGTAGTTCTGCTCATAATAACGAAATAGTTTCGATTATAGAAGAATTACGTGAAGGAAAAATAATCCTATAAATGGAGCATTTACTCCGCAACTGCTCAGTTTACATCATGCCTATCAACAAGTTTAATCAACATTTTCTTACTATCGACGAAAGTAAACCTCAAGATGTTCCATTTTACATATGTCAACCATCTAAGTATCATAGTAAATGTATACTTTACATTCATGGAAAAAACAACCCAAATTTAAGTAAAACTAATTATGTATTAGATGATTTAACCACTGTGTACACTTTTCCGATAACCGGAAAGGTTGAAAGTATTCAATGCTATCCATCACCTTTATTTGTTTCATATAAAAATCATAACAACCCCATTAATCAGTTACTAGAAAATCAAATTGTAACTAAAGGAGATAGAATAGAGTTTGAACTTCATTCCCAAGGGTCGATGAGAAGTGATTGTTATGTTCAATTTGTTATTCAAGTTCCTCTAGGAAAAAGTGTATAAATACACATTTATTCAGTGTTAGTTTTATTTCAAACATGCCTCTCAACAAGTTCAATGAACATTATTTGAGTCCGGCTGAACTAACTGCTCCATTTTATATTTGCGACTCATTTGATTATCATGTTAAATGTCTAGTTCGTTTGCGAGGTGAGAAGAAACAAAGTTTGAATAAAGAGTACTATGTACTAGATAATGGGGGTATTGCTTTCAAATTTAAGTTTGCTTGCATAATTGAAAGTGTATCACATTATACAGCAGACGGAGTGGTGCTAATAAATGATATTGAATCTAAATTCAATCAACTAGCTACCAAAAATATTATAAAAGGAGATATAATTAAGTTTAAATTAGGAACGCCAGCTGCTATCTGCATTGAACTATTGTTACAGTGTCCGTTAGTGAAAAATGTCTAAAGCACAAGTAATACAAGAATTACATGCTCCAGCTCGAATAAATTATAGAAGACGACATGTTATTGTGAAGGGTCTACACGATTTGATCCAGGCAGACTTGGCCATTATGTCACCACATGCCAAAGAAAACAAGGGATATAATTATATTTTAGTTGTAATCAATGCATTTAGTAAATATGTTTGGGTGGAACCTGTCAAGAGGAAAACAGGAAAAGAAATTACAAATGCTATGAGAATTATACTGAGTAAAATGAAGACCACACCTGCTAATCTACAAACCGATAATGGAACTGAATTTTACAACAAAGAATTTCAACGATTAATGCAAACATACAATATCAATCACTACAGTACATTTTCAAATCTCAAGGCTAGTATTGCAGAAAGAGTAATTCGAACGTTGAAAACACTATTATGGAAGCGATTTAGTATGGAAGGTTCTTATAAATGGTTAAATATTCTTCCAGAAATTGCTGCAAAATATAACAATACCAGACACTCTACAACGGGTGAAATACCCAGTAAAATTAATGATAAAAATGCCAAATATATTGTTGTATTCAACAACATCAAAACCATTGATCCCAAACCAGCAAAATTTAGAAAAGGTGATTATGTTCGTATCAGCAAATATCGACACGTGTTTAAAAAAGGATACACTCCCAACTGGACTACTGAGGTTTTCAAGATTAAATCTGTTAAACTCACCAATCCCACTACTTACATTTTGGAAGATGAGAAAAAAGAAGAAATTCGAGGGGCATTCTATTCAGAAGAGCTACAAAAAGTGAAATATCCGGATGTTTTTCTAATTGAAAAAGTGTTGAGAAAAAAAGGTGATCGGTTATTAGTTAAGTGGCTTGGAATGAACTCTCAATCATGGATAAATAAAAATAGTATTGTATAAATTGTAATAATTTTGAATAAAAAACGTATACGTTATACTTTTGTTTCATTGAAAAAAAAAACACAAAGAGTTAATTTAAATTATTTATTCGTTGACATACTTTATTTCTGTGACTTACATCTAATATAGGATTAATAATAATAGCAGCTTCCTGTATTCGACGTTGAAATCTCAAGTCATCGTGATATCTCAATTCGCATTTTCGGGTGCTTTTGTAAGCGAAAGCCCAGGTGATCAATAAGTGAATGTGAACATTTTCATTGAATCTTACTTTCTTCATTCTTCAACATATGAGGATATTTATAAATCACTTCCAGAGCCAAGCTGTATGTTACACAATTTATATATTTCACAGAGTCCATTATGTTGAGAGCTGAGTTTACAATGTTCTCACTATCCACACCAAGTTTTAAAATTTTAAAACAACTATAAAATTGTTGATTCTTCAGTAGCTCCAAATTATACGTTATTAATGGATGTAATTTCCATAATTCCATTATACAATCAGATTCCAAATAAATACTGGAATGATCTGTCACTATTTTCCATTCAAAATTTGTTCCATATATGGTATAGTCATTTGTTACAGCTTGAATTGAAGATAGAAGTTCATACCATTCCACTTCAGTCAATTCAATAGTATTATCCTTTCCGAATATTCTAACACATGGTTCAAAGTTCAATTCATGAGATATGCTAACCACTATGAAGATGTTATTAGTCAAATGAATTATTTTCCCACCTAAATACATTTTCTGTGGACATGTAACCATACTGAATGTGTTTTGAATACTAACGAGAAAAAAAAAACACTGAAATATATTTATAAATTTTATTGATACATACACTAAAATATATTTATAAAGTTTATTTATACATACACTGAAATATATTTATAGTTTATTTATACATACACTGAAATATATTTATAAAGTTTATTGATACATACAAATACATATAACTACTTTAAACTATAATGACCCCAAGGTAAAGTATTGATTGAATCATGTAATATACAACGCTTATCGTCTAATCCATTCAAACCCACTTTTGTTTGCTCTATGCTGTAAACATTATGAGCATATGAACGAATTGTACGTTGCGAAATAATTTTATCTTTGTTTTCCCTCAAACAGTTGATGTAGTCATCGAATGTAATCTTATTTTCAATGATGCTCGATTTAACACCCTTTGATTTTTTAACCAACTTTGAATCCTGTACCTTATAACTATACATTTTTGATCTTAATCCTACAAAATGAGTAATAATTCTACCATTTGCCTCATCTTTCATTAAACCAGGGACTTTTTTATTACAAAGTAGCATATTGTACGGATTATTAACACCATATTCGCTAGTATCAAATCTGTTAATGTTAGGTTTTATCACTTCCTCGAAAATATCATTACATTGAATTTCATAAATAAAACTGTCGGTATCAGTATATAAAATTTTACAATAATCCTTTAATTGAGGTAACATGAAATCATAGTGAAACTCATACATACAAGTTTTTGAAATATCTAAAATAGACATTCCTATGTACAAGGGTTTGTTGAAATAAAGTTCTGCTTTCTTCAATTCGATTGCCATTAACTGACTTTCTTCATCGAATACAGTTCTTCCAGTAAACTTTGGACTAGCTATCAAGTTTTTTGCTCCATACCTTCCCTCCCATTGACTAACCAATTTAACAATCCGATGTTTTCTAATATTTTCCATTGTTTTTCCATATATTGAATTTACGTTGAGTTTAAAGTAACCTTTTTCGAATTCATTTTTAGCTTTTTTCCTAAAGCTTGTATTTAAATCTACATAAGGTTTCAACCACGTTGATTGTGAGAATTTAAGTACCCTATGAATTTTTGTCAACACCAACCCATGTGCTAGAGCTTGTTTTAAAGCCCGAAAATGAATGATATATTTGTTTTTGTTATACAGAGTGGTCAACAGTTTCGGTAATTTGGAGCCTTTGGGTACTCGATGTTCAGAACAAAAAGGAAAATCTCTATGAATATCATGCAGATCCTCCGGATAATCCAAATCCACTTCCAAAATGTATCCTTCGGGACTGTCGTCAGGTATGTCACTAACATTAATGTTTGTGTCAACCCACTCAAAATTTCCATATGGCAGTGGTTGACACATTGCCCATCCGTACAGTGCATTGATATCCAGATAAAGTATAAACTTGTCCGGCTTCGAATTATCATATTTCCTCATATATTTATTGTTAGCTTCGGAATATCGACAGCAGCATTGACTTATTCCTCCCCGGATTGCATTTTCAACAAACAGTATCATATCAACATCCTGTAATAGTTCTAATTCGCACTTAGTATATTTTAACATACAGTCCCATGAATATCCAGGAATGGTATAGTACCAAGCTGGATCTAAGCCGCTAGTGGAATACCCAATATTTCGAAAATTCTCAAATACATCTGATAAAAGCATTATATCAGTTTTCAGGTACAAATCAGAGTATTGACCTAAATTTTGAATATTAAACAATTGCCATACATTCTGAGCATGTTTATATCGCTCCTCAGTGATTTCTTCATCGCAGAGTTTATTATAAAATTCATTTGGCTCGGGTAATTCAGTTTCTTCAAGTTTTTCCAATTTATCTATATAGTCATAGCAAAATACTCCTTTTTTTGTTAAAAGTTTGAACTGTTCATCACTGCAGTCTCTGAATTCATGTTTTGTATTGTTCAAGTTTTTCTCATCTAAATTTTTCACCAAACTATCAAGTGAGGAATTCAGAAAGCGAATTGAATCTATAAACCTGAATTTAATATTATTCGAAATATGATTAGTAAACGAAATATATTTTTCTTTATTGATTGGTAACAATGAAATTCTACCTAGTTTAGCAAGATCTCTTATAAGGAAATGTGAATCATAGCCACTCAAATTATGAAAAATAGTGGGGACACAAAATTTTTTTCTAAAATTTACGTTGCACATTTTATGTGCAAAACCTCTAAACTCGCCTGTGAAATGATTATGATCGCGAACAATAATATCAACATTTGTAAATTCAGTTTCACAAATATGACATATTTTAGCATTTACTGTTGTCCTATTTTCATCCATGGGAATTATATTTTTAAATTTAGAATAAATTATTTCAGCACATATTTCCATTTCATGCGCAAACCATTGCATACAATCTATTCCACGATAACTGTTAAAGTATGAAAGAGAATTATCATATTCACATTTAACGTAATATCCGCAGCTATACGCAATATGTTTTTGATATTTAGTTGTTTTCTGGAAATTATGTTCAAGAGGTTGTAACATACATTCAAAATCAGCATAAATAACAAAAGGTGTTCGTTGTTTATTTGAAAAATTTTTGAACTTTACAATTTTCTCTTTTGGAATGTTTATTTTGGAATCATTGATTTTTTCACATAAATTTGAATGATTAGTTAACACTTCCTGATTAGAAAAATAATTTAAACATCTTTCACATATAAACTTCTTATGACCATCTTTATTTAATTGTACATTTAATAACCTAGATAAATTTTTAATCCAGCAATAATGGTATTTTATTTCAATACGTTCATCGTCTAATGGATCAGGAGCATCATAATCGTTTAGTTTAGGAAAGTATATATTTTGAATTAATAATAAATTAATATGATTTGTTTTTTTGTCTTTTGTTAAACGTAATGGAATTACGTTATAATTTTTCCCGATCAATTCCAAACCGTAAACATTAACAGATAGTTTATTAATCTTTTCAAAAAGATGAATTTTATTAAATTGCATTGGAATTTCAAGTCCTTCTAATTTCAATACTTGACTATAATGCGGATATGATGTTAAACGATTTGAATTTTTATTTCCAACAGGATACAGAGCACTTACAATACTCCAATAAAAACAAGCTTCGTCATTATAATTATGTACGTTTATACAAGCCTTTTTATTTGCTATAAAATGTGGTAATGAAATGAAAGATGAACCGTTTCCTATTTCTAATTTATTAATATTGACTGATAGTGATACAACTCTTTTTAAAGCCCATCCTGAATCTTTTTCTTGAAATTCTGACAATTTAATTCCGATAAAGACTACTACACGATCCATGAACCATTCATATATATTAGTTGAATTATCTATCACACTATTCTCAGTATGGAAGTATTTTATATCTGTTATGTTTTTATTCAAATTTTGCTTCATAAACTCTGCACAGAATGTTGTATTTACTTTAATTAAGTTATAGTTTTGTAAAGCATCAACTATTTTTCTATAAAATATTTTAAAAGAATCTATCAAAAATTCGTCCGCATCTAAATGTTTTAGGTTTATTATTACTCCAGTTGTTACTCTATTATTATATATTGAAATTAAATCTTCCCACTTGACTGTATCTGTGCTTTCCTTACCTATTATCTCTAATTTTATATATATAGATTTCAAATGACCTAATTTGGTTAACCATTTCTTTTTTTTACCAATAGATATACTAGAACGGATTTTTTCAGAGCATAAGTTAATAGCAATCTTTACATGATGCAACCATACTTTACTTTCCTGTACTGTAAAATCAGGATATTTTTCAGAAAATTTTTCAATTAATTTACTTACATCACTAAATATTTTATCTGACATAATTATAGGTTACTATTTACAAATTTAAACAATTCCGCTGGATTTCCTTTACCGGTATCCTTTTGTCCAATGTACACTAGGGAATATTTCCCGTTTCCCAACTCTACCAAAAAATCTTTCAAAAATTTCGTTGATCGTGCCGGTAAAAAAACTGTGTTGTCATTCAACTCTACTAAAACTACTTCTCCATATTTTGAGTTCACTATTCTAGCGGTGGTAATTTTATAAGGAGTATCCTTAGCTAATGTATTCAGTTTCACAATCGATTTATCTTCTACTTCTAAAAGAAGATGTTTATTTATAGCTTGCATATCCATTTTTCACTGGAAATACATATTGTTTACGGAATTGATATCATTGAAATAACAGTATATTTACCTTTTGATTTGTAGTCACTCTCTTACTTTGATACTACTTGTAAGCACTGTGAATACTACTGATACCTT
This sequence comes from Lochmaea crataegi, assembly GCA_947563755.1. NCBI lineage: Eukaryota > Metazoa > Arthropoda > Insecta > Coleoptera > Chrysomelidae > Lochmaea > Lochmaea crataegi. Next base: position 106,439,404 of record OX387422.1, read on the forward strand.
CTGTTATTTCAACCGGGTTTTTATATAACTCCAATATGATCACGTGATCTTAAAAACTGCAGTTTCAACTTCTTATCCTTAACCTTCACTTGATTACTTGTTTTCAATATCAACAGACTTAAACATTGCTACCACTTATGTGGCAGCGAAAAGCACCAATGACCATAAAGGTCAGTTAATTTTTGTCTCGTTACCGTGCAATTAGTAACAACAAAAAACTTGTTTCACCTCATATTTTTTCCTGAGTATCTTTTGAAAGTATATACTTGTTTTTTTATGTCTACAGAGATTGTTGCCCTTCACTTTAACTTGATTACTTGTTATTCAGAGTTACAGATTAAATCGTTACCACTTATTTAATTGGTAGCGAAAAAGTACCAATGATTAAAGGTCAGTCAATTTTTGTCTTGTTACCAATTGTATAATAAGTAACAACAAAAAACTTGTTTCACCTCATATTTTTCCCCGAGTAACCTTTGAAAGTATATACTTGTTTTTTTATGTCTACAGAGATTGCATTTAAGCCGACGCACTTCAATTTTCAACACATTCTCAAACACAGTGTTCTTCGAAACAAGATAATATTTTTAACATGGTTTCAAAACGCGTCAACGTACATTCTAACGTGTTAGTTACACCTAAGAAGCAAAAAGTTTTGCCGAATTTGCAGCCGTTGGAGCAAATGTCGAAAGAAAATCAAGTAAGTATTTCCAACTATAATCATTTTTTTTATTTACATATGTATTTTTCTTATAGCCTATCATCGATTTGAGTTCTTCAGACATCGAAGCTTTTTTTTCGTCTGATCCTGTTGGTCCGTCCTCCTCGTCCTCGTCCTCCTTCTCCCCCTCCTCCACCTCCCCCTCCTCATTGAAGCAGATTCCTCCACATCTAAAAGATATAAAGGAAAAAAATTATAGGAGTCTCGAATTTTTTACTAAGAATGATGTGGAGTTAACTGCACTTGACGATCAATTAACTTTAATCGTTAATGAGTGCAGTAGTCGGGAACAACTCATTAAAACGATTGATGAACAGGTTGCAAATATGCAAAAACAGCTAGCAAATATGAGAAAAGAGAAGAAGAAATTAGAGGAGTTAAATCGCTTAGCTTTGGAGCAACAATTACATATTTTTGAAACTGGCAACCAAATACAAAATTCAATAAACAATCATAAAACATCATGCTAATTTTTTGTTTTTTTTTTCATCCCGTTCTTATCAATTTATTCCAAATATTCAAGAAAACGGGAAAAGGAAGTGAAATAGTACACGTTCACGCCAAGAAAATTCTGTAAAAATATTCATTTAATGTCGTGACAACATTTTAGTGTTTAAAAATGTTCATGTTTATACCTGGCCTATGAAAATATTTTAAATTGATTCAAGATATTAGCGCCTCCGGCCGAAATGTCGGTTTCGAGATAATGAGAAATAGAGAGAGGAGATTTTATTATGGTTTAAAATACACGCGATAAGTTACAATTCACTCACTAATAAGAAATTTTGAGATGACATTTTAGATATACAATACTGATATTTTTGCTAAAGTATGAGGTATGGAAATATATTATAATACAATTTTAACAGATATATTTCCAGAATTTTGATAATATTTCTAACTCTAGTCTGAGTTTGATGTAAAAATTCACCACATAAAACATAATATTTCTATTTCTCTCTCAACAATAATTATTCCGGTACTATGCATGAACTGTAATTTATCTAAAGACTCGCTATTCTACTACTGTTGTAAAATTCCAATTTATTTTTAAACTAACTTTCGAAGGGTTTAGAATTAAAAAAACAGATATATTCTTAGAATTTTGTTAATATTTACGACTCTAGGATGAATTTGATGCATTACAGAAATAATTCTAAGCAATATGCAATTTTTTAAACTTGACGTAAAATATTAAATCAATATATAGTTGAGGAGATGTAAGGCGGCGTTAGTCATCATAAATGTATCATTGACTACCTTGCCACGGTAAATCTCCTCAACTATACTATTATATTTACCTAATTTTTCCCTTCTCTGGCTGGCTGGCTGGCTATTTCGTTCAGCCGTTTCCGTTCAGACAACCTCCATTTTTTCTTCGCAGATTTTGATAGCTTTGGAGGAACCTGTCTTATCACATTCCTTGCTTCAACATTTGGAACGTACGTCGGAGAATCAGGTTCGTCATCCCAATTTTCCTGTTCTTCTATTTCTTCTATCTTCCCCTCACAATTCATTTTTAAATTTTTACTAAAACTGGAACTACACTGAAATGATTTTCTGTGTCTATATATATACAGAAATTTCAACAACTTTCTCTTAAAAGGGACTTACCTTCACCAAAAAAAAAACTGGAAGCTACATCGCCCTGGCATTGAAAACGTTTATTCACTTAATCAGTCTGGGAATTTTATGTCTGACCTTATTGAAGGTGGTTTTGTATCAAAATATTTTGTATTTAAACCAACGCAATTTCTTCCAATCTTTAGTTTATTTTTTAAATATGACTGTTAATGTTTTTGATTTTTCTAAAGTGTTAACCAAGCTTTCCTATGTAAAAAATGTTGATTGAAACTCCAGTAAGTATGTGTTTTATATGCAAAATTTTAATCCTCATAAAAGTATAACCTCGGATTTTTTTTTACTGTCTGAATATATTTTTAAAATTGCAGAGTGGTTATTGAAAATACTTCTAATTTATGATAAACTATTTATATTTCTCTCGTATGGATAGTGTTATAAATTCTTGGCGATAACATTTAATTGTTTTCTAGACAATCTATATGTTTATGCAAAACAGTTTTTCGTTATAAATATTTAATAAATGTATAGTAGGTAATAGGTCTGCCCTCGTGTAAAAAGGTATCTACAAATACTGGGGTATAACTATTTTCAGGTAATTTTTTTAATAATAACCATTTTTTACCTTGCATCTTTGATATAAATATTGTGTTGGTAGTAACGGCCTTTTCTGTTATAATGTGTATCGGAAATTCTGTTTTTATGTAACGAGCTACCCTTGCATCTTTGTTATAAATATCTAATAAAATATTATGATTGTTCTTAAGTAAAAAGGTATACAAATATACAAGGTATCCAAAAATATAGGGGTACCCCTATTTTAAGGTTAATTTGTTTCTCGTTGCCGATTATGTAATAGAAAAAGTTTAATAACGCTATACATACATCAATTGGAGGTTAACTTACGTATTTGGTATCCAGTGGTAGTGTATACAAACTAGAGGTTCAACTAATTTGTATCTGGTTACCAGTTATGTAATAGGTAGCGACAAAGTTTAATAACGCTAGACATACATCAATTGGAGGTTAACTTACGTATTTGGTATCCAGTGGTAGTGCATACAAACTAGAGGTTCAACTAATTTGTATCTGGTTACCAGTTATGTAATAGGTAGCGACAAAGTTTAATAACGCTATACATACATCAATTGGAGGTTAACTTACGTATTTGGTATCCAGTAGTAGTGTATTCAAACTAGAGGTTCAACTAATTTGTATCTGGTTACCAGTTATGTAATAGGTAGCGACAAAGTTTAATAACGCTCTACATACATCAATTGGAGGTTAACTTACGTATTTGGTATCCAGTGGTAGTGTATTCAAACTAGAGGTTCAACTAATTTGTATCTGGTTACCAGTTATGTAATAGGTAGCGACAAAGTTTAATAACGCTAGACATACATCAATTAGAGGTTAACTTACGTATTTGGTTTCCAATAGTAGTGTATTCAAACTAGAGGTTCAACTAATTTGTATCTGGTTACCGGTTATGTAATAGGTAGCGAGAAAGTTCAATAACGCTCTACATACATCAATTGGAGGTTAACTTACGTATTTGGTATCCAGTAGTAGTGTATTCAAACTAGAGGTTCAACTAATTTGTATCTGGTTACCAGTTATGTAATAGGTAGCGACAAAGTTTAATAACGCTAGACATACATCAATTGGAGGTTAACTTACGTATTTGGTTTCCAATAGTAGTGTATTCAAACTAGAGGTTCAACTAATTTGTATCTGGTTACCAGTTATGTAATAGGTAGCGAGAAAGTTCAATAACGCTCTACATACATCAATTGGAGGTTAACTTACGTATTTGGTATCCAGTAGTAGTGTATTCAAACTAGAGGTTCAACTAATTTGTATCTGGTTACCGGTTATGTAATAGGTAGCGAGAAAGTTCAATAACGCTCTACATACATCAATTGGAGGTTAACTTACGTATTTGGTATCCAGTAGTAGTGTATTCAAACTAGAGGTTCAACTAATTTGTATCTGGTTACCAGTTATGTAATAGGTAGCGACAAAGTTTAATAACGCTAGACATACATCAATTGGAGGTTAACTTACGTATTTGGTTTCCAATAGTAGTGTATTCAAACTAGAGGTTCAACTAATTTGTATCTGGTTACCAGTTATGTAATAGGTAGCGAGAAAGTTCAATAACGCTCTACATACATCAATTGGAGGTTAACTTACGTATTTGGTATCCAGTAGTAGTGTATTCAAACTAGAGGTTCAACTAATTTGTATCTGGTTACCGGTTATGTAATAGGTAGCGACAAAGTTCAATAACGCTCTACATACATCAATTGGAGGTTAACTTACGTATTTGGTATCCAGTAGTAGTGTATTCAAACTAGAGGTTCAACTAATTTGTATCTGGTTACCGGTTATGTAATAGGTAGCGAGAAAGTTCAATAACGCTCTACATACATCAATTGGAGGTTAACTTACGTATTTGGTATCCAGTGGTGTCTAGAGGTCAATCCGTTCATTTGACGTATATAAATAAACTGAAGGTTAACAACTAAAAAAGCGGCTCTACAAACAGGTTCTCAAAACCGGCTAAACAGGTTCTGAAAACCGGTTTGTGTCACAGTATTGGTGTAGTTACTCTACTAATGTCATTAGTAAGTTGTACCTATTGATTGAAAATATATTGTATTTTTCATTTGTAACGAGTTATTTTTTTTGCAAGTTTAATTTTTATTTTGTTCCGTAATATATTTTATTTTACCACTAGGGTGTATATAACTCGTTACTTTACAATCCTTTCTACTACCGCATTGATTTATTTTTTTTGTTATTACCGTTGTATATTTTAGTATAAGTCCGAGTTACGCAAATCCAAATTCTACCATACACAATTTATTCATTTCCGATATTTAAATTTTTCAACTGAAGGGACGCCCGGTATATACACCATTTTAATTAAAACCGAAGCCGTCCAGTATAGGTACAGCTTTTTGTCGAGAGTAGATAAATTTCATGTTTAATTCCCTCACCACGGCGACGGCCGAAAAATGTAACTAAAAATTTTGGATATAAATTGGCTCTCAAGCATCATTCGCTGGCAAGCAACGCATTCATTTTCGCTCTGATTTTTATTTGTCTCTGATTCATTCCGGCTCTCAAATAGTATTTCGTGATTCTTCGCTCAACTTTCTTCCGAAAAACCGATAATCCGTATTGTGAAAATTTAGTGCATTAAGATTGTGTGTGTGGAAGCTGTATTTTATAAGGTAAATCATTTTAACAAATAAACTGTGTATTCTAAACTTTCCGTATCGCCGCTTAATATTAAATTGTTAAATGTATGGTTTTGAAAATTTTCCGACCGGCTATTTTTTCTTTTTGTTGTTGAACTGAAATTGGGTTTTTTTATTTGTTTCTTTTATATGGAAATAAAGATTTGTCAACTGTAATTTGATTTCGAATTTTATTTACAGCGTTTATTATATATTAATGAACTGATATGAATTATTAGTGGATTCTCGAATTATTTTATGCTTTTGGTTCTCAGTAGTTTTATATTAAATTGATATCCAAGTGGATTATAATATTTAAATTTTATGCTAGTACAAATATTTTTACTCTGTGTGACGATAGCTGGGTACCGTTTAACTCGTGGGAAATTTTTTTTTTTGGGAATAATAGTCACCGGCTTTATTTAGATTCAATGGTTAATCAGACTTGGAAGAGGCTTAGCCACAATTGGTTTGATTTCCCGGCAGATCTATTTAGTTCTTAAATTTTTTTTTTTTTGGAATAATAGTTACCGGCTTTAGTTAGATTCAAGGGTTAATCAGACTTGGAAGAGGCTTAGCCACAATTTGTTTGATTTCCCGGCAGATCTATTTAGTTCTTAAATTTTATTTTTTTCGGAATAATTGTTACCGGCTTTATCTAGATTCAAGGGTTAATCAGACTTGGAAGAGGCTTAGCCACAATTTGTTTGATTTCCCGGCAGATCTATTTAGTTCTTAAATTTTTTTTTTTTTTTCGGAATAATAGTTACCGGTTTCCTTCAGATTCAAGGGTTAATCAGACTGGGAAGAGGCTTAGCCACAATTTGTTTGATTTCCCGGCAGATCTAAATCGTTCTTTTTCCGTTTCGTAGAATCATTATTTATATTTTGTTTTTTTTTTCTAATTGTCGGAATAATAGTTGCCGGTTTCATTCGGATTCAAGGGTTAATCAGACTTGGAAGAGGCTTTTTGAAGTTACGTCAAATTTTGATTTCATGTTAATGTCATAACGCAAAATGAGATATAAAAATGCGATATTCTGATGAATCCAAAAAACTTATGCTTAATGTAGTAAACTATTTTCAAAACGATTTAGGATCTCGATTTAAGGTAATTCAAAAAGCGTCCGAAGCACTAAAAGTTCCAGAAAGCACATTATATAATCTTGAAAAACCAAACAGAGCTACAGATTTCGAATTTAGAAGAAATATGTCTGCAAGCGTTTCCCGGAGCAAAACCCGAATTACAAAAAAGACCCTGCATTGTTTGAGGGAAGTAATTTATAAAATGTATGCGCGAAAGGATAAAATCACAGTAGAAACTATTTTACGGCAATTTATCGAAGAGTCTCCAGAAACTAAGATTTCCAAAGGTTCGTTATATTTGGGAATTAAAAAAATGGGTTTTCATTTCAAAAAACAGGATGGAAGAAAACATTTATTGGAAATGCCTGCAGTCAGATTAAAAAGAATATTATTTTTGAACAAATACCATGCTGCTAAAAGCGAAAAGCTCTTTACACCTGTTTTTCTGGATGAGACATGGGTTTTTAGTAAAAGCGGGGACAGAAGAATGTGGCAAGATGGTACTAAACCCAGTGATTTAAAAATAACTGGAAGTGGGACACGATATGTAATTGTTCATGCCGGTAATAAAAAAGGTTTTGTGGCAAATGCATCGCTTATTTTTAAATGCAATAAAAAAACAGGCGATTACCATGATAACATGAACACCGAAAATTTTGAAAATTGGTTTAAACAGCAACTAATTGTAAACTTGGAAGAACCATCGTTAATTATAATGGATAACGCAACGTATCACAGTCGCCTGGATGAAGAAATCCCAAGAAAAAGTTGGAGTAAAACACGCATGTTAGAATGGCTCAAAAAAAAGAATATTCCTTTTCCAGATCACATTTTAAAGGATGCTGTTTGGAATATAATTGAAAAGCAAGTTTTGCCAGAAAAAAATTATCATTTAGACAAATACGCTGCCGAGCATGGTCATTGTGTTCTCAGGCTACCACCCTATCATTGCCATTTTAATGCCATCGAAATGGTATGGTCAGAAACTAAAAGGCATTATGACCAAGCTATTACGAAAACTGCAAGGTCACCTACTGAAGTCTTAAAAGTATGGAATGACGTTGTAAAAAATGTACCGGAGCAACACTGGCAGAATCACATAAATCATACAGAGAAAATTATTTCTGAAGCATGGGAAGTAGAAAACAAACTGGACCTACTAAACATCGAACCTATGGTGATCTCTGTATCCAATGAATCCGATGATGAACTATCACTTTCCGAAAGTTATTCTGATTTAGAAACTAATTAAACTTTGCCTTGAAGATCACGTTGTCATTTTTTTAAAATCTAGAATTTGTACTTAATCGAACTCTGAATTGTCATATTTTTTTAAGAAAACTATGTATCTAGTTAATAAAACAATGTTTTTAAAATTAGTGCGCTTCTTTTATATTCCTTTATTATGTCAACATCTTTAGAATTTTATGAATTTCATAAAATTAATTTGTATTATTACAAACCGCCACTGATAATATGAAATTTCAAGTCACTACGCCAATGCAATAAGAAATATGTCAAGCATTTGACATGACAAAGGTCATAACCTAATTTTTTTCATGCGGGTTCAGATTGTTCAAGAAGCCGCATACGTTATGTTACTAAAACGGCTGGTACCTCTAAATAGGTATTAATTTTACTATAAATATCTCTCAACATCATCTATTTTCGTCCCTCTGTCAGGGTGGCAGGTATCTGAAGAATAAACCATCCCACAGAGGCGTACTCTCCTTACACTCGGCCATCCTAATCTAGACTGTCCTCAGTCTCCTTCTCTGGTTCATCTATAATAAATAAATATGTAAAATAATATACCACACTATAGTTTTGCGTTGCAAACTTTTTACATTTCCTCAAGTGTTTGGATCTACCAAGCGTCTCATGTAGTACCTGGTTATTCCAACAGACACTTATTTTCGTAAGTGTTTGGATCTACCAAGCTAATCATGAACTACCTGATTATTCCAACAGGCACTTCTTTACTTAAGTCCAAAATTTCCTTTGCGTCCTCGGATATCCGATGATGGTTGTGGTTCGCTTGATTTACAAGTTAAAGATTATTTGACTTTATTTGTTTTACCCAAATCCTGGAAATCATAAGAATTTCTATCGCTTGAAAACATAATTTTTATCTACCTCATTTATCTTCTCAAAAGTCACCATAACGATGATTCATTAATTCGGTATCACATTTTTAACAGCCAAAGCTCATTATTCAATTTGTAAAGTACATTTCACAATATTAAAATACTAAAACTAACTATTATTTTACCAGCCAAATATTTCAGTTGAAAAATGATCATACTATTGAGCATTATCTTTTCGAAGAAACGAGTACGATACGATACGTGCTATTGTTATCGGATTATCGACTACCTGCTGTGAGGTTTTCTCTTGAATCAATCATGTTGGTGTTAAGTTAATTAAAACGAAATTTATAGTTATTAGAGGTTGATTCAAATATAGACAACCCTAAAACAAAGATTACAGTAATCTTTGCCTAAAATAACATTATACGACAAATAAGCATCTTACAAGTCAAAGCATCGTCAAATACAAACACCTTCACATTTCCAATAAAGTGTTTAAAATAGAGTTAACAAAAGCAATATAACTTATCATTAACTTCTCATCAACAATTGATTTTTACTATTGTTAATGAGCTCAACCTTTATAGTGTACTTTTCAAGTATACCCTTTTCATAAATATTTTTATTTAACGTATCATCCACTAAATTTATGAACGTACTCTTCTTTGTTCTCTTCCATTTCGGTACCACTGCTCTTTAATACGTTTCCATTTCTTATATATTTCACATTTCGTTACAATTTTATTACAATATTTAATGAAATAGGGTCCCCTACACTAGTAGCAAAGATTCCAGCTGAAAAATAAAGACTTAAATTTAAATTTTCATCGTTTGTGTCATGTTTTATGTCGGATCTGGATATTACAGGAGTACCTATTAGTATAGTGATTATTTCTTCTGCTCCCAATTTTTGATTTGCTCCCTAAAAGATTCATAACACTTCCTAGTATTGCCCTTAAGCATAGAAGTAGCCCACTTTGTGGTCAACATAACGTCCCAAATATAATTAGAACGTCGTTAGACGAACTAGATCTTTGGTGTCGTCTACTTCTTTTCTTTGATTTTCCCATCATTAGACGCAGGATATTCCACTTCTGACTTGTTACACTACTTTTAATTATATCAATTAACGTATTCTTTAAAATATACCCTTTATTCTTAACAACCAAATTGTATCTCTTTCAACTCAACAGAACAACTAACTATCTATCAATATCATCCATTTTCGTCCCTCGGTCAGGGTGGCAGGTATCTGAAGGGTAAACCATCCCACAGAGGCGTACTCTCCTTACAATACCTTAAATTAAGTTAATCTTGAGTTTAACTAGTAATTACAGTTTCCTATGTGTTAATTTGGTTTTTAAATTTTAATTTTGCCACTACTGTATAATTAATTTTGCAGGGTATCACATTTGGTATCTTCACATTACACATGGGCGTTGGAGCTTGTATAACTCTCATCGTGGTATATATGCAGATAAAGGTGTTATATAGAGATATGAAATATTATCAGTTTGACGAACCACAAGAAATTCAAGGTTTGTTATTTGCAATTGACATTACTCCTTACACCAATTTGTGTTGGAAACCCATTACACTACTCTACATTTTGTTCTACTCCTTTCGTTGATTCTAATTCAAAATTAATGAAAAAAGGGTTTTCTGATCATTAATATATTTTTTTTAGATTTAAAAAGAGAAATAGCTGCTTGGGAACGCACAGCGGATTCTGTCAGCAGTTACAGTAAGGACGAAAATATCGTTAAAGATACCTTGCTGAAACAAACGGCACAAGGCACAATTACAAAATAAATTAAAAGATACAGTTAATAATTGTTATGTCACTTCTTATGATACTCACGTTGAACATATAGAAGATTTAAAGAAAAAGGTAAAATGACCTCGCCTTAATTTTCAGTTCCGGACATTCATATTGTTCATGAAATACCGACAGAAAGTTTTAATTTTTGACCATTTATTTTGATTTTAGTATCCCATAAGAAACAAATCTTTACTGATCAAATCTGGAATTACACTTGCATTGTTTATTTGCGTATTTTTCTTCAATTCAATACCGGCATTTTGTAAGTATTACGAATTTACACTTTTCTATAGAAGATGTCCCATATCGTTGTGTTCAAATTATTTGTCTCCAAGATAAAACAGGTCAAAACCTTATCGCTTCTAACAAGCTAAAAAATTGATATTCGTATCGTCAGTAAATACCGTTTAGTGCACGTGATCTCTCCGACTCTGTACCAAAGACAATGAATTCTGCCAGCCGATTGCAATTAAATCCGATTGGCCAGCGTAGGGAGGCATATTTATTTTAGCCAATAGATGCAAAGACGCTTGGTGATCATACTTCGATCACGCATCTATCGTTGTTTGGGTCGCTCTGTTTGTTCGATGGATATACTTGAGATATCTCGTTACAAAAGATACGGGGATAACGGAAAACTTTATGACTCTGCAACTGAAAAACAACATTAGAACTGTAACTTTTACATTTTTCGTCTTTAAAAGGTCCAAAAATAAATGTTTTTTTTGTTAAAAACAACTACATATATATCGTAGTACCAATCGAATAGAGGAACAACTCAAAAAATGATCTTTCTGGAAAACAGTGCGTTTAAACTTTTAAGTATTTTGACAACTAAATTATGGTTCCTTATTATGTTTTTGGATTCGGATTTGGTTATTGAATGATAAGGTTCCATTCTGGTAGTTCACTACAGGAAATTGCAATATTATCTTTCATTATGTATGTCACAAAAAATGTCAAAATTAAAAAAAATAGAGTTGTCTCACTATTCGATGGTAACTCTTATCGACAATTGTAAGTTGTCACCCTACTTCGAGGATTTTGAAACCATAAAATAGTAATTAAAGTTGTCTTTGATGGGCAACGATTAGCAATGTCAGTTACAGATATTTTGAAGAAATAGGTAAAAACAATTATCTGTAAGATATACATAAAATTCACACAATATTTTAGCAAAATTTTAATTTATTTGATTTATTTATTATTTATAAGAAAAACAACTAAAGTTTTCATCATAAAAATGCAATCAACAGTTATTTATTTATCTGAAACTTTTAAGTTTCTGTAGAACTCGTGGTAACATGAAGGTATGAAATTTCCGTTGACAAGTGACATGAGATCGTTCTTTTTCTTCTTAGTTATACCACTTGGGTTTGGATACGACTTTCCTAATTCACATCCATTCATCAATTTTATTTTATCTTCATTTGTAAGAGGGCACTTTGTTTCACTTTTCTTGTTTCTCTTATGTAAGTTCCTTTGGTCTTTTTGTAGTTTTTTCGTTTCCTCTTTTTTAACAAGAAAATCTATGCACGTCATAAAAGATATTACTTAGGTATATTTTTAGGAACTTGCAATATCTATATAGTGACCATTTGACCTGTATGTTATAGTAAAATTAATACCTATTTGGAGGTACCAGCCGTTTTAGTAACTTAACGTATGCGGCTTCTTGAACCATCTGACATTAACATGAAATCAAAATTTGACGTAACTTCAAAAACGTGACATCTAATAAATTAGTTACGACGTTCATTTTTGTTGGTAATTTTTTGTTTCAACCGATTTATTAATAATAAATAAGGATGGTCTTATTCTAAATGGGTATAAAATTTACTATAGGTTTCTTATGTTTTCAAAATTCGATATTCGACTTCGTACCTAGAGTGTATTTGTGTATTAGTCATAAGGCAAATTGTGATTAATTTTTGGGTTAACAAAATAGAAATATATCAGGTAAGTATGTGCTTATATTTTGTTATTGTTTCATTTCAGATAATTGTAGGTTTTTCATTATTATTTTCTCGTTACAATATCTAGGTAAGTAAATTCAACATTATTTTTATAGTTGTGGCAACTATGTAAATTCTAAACATTTACGTTTTATTGTGCAAAAAACGAACAAATTCGACTGGGTAGGGGTAGCGTGTGTTTTTAGATCCAGGGGCAATCGGCGGGCAATTGAATATAACCAGAATATAACCAAAGAATACACCAAAATAACTAATAGTCACAACACAACGGGGTTGTGTTGTGCTAATAGTAGCAGATGTTACTTTGTTGTGTATATCTGCGATAATATAGATCTATATATAGAGGAAATTGAGATAGATAGAAAAATATGGGCCGAAAAAATGCGTCTGAAACTGAAGCAATTCTATACAGAATGTATAGCTCCTGAAATAATCAGAAATCAAATAGGAAAAGGACAGAAATGCATTGACCTCCCTTATATCAAGCAAGCAATATCAGAATATGAGAAAAAGAAGTCTGGCAAGACAGAATCCAGATAATTAGGGCAAAGATATGGATGCCGATACTAATGCGTAAGTAAAAACACTAACAAGACATTTTAAAATGAAGCCTGATGTAACTGCCCGCACAGGTCCAAATAATATTCCATATAGCAGTGTTCGCTATAACTATTCAGTAAGTAAAAAAATGTCAACACCTACTTAGAAGAAGCATCTAATCTTTATATTTCATTTACAGTTCTGATTATGTAATTAAAATGAAGCCTGATGTAACTGCCCGCACAGGTCCAAATAATAGCAGTGTTCGCTATAACTATTCAGTAAGTAGAAAAATGTCAACACCTACTTAAAAGAAGCATCTAATCCTTATATTTCATTTACAGTTCTGATTATGTAATTAAAATGAAGCCTGATGTAACTGCCTGCACAGGTCCAAATAATATTCCATATACCTAGCAGTGTTCGCTATAACCATTCAGTAAGTAAAAAAATGTCAACACCTATTTAGAAGAAACATCTAATTTTTTATTTCATTTACAGTTCTGATAAAATGGATTGTTTAAAACTTTTGCTGAAATGAATTTGAAATAATTTTGTTAGTAAAAATATTTATTTAGAGTATTTAGAATTAAATTGTTTTTTTTTCAGTCTTTATAACTATATGGATCAAGACTTCAGTATGTCGATGGGTGGCACCATCCCTTTGTGAGTGTAGAATCATAAAAAATGGATAATTTTATAAACTTTTAATTTTCTTTTTGTTCTGAGGAGAAATGGTAGAGAAAAATGGAAGATGAACTTCAGTTGCTATGTACTAATAAATATGAAGACAAATACATTAAACATAATGTAATAATAATTTTATTTATTTTTATAGAATATTTTTGATTTGTTTCTTTTCAACAAAAACATACATACACCTATTTTTGCTGTGATTTTTTTTGAATAATTAATAAGGATCATTGAAAAAGCAGACATGTCTGTTTATTGCTATAATAAACATTTTTTCCTACGATCACTACTGAAAGTAGGCTTTTGCACACTCAAATCTAACCGCAAAGTTGATGTTTTCCGCGAGCTGTCATAATTTGACATTATTGGCGCTCTTAAGCAGAAAGTAACTTTGGCGCACGCCTAATTTTATTTATAGATAAAAGAGAGCTAGTAGATATTTTAATATAAACTGTAGAATAAATAAATATTTTAGTTGATTTTCTAATATGTTAAAGCATCCAACAGTATTTTCCGTAATAATATAATGAGAAATAGGGAAATCTAAAAGATATCTGACATTAAAGTAATAAATATCTGACATTAATGTGATAAGTGTTGCCTACGTACATAGGTACACGAAACTGCTAAGAACAAACAATGGCAATAGGTAGGCAACACAACATACTTGCAATCACCAGAAAGATTTGACATTTTCTAACCTTTCAGAGACATCTACCTCAGGCATAAACATAAAAAATTGCCAAAATTGTATCTTTAATTTTAATTTAGTTAATAAGTAAAAGGTATGTTTGTTCATTATCGTTCTGTATTCCGTTCAAATAAAATTTAAAAAAGTTGTAATTTATTTAATGAACTATAATATTCATACAACCATAAAATCATAAATCTTTAAATCATAAAGTCTATTGTCATAAGTAGGCAACACAACATACACAATTAATCTTTTGTCTTCGAATAGTAGGCTTAATATGTCAAATAAACTTCCAATATTGTGATGAAAGTAACACGTTTTTAATAAAAAATTAATTTTATTTTGGTGTGATCGTAGAAAAAATCTTGTGTGTATTTCGAGCAGAAAGTCCTTTGGTAGTCTCGACAGATTGCCGCGCTCCGCTGACGCGTCGCGCGGCAACTTTCTGTCTCGACTGCCAAAGTACTACTTTCTGCTCTTGATACACAAATAGCTATTATAGTTTACCTAATTAATTAGCATTTCTTTCTGTATTATAATTAATATAAAAACTGCCTACTTATTCTATACTTCAAATTTGTAATACTACAATTAAACAAAAAGATTGCCTAAATAATTTGTTTTTGTTTTCAATAAAAGAAGACATTTTTGGTATAATTTACTTGAATAATTAGGATTAAGAAGAGTCAATGGAAAAACAGGCATGTCCGTTCATTACAAACTGGAGGAAAACTGCAAAAAGTATTTATAATAACATTTCGATACATCACCTGGAAAAATTGAAGATCAAAAATATATAACATTTTTATTCCTGTGTTTCGAAAATCAAAGATTACAACAGTATAGAATAGAATACGAAATGTCTATTTTGGTCAATTAGTAGAATGCATTTATTACTATCACCAATGTAGTTTTTCTCACTAACTCGGGTGGCCAATGTATGTATGCTGATGAAGTCTATGGTTGTGTACAGGTCCCCAGAGGAACCAAAAGGCCCCGATATGGGGATCAATAAATATAGGGCACTTTTTTGTGGGATCACTAGCTAAAAATATTTGTGGTTTATTTCACACCTATAGGCACTAAACACGTTTCTTGTGATGGAGCACATGTGGAGTAAATATAAAGAGCATTTACGAAGCACAAATTTACTTTTTCAGCATGAAGATTACTTTATTATAACCACTTACAAATGCTGACAAGCTACGCTATAAACAATAATAAATAATTTGAAATATTTTTATGGACACAAAACCGTCATCATCTGTCATTGAAGTTCCATACAGCGCCATCCATCAAGACGGTGGAACGTCTGAACTAATGTTCGTTTCCAAAATTTTGTATGCAACAAATCTCAAAAAATACAATGGTTTGAGATTTCATATTTTCAGAATCGAATTCTCTAGGCTTTCTTTTGGGGATCAGATCTTGGCGTTCAAATTGGTGACCACAAATTGTCAAAACTGTCAAAAACATACCATCACATAATGGCTAATATCTTTTTTAAAACAATATAAAACTTAACCAAAATACCTGATCCCCAAGTCAAAGGTCCAAGTTATATTGTGTTAAAATTTCAACACTTAATTTTACTGCGTTCTTTAGATTTGTTGTTTACAAAATGACCTAAATTTTGTTGCAAAGTCAGGGGTGCCAACTGTTTTGAGCTGTCTAATTTAGGAGCGCGCTCTTAAGTTCATATAGCAACGAATCCACAAACCAATCTGTGAACGAATCACGTTTTGGGTAGGGGTGTCCCACAGAACTAAAGGTTTTTTAGTTCTGTGGGGTGTCACACTTTGAAAAAATATCGATGTTTTTTTCGATCCGATAAATCGAAGCTGTACATCGATGTCTTTCGATGTATCGGATGAAAACATCAATTTTTTTGTTAACATCAAGTACTTTGTCCAACTTTATATTAGGTTTGTTCCAACTGGCATTTATGAACCGTTCTGGAATTGTTTCGAGTACTGTATAGTGCGCAAACTCGAATTTGGGATGGACACATCTACTTTATCACCCCTTCCAGAAGGTACAGTTTATATACCGCCCCAAGAACGATACTTTAATCAGTTGGAACGTGAAAGAAATACAGCACTTGCGCGATCGAAACCAAAAACGTTTCGTTCCAACTGGCATTCGCCAATAATGCGTTCTCACCCAAAACGCGCTTTCTCCAAAAGTTTTGTTTCAACATCTCTGGCAGTGTTTCCGTCCCCCTCAGGCCCCATAACATATAAAACATCTATAGTTTACAAATTTAAAAGTTGAAATATTATTGAATTATTTTTAAAATAGAAAAGATTTTCCAAAAAAAGAAAAGAGACTTTAAAAAAAGTCACTATTTGCGTTTAAAAGTTTTCGTAAAACTATCTGGTTATCAACGATTCGATGTTTTATGAAAAAGCATCGATACATCGAGTTTATCGATAACTTTTCAAAACATCTATTTTTTCGATGCATCGATGTATATTTTTTTTTGAATATCTCTAGTTTTGGGGATTTTTAAATTTTTGAGGTTGGGTTAAGACCGTGGAGTTTATTTGGTCTGTTTGTGTTTTTGAAAAACCAAAATTATCTATCAATTTTAAATGATTCCAATATACACCAAAGATTATGTACACGGAAAAATACTAAATTTATTAAAATGAGTTTATCATAACTGTCAAAAGTGTCAAATTAGCCTAAATTCGTCACGAATATCGGAAAATCTTGAAATGGACTCAAATTTCCCGCCAGGCAGATTTTAAATTTCACGAATTCTTGAAATCTTAAATTATGCACTTTCTCACTAATTAATCTGACCAATGGCGTTAGAGTTCGTGATTCGTTGTTATTGTATGAACTCACCTTTAGTATAAGTTAGTTACCGGTAAACAATATATATTTCGAATAGTAGGCTGCGTACTTAATAATTATTATAATTGTTAAAAATGTCAAAGGAAAATAATATAAATTATTTTACAACAATCAGAAATGGTTTGCAAAAATGCTGTGTTCAGATTGAACATATTCTTTCATCTGAGAATGATTGTAACTGTAATTTTCGGGCAAGTATCATATTTCAAGTGTTTTAAATAAAATATAACAAAAAGTGAGTTAAATTATTCTTTTGTGATTGCAGGTAGACTTACTCCAATTAAAACAACATGCTTCTGATATTATAAAATGTCTAGATGATAAAAACACATTGGTTGAAAAAGTTAACAATAACAAGCCCCAAAAGAAAACATCAGTAGATGATGGTAAACAACAAAAATTAATAGAATCTACTATTGAAGCTCCACGAATAAAAGGTCTAGAAGAAGTTGCAGGATTGTGGGAACCTAAAAGGATACTAAAAAGTTTGATTATTTTGCCTAAAAGTCAACCCCAGTTGTTCGCTAACAGAAAAACTGTTAATAGCATCTTATTATTTGGCCCACCTGGTACAGGGAAAACCCAACTTATACATGCTTTAGCTTATGATGCTGGAGCACTGTTATTTTCAGTATCTGCTTCTAATATTTTATCACCATTTGTTGGACAATCAGAAAAGTAAGTAAATTTATTTAATATAAGTATTTAAGGTACTAACATATATTATTTTTCTAGAAATCTTAAATGTTTATTCGAGTACATAAGAAACCAAGATGGTTTTTGCTTGTTATTTATTGATGAAGTTGATGGGTTTTGCCGGAAAAGATCTAACTCTGAACAAGAATTTTCCAGAAGGTAAAATCTTGACCAAAAAATTTACTTTTTACAAATTATTATACTTATTTTAGGATAAAAACAGAACTATTATGCCAATTAAATAAAATGGAATCTCACTCTAATTTTTTCTTGATTGCTGCCACTAACTGCCCATGGGACTTGGACCCAGCTTTTCTTAGAAGATTTCAAAAACGTTTATACATACCACTACCAAGTTACCAAGAAAGAATAGACTTGTTCAGACTGTATATGAAAAATACTCAACTAGACGAATCATTCAGTACTTGCGAAAATTTAATTTCTAGAACAGAAGGTTTCTCTGGATCAGACATATCTGATCTAATACAAGAGGTTGTAAATTATCCCATTATGGAACTGGAAGATGCAAAAATATGGAAAAACTCACCAGATGGATTTTACGAACCTATAACACAAATGGACGAGTATACTACAAAAGATGTATTTTACGGAGAACTCAATGATTTGCCTCCGAGTTCAGTCAGAGTCCGAAAGGTTCGACTCACAGATTTTGTAAATGCATTGAATACCATCAAATTTACCGTTACCAAAGAAGACATTGAAAGATTTGAGAAGTTCAATAATAATGGGCTGTAGGTACCTAATTGTGTTTTTTCTTAGCTTAGTGTAAGTTTTGTTGTTTAGATATGTTTATTTTGTTAACAGTAATGAAATGTTCTTTAACAAGATACCCTTAATTTCAATTAAAATTAGTGAAGAATCAGGGAAGGTCAAAAATATTCCGGCTGTATTCAACTTTAGATTATATTTTTAGCAAAATTAATGTTCGAGTTAAAAACAACTCAAATTTTGTTTACAATAAAATATATATAAAGAAAAATAGTGTTTATTTACGATAAAAAGAATAAATATAAATTTACCAACCGTATACCAAATGGATAGGGCAATTTACTGTCTACGGATGACAAAACGTTGTCAGATCAATTGATAAAATCCTTCAGTTTAGTTTGAGATTCGATCGTCGTCTTAGTATTTAAAGTTTTTTTTGGTGCTTTTGAATTAATAGTTTCTTTCGGATTTAAAGAAAAAACAGTTATTTTCATACCTAACTATTCAGACAAATCTGCAGTGTGTAGTTTAATGCATTAAAATGCCCAAGCAGTTGAAACAGTAAATGTCGAGATATAGTAACATCTTTATTAAGTTATTTTGAACGAAAATGCCAAAGTGGGAGCCCGCTACTGTTGAATTTTACGAGTTAAAAATAAACGCAGTGCCCACTTCGGCTTCTCAACAACTACTAAATTTATTCAATTAGAAAAAGAAAAAAGGATACAAAGAAAATAAGCTGCACTATGCAGGAAACTACTATCTACTACACTACATTACATTTAATAATATATAGAGGGCGCTACACATTATAATTTTAATATGTTGGTACATTTCAACACCCCCACTTAACAACAAATTAAAATTTTTTTAATAATCCCAATTGTTTTACAAATTTATCATGCTTAGTAAAATTTAAACTCTTAGTAAGCACATCAGCGCACATATCATTTGGTGACAAATATTTAACGGATATCAAATCATTACAAATAGTGTCCCTAATAAAATGGTACCTAACATCGATGTGTTTTGTTCTTTTATGAAACACCGGGTTTAACAACAATTTTTGAGCACTTTGGCTGTCATTATAAATAACAATTCTTGAAAAAAATCCAGTCAATTCATTGTATAGGTTTTGTAAATAGATAGATTCCTTACAAGCTTCTGAAAGAGACACATACTCAGATTCGGTACTTGATAGTGAAACACTCTTTTGTTTTTTACTTTCCCATGATATGCTACCATTACTTAATTTAAACACAAAACCACTATAGGACTTTCGATCCTTGACATTACCTCCCCAGTCTGCATCTACAAAACCTTCTAAGTGTTTATCATCTTTTGAAAAAGTTAAACAGTAATCTTTTGTTTTTTGCAAATATTTAAGAACTCTTTTTGCATGCACCCAATGACTATCATTGTAGCAATTATTGTATTGACTCAGAAAACTAACTGTAAAGCACAGGTCGGGAGTCAACACTACCAAATACATTAAGCTCCCAATTAACTGCTGATATGGGTATTTAACTGATGTATTATTAATTTCATCAAAAATAGGATTAACTTCCATTGGTGTCTTTACAGTTTTACAGTTTTGCATATTGAATTTACTTAAAATCTGATCTACATATTCTTTCTGACTCAACTGTATAAGCCCTTTGGATCTGTCCCTTATAATTTCCATCCCTAGACATTTCTTTGCCTCTCCTAAATCCTTTATTTTAAATTCAGAACTTAATGCAGATTTGAGACTTTTCATTTCATCGGCATTGTTTTCAAAAACAAAAAAAATCATCAACATACAAAGCAATGATTATGAAACTATTTCCACACTTTTTTGAATAGAGGCATGGTTCATATTGTGATTTTTTATAGTCTAACCCTAATAAAAAATTATTTATTCTCAAATTCCAAATTCTGGATGACTGTTTAAGGCCATACAAGGCCTTTTTCAACTTGCAAACTTTTGAATTGTTCTCTAAAGATGTTGACAATCCCTCAGGCTCAGTCATAAAAACTGGTTTTTCTAGAGAACCATTCAAGAAAGCAGTACAAACGTCTAAATGTGTAATCGTAAGATCAAGTTTTACAGATAAAGCTATTAACAATCTTAAAGTACTATGTCTCACGACAGGGGAGAACATTTCATCATAATCAATACCTTCTTGTTGTTTAAAACCTCGAGCCACTAGACGCGCACGATAGCAATTATTTCCCGCACTATCAAATTTTTTTTTAAACACCCACTTACAATCAACTATCACTCCTTCCTGAGGTGGGTCCACTAAATCCCATGCTTCATTTTCATCAAATGATCGTAGTTCTTTCTCCATGGCTTCCCTCCATTTATTACCATCTGATCTCCTCAAAGCATCATTTACACTTACAGGATTGTCGCACAAGTCAATTGTTACATCTTCAACATTTGATCTACACATATATGTTACATAGTTTTGTAAACTCTTGGGCGGCTTGTGTTGTCTTTCTGATCGTCTAAGGTTTTCAGAGTTCACTTCTGGAGTTTCTTCTAGGATATAATCAGGATCCGAGTCAGCAACATTTGAAGTTTCTTCCCCCACTGAAAGTGTTACATCTTCCAGATCCGAGTTTAGACTTTCATCAGACTCTCCTTCCCCGTCTGTAACTATTTTTTCTGCAATACTAAGGCTATCAGTTTCCTGGTCTAATCTTGGCAATGTATGGTGCTTTGTGTCTTCAAATATTACAATTTCTCTGCTGATGATTATAGAGTCTGTCTTAGGATTATAAACTCTATAACCTTTAGTTTGTTCACCATAGCCCACTAGAATCATCTTTTCTGATTTTTTATCAAATTTTTTTCTTTTACTTTTAGGTACATGAACCATAACTGTGGATCCGTATAATCTTAAATTACTTAAGTCTGGCTTAATACCATTATTCCATATTTCATAAGGTGTTTTATCATTTAGACCAACAGCAATGCATCTATTTCTGATGTAAACTGCAGTATTTGATGCTTCAGCCCAAAATCTTTTTTCTAACTGTCCATCAAATAAAAGACATCTGGCTTTTTCTACTACAGTTCTATTCATTCTTTCACTAAGCCCGTTTTGTTCAGGTGTATAGGGGTTCGTAGTTTGGTGGATGATTCCACTGTTTTTTAAAAAAAAATTCAAATTGTGTACTACAAAACTCCCCTCCATTATCTGACCTGAACATTTTTATTTTTTTATTCTTTTGAGTTTCTACCATGCATTTAAAATCTTTGAACTTTTCTAATGCCTCATCTTTTGTTTTTAGAAAATAAATAAAGCACATTCTACTGAAATCGTCCTCTAGGATTAAAAAATATCTGGAGCCTCCAATGGACTTGACTTCCATAGGTCCACAAACATCACCATGTATTATTTCTAATAAATCTTTTGCTCTGGTTCCTGTATGTTTAAACGGTAATCTGGATTGCTTACCTTCACAACAAGTAATACAGCTTTCTTTCACAATTTTTCCTTGACATTTTAGTCCATTTACTATTCCATTATTCATTTTATTTAAATCAGCATAATTTATGTGGGCCAATCTCCTATGCCATATATTTGCAGTTGCTAAGTGACATCTTTCCGTTAAGTTTTTTGTATTTAGTCTATATACATTGTCTATTAAATTTGCTGTTGCTACCAGATTACCATGCTTGCTTAGTATCTTACATCCATCAGCTTCAAAAACTACTTTATTTCCATTTCTTATTAGCTGGCTCACAGACAACAGGTTTGTAGTCAGCTCAGGAACATATAGGGCATTTTTTATTACTAAATCATGTGTTTGTTTGCCTACCTGTGCTTGAATAGTTACATCTCCCTTGCATTTTACAGGCACTTTCATATTATTAGCTACCAGTACTTCTGTCATTTCTGCCTGAATTGGATCTTCAACATCAAAAACCGTTAAATGAGCACTAGCTCCTGAATCGATGTACCAATCGTTTTTAGAAAAATGTCCACTTAAAAATATGGCACTTAATGCAAACGTTGATCTATTCGTGTCCTTGTTTGGACATTTGTTTTTGTAGTGACCATATTGTTTACAACTATAACATTGTATATCAGTCTTGACATTAAAATTTCTATTTCCAGTGTTACCATTCTTTGACTTTGACACTTGAAGTTTGTTGGCAAAAGCGCTACCTGCCGTATCTACTTCGCTGTCCATGTCTAAAAGTTTAGTTTTAATGGCGTCCGTCGTTATTGTCATACCTAAATGCTCAATAGCCATAATCATTGGAGCAAATTTTTCTGGCAGTCCTGCTAATAATAACGAGCCTATCCATTCTTCGTTAATCTGAAAACCTGTCCCTCTCAACTTTTGAGCTGTTTCTACTAGTTGATTCACATATGATGTCATTGAATCGCAATTTTCAAGTCTCATGGAAATGAGATTTCGAAGCAAACCAATGCGTCTTGCGAAACCAGAATCATCAAATAGGGATTTTAATTTTAACCATAAGTCTTGTGCTGTTGCTGTCTCTTTAATATGCACGTAAAGAGAAGTATCTATGGTTAGAGTCAATTTTGCTCTTGCTTTAGCTACCTTTCTTTCATCGATTTCGCTTCCATCCAGGCATTCTTGTAGATTGTCTATAATGAGGAAGTTTTCTGCTGCAAAAGCCCATTCATCGTAATTTCCGCGTCCAATTAACTTTGGCACGCTTGCCACATAATTGTTAGCCGACATATGAACATACAAAATATACAACTTTCCGGTTAAAACGTGGGTTCTGGGCCCATAACCTGTTGAATTTTACGAGTTAAAAATAAACTCAGTGCGCACCTCGGCTTCTCAACAACTACCATGCCCTGCGATCTCTTATTACCACTATTGGACTCCATTTTTAACGCCATCTATCCGCCTGGAAGGTCACTAATAAACTTTATTTTACAGATTGTTGTAATACCGTCATCTGTGGATTAATCAAACCATGCTGCACAACACAAGGGGTTGTGTTGTGCCATGCTGTTTGGATGTTTATGCTAAAAATAGTTTTTATATTCAATAGCATCTTATTCATGCCGGAATTCGCCATTGTTCAGTGAATGTTGTGAGTTGTTTTGTGCTTTGTGTTTTTGATAATTTTAAATTTAAAGACTATTTCCTAGTTTTATATTTGCATTTTTTGGGGTAAGTATTAACATGAATAATAAGGCAGAGCAATCCAACATGAGGGTACTTATAAAAATTTATTTCAAGAGAGATATTTGAAAGTGATCAGGTTTAAACTATGTTTATTCTTATAATTATTTGTGTGGTTCCTTGCAAGTCTTCATAAATATAAAAAGGATCAAAATAAGTGGATTTAAGTCAACTTGCCAAAAATTGAAAGTAATAAAGCTACATAAACATTTTTGCTTATATCTTCCAAAGTTTACTTAAATTTATTTTGAACCATTATATATCTGGTGGAGCATTGACAAGACATCTTAGAAACACTGTATAACTTAAATAATTTTTGTTCCAGAGAATATCCAGCTAGCATATTTGAGTCATGCCTTCACTCTCATGCTGTGTTAGTGGTTGCTATAAAAGCATCTACTCTAAGCATCGTTTTCCCAATCCTGCCAAGAACAGTAAAACATTTTTTGACAAATGGGTAAATTTATGTGGAAATAGAAGGTTGAAGGAGAAAATGACATCCAAAAACATTTATGACAATTGTAGAGTGTGTGCCTTACACTTTTTACCCGAAGATTTTGGTCCAAATAAAGTTCTGAAAAGAGGAGTTTGCCCATCGGTCAATTTACCAGGTAAATCCATAATAATAAAAAAACAACTGACTAGCATACATTTATTCAATTATTTATATTTTCTAGAATCTTTAGAACCAGTAACTGATGATGTTCCTTCCTCAATAATTGAAGCTCAACCATCAACCTCTTTGGCTGTACCACAAATTGGTGCTGAATCTGAAACTGAGAGTCCTAGGACTTTGAAGTTACAGGAAGCTTTAAATGATCAGTTTGCAAAACTGAAAGCTAAAAAAGCACAAGAATTCTGTGCTGTTAATGAGGCTAGTTGTAGCTATTTCGGTTGAACCCGAGCTGAATTTAACAACATATGCTGCTCAAGATTTTACTGATGCTGCACTCCAAAAAAACTGCTGTTACTCCAAAAAGAAGTGAGTGATTAATTATTTGATTTATTAATAAATAGGTGTTTAACAAAGAAATTTTCACAGAAATGGTAGATATTATAGGCAAATATTTTGATTTATTAAAAAACATGGAAAATTATTGCTTAAAAATCCATTTTTGTATTATTTACTTATGTCAAGTTTTGACTGTATACTTCTATTAGAATATTGTCTAAAATAGGGTTGAAAATTTAACATTGAAAAATGCTATATCTATATGCAAAGTATATTGCATATTGATATTATTAATTGCTAATGATATTATTTCTTACTTTAGAAAGATCTGATTTACTTGCTGAGGTGAATGTCTCAAGGGTTAAAGACAACACCAAAAGCCAGACGTCTCTATCGAAGAGCCACCCAATTTAAAAAAAGGGCAACCGAGTTTAGAAGAAGTCATCTGTTGCTGAAAAAAAGGTTGTATGCTACTGAAACCTTTAAAAAATCTGAACTTTTTGAAAACTGTGTATCCAGTATGGATCGCATTCGCAAACGATTTTTTGAAAGTCAAATTGAAAATGTTGATAAAAAACCAAAAGGAAGAAGGTACACACTCGAAGACAAGGTATTGGCATTAGTTTTATACAAACAAAGTGGATATGGGTACAGATTCTTGTCTAAGCTATTTGCATTGCCAACAAGGAAAACAGTCATGAAACTCCTTAATAGAATTCCAATTCAACCTGGTATACATGACGAAGTTTTTGCAGTTCTCAAAGCTGAAACAAAAAACTTTAAAAAGCAACTAGATAAACATTGTATTATAATGTTTGATGAAATAAGCATACAACCAAATCTGCACCCAAATTGGTATGAGGGAAATGTTATTGGCTTTGAAAACCTATGATTTAAGCAAACACCAGAGATAGCGAATCATATTCAGGTAATACTGTTTCGACACCTCACATGTTTTGGATAAGATTATTTCAAACCAAGCACTGATTAACTAAAAAGAAACAACTACTTTCCGTGCAATTTGATGTTTGTAGGGGCATAAAGCTCGGAAAGTAGTTGCTGCTTTTTAGTTAAGCGGACATTGGTTTGAAATAAACTTTTTTAAAGTTTGAGGTGGGTTTGGTTAGTAGGCATCCCATTGGGGATGAGTCCAACACTGTTTGGGTCCTGGACCCATTCGAACATGAGTTTCCCATCTCGACCCGAAAAAAAAAATTTATGAAGATTCTTAGGAAGGCTTATAAAAGAAGATATTCCTGACAGCTGATTGATTGCTAACACTTTTTGGTTCTTTTAACATTTTGTAAGTTTTTAATAAAGCTGTTAATGTAAAAATTATAAAATAAGGTTTTGTTCAATTAAGAATTCTATTTTTATTAATGATGAAATAAAACAATTTAATTTGTTTAAATCTTCATTTTTATTTTGAACTAACGTTCAAATTAAAATTAGTGACGCGTTTCGCTACACTAGCTTTTTCAAACATAAAAATGAAGATTTAAACAAATTGAATTGTTTTATTTCATCATTAGTATGGATCTTCATCAAGTAAAAGCCTCATCTATTCAATTCTATTTTTAATTTCAGGTGGTGAAGCTTGGGGAAAGCAAGATCTGTAGAGGTCTTTGAAAAAATAACAAATAATGACAAAAGTTATGGAAAGTTGTTGATAATAAACGTATTTGCTTTTTCTTGTCGAGGTAAGCTGTAAAATAAACCCATAATATAAGCAATTTATTTCATAGTGTTTATTTTTTAGATCTAATGTGTAACTTTTCAGTTTAATTAGAAAATAAGGAAAATCACCTGTATTATTTTATAGAAAAAATGTATAATAAATTTTTTCAAAATATTTGTTGAAATAAGTATTTTAATAAAATGTCCTGGTTAATAAAATCCTCTGTCTCATAGTTCTTTAACTATTTCGTCTGGTTGGCACGTTGGGTGCAATCTTCTGACCATTACTTTTAACGATCTATTTCTCTTATCTTCATATGAGTGCCATTCGTAGTTTTCTAATGTTGCTGCTGCCTTTTTATAGTCTTCTTCGTTTTGGACGTTAATTTTTATTTGGTCATTATTCATCATTTTAACTTGATGTTTCACACTTTCTTCATTGAGCTGTCTTTAAAGTTCATTGTAATTTTTTATGTTACTTACTATTATTGTAGGGGGTGCTTTTTAGGTACCGCCTTTTGGATATTAGAAGTGTTTTTGATGCTGGAAGGAGCTTGTTCGATGGGTGATTTCATTGGAGAGCACCCATTCTGTTTCCCTGGCTAATTCTTCTTCGTCTGTTTCATATTCTATTTCTTTTTGTCTGATTGTTTCAGCGTAGTTTTTAACTTGTTATTTCAACCCATTCATTTCCTGTTGTAGTTGAGCAATTACTTTTTCAAGATTTTCTCGAGCGGCCTTTTCATTTATCCAAAAGTTATAATAATTTATACCTTCGTTTGACTTAGCTTGATTCTCTTGTATCAGGACCTGGTTTTGTTGAGCTAATAGCACTTCACCAGGAGTCGACGGTATTACCGGCTGATGCATTATAGTTTATTGACTGGCCTATTTAGTTAAATTAATATAAAAATGTATAACTTACCCAAATGATACGAATATCGATATTCATGGTTACTTTTATTTTCAAATATGTTCAGTTTTTATCACAATTAATAGCTGATAGCAACTTTTTGGTAATTATTACAAATAAGTACGTGTTTATTTCTCGAAAGTCTATCAACAACATTAAAAATATAGCATCGCATTTGAAGATTCCCAAAAAAAAGTTGAAAACAAAATATTTGTTCAATCACCACCACTTAGCGACCGTTAAAACCACTGGAATAAATCGATGATAATATAATATTTCATTATACATTGAATTACCTTTCAAATGATACTAAGTTTGTCAAAATCCATGAAGCGGAACAAAAGTTATGACAGTTTTATTGAGTCACCTTCGCCACTCGCCCCTACCAGTTATTTTATAAGACAGAGGAAAAAGTACTGGAGCAAACTTACGTAAAATGATCTAATGATTACGAATATTTAAAGTTTGTTGTTTTATCACAGTAAAAACTACGATCTTTCAGCTTATAACTTTAAAGCTCATCTCAACAAAGGAGGTCCGTAGAAAAAAAAGTTGTACCAAAAACTTTTAAAGAGTGTTAATTTATTTATAAAAATTCCCATTCACTATGGACATGAAATTAAATTTTTATTGTGGAACAATTAATTCGTAAAAATTTTTATATCACGAGAGTACTATGAAATTGTTAAAGGGGGTTAGTTTATTTGTCGAAATAACGTTTACCATGGGTGTACGCAAAAATTTCAATAGGGATTCATTTATTAACAAAAATTTTCATCTATCATGGGCCCACGATGAAATTTTTTTAGGGTTTGATTTATTTGTGAAAAAATTTCCATAGATGATCAATTTTTTTGTAATATTTTCTATATCATGAGCATACGGTGAAATTTTCAAAGGGAGTTAATTTGTAACAATTTCATGGAAGTACTATAATCTTTTTTAAAAAACTTTCGGCAGTCCCCATAACTGCCTATTGCTTTTTTTCCAGGTAGGCTGGTATTTTAAGAGTAATTTGCCTAATTTTTGCACGATCTTTTACATCAATACTCTGTTTTTTCCAAAATTTCATAACATTATTCAACGGTAAACCTTCAATTTTGCGCGCACCAGTTGAATTTTCATCTCAAAAAATATCCCATGGTTTTAGAATTTGGTTTTTCGATAATAATCAAAATTCCACGTTATAAAATCTTGTCGGAACTTAATATTAATTTCCCCCATAAAAACATAATAGTAATATTAAATGCATCCAGCTTTATTCGTATTTTACAGAGATGATTTCGTTTAGCCCATATTTTCTCGAGTCTCTTCTTGTCTTTCCTTACATTCTATTTTACTCTTAGTGGATTGTGAAATACGTTCACGCTTTGTGTGTTTGAGTTAAAATAAATTTCCATAATTTTTATTGTGTACACATCGTGTAGATCCAGTTACAAGCAGTGAAAATCTTCTAAGAAATAAGTTTTTAAAAGGATAATAAACATAGAATTTCGTACAATTTAAGTATCTTGAGAACGATGCAAATATATAGACTCCTAGGAATAGAGGGCCCAAGGGATGATTTCTCCAAAAAGGACCTAGTGAAAAGACTGTTGGGCCTGATAAGGACCACTGGTCTATTCATATAAACGGTACAACCAAGGGCATAAAAAACCTAAAGGCTTAGGTGCTGAGGATTGGAAACTTCTGACTGATGGTACCGAACTCAACAATCAATCTTGGCTACAAATATCGTAAGAGTATTTTTGGCACCGCCTCTGTGCCCTCTATTCGGCGTTCAAGTATCACCCCTTACTAATGAAATAACATGTATAAAGAATCAAAGTTTTCGACACCTGAAGAGATGCAATCAACAAAATGTTTTACCTCTGCTATTATTTATTAACAAAATGTGCTTTCTACGTTTCTAGCAACTAAAGTACTGCAAAATTTATTCTTTCAGAATGAAACATTCATTCCTATACGTTCCCTATCCTTTGTTTGCCTCGATGTTATTTCTTAGTTTTACCTTTTGTAGACTCAAAGCGGTTAATTCTACCAACTTTCCTATTTTAAATGCAGCCCCTTGTATATTAATTATTTTTTGGATTATTCAGAAAATTCTAGACATAATTCATGTACAATGTCCTATACCTATCTTCAACTGTTTCGGAAATATTAACACCCGTAATCAGAACACTCGATTAAATTATAACGGCACCGTTATATTTTAACGGAGGCGTTATTTTTGACAGTTCTCTCGGTTAAATGCTTATAACGGAACCGTCAATATAACCAGCCGTTATATGATAAAACGGGCCCATTTTACGCTAAATGGTATTCAGAAACCAAATTTTTGTTTAACGGTTCCGATTCCTAAAATATAATCAGTGCTCAACGATTGGTTAAATTGTCATTATTGCCAAACTGTTCAAAGTTCTTACTAATAAATCCTTTATAATATTGTTTAAAATTACCGTTGAAAATGATTTGAAGGTAAATAAACATAATTATGAATTTCTATCTTTTTTTTATTAAAATTAGACCTTTATTTCCCATAAAATATTTTTATTCAAATTTGACATTTCATTTAAAAATTTTTAAATGTTCTCAGGAACGACTTTGAAATAAATTATCAAACAAAATACAATAAAAAAGTAAAACTAATTTTATTTCAGCTTAATTTCAATAATGGATACAGACCTATCTTCTTTATCGGAGGAAACTGATGGAGAAGTCCTCCCAAGATATCGAAGAATTCGATTCATAAGACCTCGAATTAATGCCTTTGAGAAATATGACGATGTTGATTTTTAGGCCAGATTTCGTTTTCGTAAAGACATTGTACTACATTTTAGATAGAATTGGTATTCATCTGGAGCCAAAAGTTCATGGTAACCGTTCCATAGAACAAATGTCCCAACTACTTCTTACATTGAGGTTTTATGCAACTGGTGCATTTCAAAATTGTATTGGAGACAATGTCAATATTTCGCAGCCATCAGTGTCACGAATAATTAAAAGAGTCACGCACTATATTGCACTGTTAGGGCAAGAAGAAATTAAGATGCCGTCGACCCATGGAGAAATTCTTGAAGTGTGTACCCAATTTTACGCAATAAGAAATTTCCCCAGAGTCATTGGTGCTGTGGATTGTATACGTATATAAAAATATTGTCTCCTGGTGAACGAGATGCAGACCTGTATCGTAACCGAAAAGGATACTTTTCTTTAAATGTCCAAGTAGTGTGTAATGCACATTTAAAAATAAGGCACATAGTATCACGTTGGCCCCGCTCAGTACACGATTCAACTATATTAAATGATAGCCCTTTAGTTGTTAACTTGACTCGTGTAAGATATGGCAGAAACAATTTTCTCCTAGGTGATAGTGGATATCCATGTAAGACATATTTATCAACTCCTGTATTAAACCCAAGAACTCCAGCTGAAGAAGAGTACAACAGAGCCCAAATTGCCACAAGAAATACTGTGGAGAGGTGTTTCGGAGTTCTTAAACGAAGATTTGCCTGTTTGTCTGTGGGTTTAAGGACGCACGTGGATACCACAGCAGCAGTTATAGTTGCTTGTGCTGTGTTACACAATATTGCAATTGATCTTGGGGATTTTTTCGAAGATGATCCTTATGAATATCTGCAAATTATTGAAAATAATGATGTTGCACCCATTCGCCAACGCAATGTAAACATAACAGTTTTTTATTTAATCATCATTTTTTATTAACATCTCATATTTTTTTTTTCTCATTTTTAACTCCCACATCAGGCTTTGTCTTTGGAGTTGAAACAATGTTTTCTGTGACATTGCCTCATACTGGGCATTCTTTAATTTTTGTTTGAAATACATTTTTTTCAATGCCTTCGAACTGATATGTCTAGAATTTTTTATTTTATTCCGCCGGGCACGGAATACAGGCTTTGGGATTGGTTGATCAGGTGGAATGGGTGTGGAGATGGGGTGAAGGTCAACAGCAGTGACTTCAGTCACTAAAATCGGCTCCATGTCTGAAAAGTTAAAAAGTGTATAATATGTCAATACACGAGTAAAAGGATGACAAATAATATTTTTATTTTTATGAATATTGTTGAATATTCAGCATCTGCAACATAAATTGGTAATTAATTAGTATTACTATTTAAAAATAAACTTCAAGCAAATTTTAGATATAAATAATAATTTGTACATATAATGAATATTCGTTAAGATGATACGTTACCATTGAAATAGTCAGCAGCTGAATCATACATGTTGGCAATCGGCTTAATATTGCCTCCCACTATGCTTAGTAGCCACCTCCCCCCGTTTCAAAAATTTCTATCTATAAAGAAAATATAAAAAAATGGTTAAAAAAAATTTCAATTGTTAGTTTTGGCCACATATTATTTTCTTACCTTTTGAAGCTTAGCTTCTTCTTTTGCCAACTGTATAGCTTGTGCAGCATTTTCCTCAACATTACATTCCATGAGGACTTGTTCATATTGTGCTCTCTGCAAAAAATCCCAAACACATTTACTTATTGTAAAAGAGTTTATGCACACAGTTTATAGTATACAACTATATGCTGAATATCAGACAGATAAAAAAGTAGTATAATAAATGTGCAAATTATAAAATTTGCCTTTCTGGCAACTGGTACAGTTAATTTCCTTACAAGAGCGACATATATTTTAATACAATTAGAAGCCTTGAAATTTATTAAATATAACATTAATACATATATTATATATTAATATACATATTCATTTAATTCTGTATTTACAAATATTCACATCTGAGTTTTTAACAAAATCAATAAAATCCATAGATACATAAAGTAGATGAAAAGAAAATTATTTATTAAAATTAAAGCAAAAAATTGTTTATCTGGAATTAGGTAATCACCTTATTGTCTTTGTAATATATTTAATTATAAAAATTCATTAGCGGTCAATTAGAATTCTATTTTAACTCTTTTAGGTAAACAAATCCACTATACTCAAAACATTGTAAATTTCTCTTTTTCAAACTTACATACTCTTGGGACACTCTAAACGAATTCAGTTTAGAATGTAAAAATATATTATCATTTTAAAAATATTTTAAACATACTTTTATCGATGCTTCTTTTTTATTTTTGATTGTAGTAGCATTTGTAATCTTGCTTTCCACAATGTCTTTTTTTCTGTATAGTTTAAGAATTTAGGAAAAAGGATTAGGTTAGGAAAAAAATGGGAATGTCCTTGCAGAGGCATTCATATTTTTTGGTATATTTATCAACATTTGGCATGTTTGCCTTAAGGTAGGTATATTGTCATAGGTTAGTAACATTTACACCTAAAACTAATTTGCCTGAGTACCAATTCAAAATCTGAATACTGAAAAGTTTAGTAAATTGATGAAGTTCTCCTATAATTTAACTAATTAGTTATAGGTTATGTGTTGGCAATAGGGTTCAAAACAAAAATTTTAAATGCTTTATGATTAACTAATGATTCTCAATGTTACACAGAATTTTCTTAATATCCTAATCTCCTATTTCCTTAATACCTTAAATACTTACGATTCAACGATTCTTAAAAACAATTGTTTTGCTTGTTGCGTATAATTTTTGCTTTTATTTCGTTTAGTAGCCATAACTATAAAATAACTTGATGTGAAACAAGAACATAAATATTCAATCTAACTTACTGCGAACACACGTATATAATTATAATATATTATAATTCCCAAAAACTTCCAACAAACAAAGAAACAAAACGAAAACAAACGTTGGTTATAGTTTGAAGTTGAAGTATGATCAAAGAATACACCAACCAACTGTATTCTTTGGTATGATTGACACTTTACAGATTCAGTTACCGACACGAAGTTGCCATATTGTGTCCGCTCGTTTTGTAACGGCGCCGTTATGTCTCGTTTGGTTAAGTTGTGAATACCAACCGAAACCAAACGGAGCCGTTGACGTAGCGGGACCGTTATCGAAACGGTACCGTTATTTGATATTTCTGAATACGGCTGTAAGTGTTTTCAGATTTATTAAAAAAATTAACATTAAAAATTAAAATTATTTGATTTCAAAAATTCGGTACATTACACGAAAAACCTATTTCTTAATAATGTGGAAAAAAAAACATTAATATCAATGTAGGAAATGTTCAAAACGCTCGGTGCGAACGTCTTGGCAACATTCTAACCTTACTCAACATCTCAGGCGTGACTGATCTAATCGCAAGCGTGATTCTTCTTTTTAAGTAATATAAGTTGAGGGGTTTAGTTTTTTATACAATACTTTCGACATATCCCCACAAAAATAAGTCTAATGGCGTTAGATCAGGAAATCGTGCTGGCCATTCTATCGATCCGCGCCTTCCTATCCACACACAGTCAACAGTAAGTAAGATTGAAAAGAAATTTCGTGAAACTGGTACGGTTGCAAATGCACGCAAATCAGGTCGTCCCTCTGTAAATCATGATACAAATCTAGATGTTCTACTTGCTTTTACAGAAGATGCCCAAAGTTCTGTTCGTAAGGTTAGTCGTGATCTCGACGGTACACAAATTATTAAAACTGGAAAAATGGCATCCATATAAAATCAAACTTGTACAGGAATTAAATGATGATGATCCAGACAGAAGAATAGAATTTTGTGAAGCAATGATGAATAACTGCCACCGAGACCCGGTACTGGGCAAAAGAAAATCCTAACTGGATGCGTGAGCATCATAAGCAATACCCGCAAGAGGTAAATGTATGGGCTGGCATTGTAAGAAATACAATCATCGTACCCTACTTTTTCGAAGGTAATTTAGACGGGCTTCAGTTTTTAAGGGGATATCTTGTACCTACATTAATTAATTAATTCCCCAGTAGAATTAATCCTGGTAGTTTTGAAGAAAGTTTATGGTTTCAGCAGGATGGTGCTCCTGCGCATTATGCTGTAGATATTCGAAGGTATCTCGACGAAATTTTTCCTAACAGGTGGATTGGTAGACGTGGACATATTGAATGGCCAGCGAGGTCGCCAGATTTCAATCCTTTGGGTTATTTTATGTGGGGCCATCTCAAGACTGCTGTTTATAAAACGAAACCAACCAATTTTAAAGAATTAAAAGAGAGAATTCGAACAGAAATATAGAATATTTCACAAGATACCATAAACAAGGTTCAACAAGAATTTATTCAGCGTTTAGGCTACTGTCAAATACAGCAAGGGTTACAGTTCGAACATTTGCATTAAAGTCATTTATTTATTATTGGATTATTTTCAAATTATTAAATTATTCATTATCAAATAAAATTTATTTTCTAAGCGCATATCTTTCAATTAATGTCGGCTAGACCCAAAGTGTCATACCTTTTCGGAATCAGCTCGTTAAGAGCAATCTAAAAATGTCACCAAATACAGGGTATTGTATTAAAAAAAATGGCCGATAACGTCATCATATTAGTTTAGGATCACCCTGTATAATGAAATTTTATTGTAAAATGTTGATTAAAATTAAAAATCGACGTGTTTTAGGATTTTTCAAAAAGGCTTTCGGTTTAGGAAATATCGAATTTATTCCTTACTTTACGGACACAGTGTATAATTTTTTTTGAAAAATATGCGCATTTAAAAATACAAATCGACGTGTCCAAGCGTTTTTCCCAGCACGCCGTCATTTCTTCGTTATAGAATTTATTCCAATTTGCTGTTCCACACTGTATACAAACGTTAGTTCAAATTATAATGGAGATTGAAGCAAATCAAATTGTTTTATTTCATCGTTTAGTATGGATCTTCATCAAGTAAAAGCCTCATCTATATAATTCTTCATCATACCTACTACTGCTTTGACACTTTTCCTATCTTTGCTTTTTAGATCTTCCGTGAATTTTGATGTTTGTGTTAGTGCACATACGCAACCACATACTAGCTTAGAATTGTTTTTTACGGAATCGAGTGCCCTTATTTCAATCAATTTAAATGACAGATGTCGCAATTTTGTTGAGAATAAAATTCAAAGTACTTCGAAATGTTCGCCTCGGCAAGCTCCGTTTTAAAACTGCATGATTTATCAAATCAGTACCTAGAACCAGTTGCTGTGTACAAACCAAGAAGACTAGTAAAGTCTAAAATAACCAACATTACTTGGTGTCACGATAACACTTACATTGGCGTCCTCCAAGAAGATTCCTTTCCACAAATCGTTTCTTGTAAAGACAGGATTAACATCAATTTAGTTCATACCATACAAGCTATGGAGAGTGTTAGTGCTATCAAGTTTAAACAACATACCAAACGAATAATCGCATTGGGAAATTACGAAGGAGAAGCCATATTATACGATACCAAATACAGAAATATTATAAAGAAACTGTGCGATCTCAACTCCCCGATAAAAGCAATAGATTTTAATTGTAATGACGAACAGCTCACCATATCGACTGAAAAATTAGTAGCATTGTGTGTAGATCACGACGGTAATAACAATTTTTCAAAAATAGCTTGTTTGTCGGGAAACGCTTCTTGTATGAAATTCCATCCCACTGCACCGAATATTTTAAGTATCGCTTACGACGATGGTTTTGTAACTATAAAAGATATCGAAAACAAGAAAGAATTGGTCAATTATAGAAATCACAGTGCTCCTATTACAGGAGTTAACTTTTCTGTTACTCAAAAAGCAATTATAACAACAGGTTTGGACAAAAAGATATGCATATATGATTATGGTAATGGAGAATGTGTATTCCGAATAAATATCCCTCAAGCAATTACTTCGAGTGATATAAGTATGGACGACATATGCGTAGCGGTGGGATTAGAAGACGGCACCATATCCATTTACGATATCAGAGATCCGGTAAAGCCTTCAATTTGTATCAATGCACATGCTGATCCGGTTGCGAGTTTAGCTTTCGAAAAAATGCCCCTCTTGAAAAACGTCGGAAACTACTTCAAGTAATGGCGATCCTGCCTACCAATCGGATGTAGTGAAAGAGGAATTTATGCAGGATATTAGGAAAATGATTAAAAGCAATACGGATTATCAGGAAAGTAGATTGAATGCACAGTGTTCTGAATATGAAAATTTTTTTTCCAACGAATTACATTCGTTTCAAAGAGCTATGGCTGGTTGGGACATTTTTAATATTGCAGACGCTTCGGATGTCGGACATTTCTTGAATCCTCCAGAGTCCATAAGTGGTAAAAGTAATGAAACTGGTAAAACAAAATAATTTTGGTTTATTTATTATTATTTGTAATATATTTTTTTAAATACAATAGAATGAAAATGCTTTTTGCTAGAGTATCCTGGAGTAAGAGCTAACACTATTTTCAACATTACACTAAAATATAAACTGCGATTGACTATTATTCCAACTGATATTTCAAGATAAAACTATACTCACCTATTACCAACAAAACGATTGCCACCGTATTACTTTTGACATTAATTTTCATTCAGACTGAAATGACCCATGCGCCATCTATGTACAATACACATAAGTATAGTAATTATACAATATAAATTTCTTTACACTAGTTTCATTTACAGATCTCTGTGGAGTTATTTGAGTATTAGTTTTAATGGGTACAATTATAATTGTACCCAAGATTACTGAAAGGGTTAAGTTATAGTTTGATCTTTTGGGGAGGCTCACCTGCTGCAGATTGGGCAATCACATCTCTCAAAAGAATAATCACATTTCTAGAGTGGGTATCTTAGATTCGTGTAGACCTTTATTTAAGAAGCTAGAGTTAATGACACTCACAATTTTACTTGTATAATTTGGCAATATTTGTCAAACGCATTGTTAATCTATTTATAAGGAACATGGATATGTACAACAACCTTGGAAGAGATACGTCAGCCAATAATCTAAAGTTCTCACAGAACCGCATTTTTGAGATATGTAAAAGTAATTTATTCAGCAGTGATATTATTCTGTTGAGGAATATTGTAATACGTAGTTCTGCACCATGAACTTGTAACTTTAAGGTTATTACTTGTAATTTTGTATGTATCATATACTGACGAATTCGATATTATTATTATTGTGTTCAATATTAGGTAATCTTGGACTTGGATGGACAGCGCTCCTGGTAGTAATACTTTTACTTCTGCTCTACGATACGCAAGACTTGGAAGGAATATTTGCGAGAGTGGAATGGTCAACTTTAATATTTTTCGCATCTTTGTTTATATTAATGGAGGTAAGAATTAATTTCACATGAAGCTTTAATGTTTCTGAATGATTTGAGCATATCTATAATAATACCATAAGACGTTCAAAATTCCTCTATACTTGTTTCTAGATTCAAAGTTGAAATTTCTTTGTTATTTTCAGGCATTATCTCGCTTAGGATTAATCGACTGGATAGGCAAACAAACGCAATTAATGATTACTTCCGTCGGTCCAGAATCAAGACTTGCTACAGCCTTAGTTTTAATTTTATGGGTATCGGCATTAGTATCTGCTTTTGTAGACAATCTACCGTTAACAACAATGATGGTTCGTATTGTAACGGATTTGTCCAATAATGAAGATTTACATTTACCACTACCTCCACTAATTTGGGCTCTTGCATTCGGATCTTGCCTAGGAGGTTTGTAAAATGATTGCTTGATTAGCATTTTTATATTTTCCCAAAAGAAAATTATCAGTAGTAATATCACAAAAGAGTGGCAATGAAGGAAAAATTATTTGAAAGGTTCTTGAAAATATTGCCGCGACAGCTCGAAGGGCGGGAGTAACTATTGCCCTTAGATCTGTAGTAGCTATTGTCAAAAGTCTGTTAAAGAAGAACAGAAGTGTCTTCTGCAGGAAATATATTGCAAGAGACAACACAATGTCTCTAGTATGGGTGCCGGGGCATGAGGGGATTGCAGGTAATGAATTGGCGGACCAGCTAACTAAAGAATGCTCATAGGTCCGGAACTGTTCTGTGGAATCATAAAAGATTGCATGAGAGGGACTGGTTAGAGATAAAACACTAATTAAAATGGAGTTTGACAGAATGTCACCTTTATCTCTCAATCAGGTTATTGAAACTGAGTGAGGACAGTTACCGGCCTGGTCAATGGACACTATACCCTGAGCAAACATTTACACAACATGGGAAAAGTCAGTGAACCTATGTACGGGAAAGTTGAACTGAGGGATGAAACATCTATTCACATACTCTGTTTCTGTGAGTACTCACAAGGACTCAGACAGAAGCACTTTGGAGAGGAAATAATATAACCACTAGAACTACTCAACATTCCACCAGTTAACCTAGTGGCTTATATAGAGGACAGGAAGCTTCTGGGATGGCTGTAGGAAAAATTGAAAATGGTACAAAACTTTTATTCGAGTGTCTGGAGTGTTGGGCCCAACACAAACGAATGAATGAATGAAGTTAATACTTTTCTTCATTTTTTGAGAAATTTGTTTGTTCTTTTGATAACAGTTAATTTTTCAGGAACCTTTCGTTACTAGAAAGCCGAATTATATAAATAAACATACTCTTTGAAAGATCTTGAATGTTATTGTCGCATATAACATTAAAGACTTCAATTCTGAATCTCTTTCCCTTTTTAAATTGTTTCATTTTCACCTGTTTCATCAAAAAATTTTTTTCTTTTTCTTGCTCTTTGAAGGTCAGTTTTATAGAATTTGTTTGAGATATCCTCACTTTCGCAAAAAAAATTTTTCGCTTCTAATTCAATTTTGTCGATTTGCCGGTTTCCCACTGTCTGATTATTCCCAATGATTTTCGAAAAACCGGAAAGTTATTGTGTGTAAACCTCTTATAACTTTAGAACGGCTTGACCGATTTGATCGCAGTTGGTGTCATTCGGAAGGGCTTCTCCAAACTTAGATTTTCTGTAAGTTGGAACCAGTTCGGACCGGTAGATTTCAAGAAATTGCAAAAAAGGTGAAGAAAAAAAGTTTTTTTTTTATTTTTTCAAAATATCTCCGAATTGGCTGAACCGATCGATTTCAAAAACTAATCAGCTCTCAACCTTGAAAACCCGCATCGGTCGCCACCAAGTGCGTCAGAATCGGTTAATGCGTTCGTGAGATATCGTTGCCGAAAAAAATCGAAAAAAAAGTGTTTTTTTGTAACTCCGAAATGCTTCATCAGATCAATTTTTTTTCCAAATTTTTTATAGAGCTTATAGAGCTCAGAAACTACATTGATCGCCGCCAACCGCGTGAAGATCGGTTAATTCATTCAAAAGTTATAGCAGTTTGAAAATTAAAAAAATCGTGTTTCATCGAAGCTCAAAAGCATCGAATAGCTTTATCTTCGAGATCGGAGAGCTCAAAATATCACAAAAATTAAATTTTTGAGTTCGAAGAGCTCAAAATCATCGCAACTAGCGACAAAATCGTTCGAAAATTGAATTTAGCGGGAAGTTGCAGGGATGACCTTTAGGGTCAACCGATTTCCAGATTTTTTATTAGGACAATATACGGGAACCTGGGCGGGCGCCTAGCGGATAAACCGGCGCTGCTAGGTGTTAAAAAGGACATTAAGAAACTAGTACTGATTTGAAACATTTCAATGAAATCATTACGTTGATATATTCAACTGTTTCAAGGAAAATATGAAATGCGACACTTAAAATTTTATGTTCTAGTCTAGATACACCAATAATATTGCAAATATGCGATAAATATTCACAAAAAAGTATTGTAAGTTGTAACATAGAAACAACTATTAGTAAGTTTAAAATACCACTAGTTTTATAAATTGACTTTAACATTAATATTATGTAAATAATTTATTCGTTAAATATTTCAGACGATGATATCAAATATCCAGAATTTCCGTCTTAAAATTTTACATATCGCTCATTCGAAACAATAGTGACACAAGTCAAAATATCTCCGTTTTGTGGTATTTAGTCAATTAGGCTTGAAATATATTGAAGAACATTGTTGAACAGTGTCACTACTATTTTACCCGGGTCAAGGGTGAAGGTTAAATTTTGTTTAAAAAATAGTGTCAAATTACAAAAAGTTTTTATGAAATAATTATTTAGAGAGAACAGTGACACATTTTGAATTATAGCACCATAAATGATTATTTTTCAACAATTTTTTATGAGTAATAGTGACACAAGTGGGTGTATGGCCTAAAAAAAGAGCCACCAGGTCGGTAACTGTCTTCAAATGTCTCTTGCCCAGTTTCAGTAGCCTGGTTGAGAGTTCCTTGTCTACCTTGTTTAGTAAACTCTTTGTATGAAGGTGCCCTTGTGTCACCCTCTATTTGAATTGGTGTTCCCTATCTAGCCAGTTCCGAATTTTGTGACTCCACAAAACGGTTCCGGACCTATGAAGTCTCCTTGGGAGCCTTCTTTAGCTAACTGTTTCGCCATTTCATTACCTGCAATCCTCTCATGTGCCGGCACCCATATTAGAGACACTTTGTTGTCTTTTGCCAGCCTGTTGAGGGATTCTTTGCAGTTTTTCACCACTCTAGTCCAATTGTTGGATTACTGATAGCCTTAACCAGAGCCTGGCTGTCAGTGAGTATTTCAATTTTTTGTCCGGTATATCCTCTTCTGATGTTTTCATCAATACAGGCTATAGCGACAATCGTCTCTGCTTGAAACACAGTCGTATATCGACCAAGGCTGAAGAACATTCTCTTTCTAGGTCCTTCTATACCAGCCCCAGCGCCATGGTTTGTTTTGGAGCCATCGGTGAACCAGGTGATTCATCCAGAATTACCTGGATGCATCACCTGTTCCCTAGATGGGATGATGATATTCACTCGCTCAATGACTATATTCTCTGGTGTCATGCTATCAAAACTCATGTGAAATATGGGTTTGTCTAGTAATGTCCCAGTTGTATCAATCAGTGTGTTCTTCTCGAACATTGTTCGGGGACCATAAGTCTCCCGATTTCAGCCTAAGAATTGCCATCATTGCCTCCGCCCTCATAAAAAGTTCTAGAGGAGGAAGTCCAATAAGGGCTTCCATTGCTGCCGGCCCCGTGCTGTTCATTGCCCCGGTAATACCAAGAAGGGCTTGTCTTTGGATTGCACTTAGCATATTAACTGCAGAGGACACTTCTGTCCTTCTCCACCAGACCATTATTCCATAGGTGATCGTTGGACTTATCACACTTGTGTCGAGCCAGTGAACCACCTCAGGTCGTATTCCCCAGGTTTTGCCGATAACTCTTCTGCATTGCCAGAAAAGCCTAGTCGCCCTGGTAGTAATTTTTTCCAGGTGTGCCTTCCAATTCAGTTTGGAATCAAGGGTCACTCCTAGATATTTAACTTCTTTGGATATTTCTACTTCTTCTCCGAACAACAGTACTCTACCCTGCGGGAGAACTCTTCTATTCGTAAAAGCAACTAGCTTGGTTTTTTTTGGATTAACTGAAAGGTCCTCTGTAAGGCACTATTCCTCCACAATCGCAGTGCTTCCTGTAGGACATTCATAACCACATCCGGGAATTTCCCATTGGTGACAATCACTATGTCGTCCGCAAAGTCCTGCGTCCATATGCCTTGATCATTCAACCTATAGATCAAGTCATCCACAACTAGGTTCCACAAAAGTGGTGAAAGTACTCCATCTTGAGGACATCCTTTAGTTGTCCTAACGGTGTATGTTTTATCATGCATATGTGTGCTGTTATTCTCCTATGCTCAAGCATGGATCCTATCCATTCGCATGTGGTACTGTTAATCCCTCTGTTTTTAAGGGATCTCTTAATCGATGACATCGATGTGTTGTCAAAAGCACCTTCGATGTCTAGAAATGCTGCAAGGGCTACTTCCTTATGGATCCTTTCGAGACCTGAGACCAAATTATACAGGGCAGCTCCACCTGGTTTCCCTGCTTGATAAGCCCATTGTAGTCTATGTAGAGGGATGCTCCTAAGCGCTCCTTCTTGTAAATACATTTGTAAGTCTTTTTCCATGGTTTTCACCATAATGATGTCAGACTGATTGGTCGGTAGGATTTAGCCTGGGTGTACGTTTCTTTTCCTGGCTTAGAAATAAACACCACATTTGACTGTCTCCATGCAATTGGTATATACCCTAGAGCATGGCTGCTTCGAAATATCAGAACTAAAGGACCCATTATGATGTCTAGTCCCTCTTACAGAAGCTTGGGGAATATGCCATCTTGTCCTGGAGTTTTGTAGGGGTCAAATAAGTTCACAGCCCATCTGGTAAGATGAGGTCTGAATATCTTATTCGTGAGTTCCCAGTCCTCTTTGGTTGCCTTTGTTTTGGCAACCGGCCTGTTGTCATAGCTATCTTTACCGAACCTGGAAAGTGCACACTGAGGAGATGCTCTAGAGCCTCTGCCTCAGTATTTGAAAACTTACCGCTCGGCAACTGAATAGAACCAAGTTTGTTAGAAGTATCCCTTTTGAGAATCCGCTGTCAGAGACACCTTGCATATCCTCACAAAATTCTCTCCAGGACTTCTCCTCGGATTCTTTTATTTTTGTATTGTATGTACCTAGTTTAGCTTTATACGCTTCCCAGTTACCCGTTTTTTTCGTTTTATTGATAAAGCGTCTTGTTTCTTTCCTTAACGATGTCAGCTCTTTATTCCACCAGATGGCTTGTCTAGAAGAGCGGCTCTCCTTTATCGGACAGTTGTTATGATAAGGGGTCAGTGTACACTGTTGCCCCTCTAAAACCTCAGCAGTTTTTGGTCTGCCTAGGTGTGAACGGATTCTATAAAGTAGTTCCTTTTTATAAGATACTCAGTCAGTGCTCTTAGGATCCTTGTATGTTCTAATAACCGATTTCTCTACGTTAATTTCATAGTATATTTGGGCATGATCAGATAAAGATGGTTCATCCGATACATGCCACTTGCGAATCTTCTCCCTGACACGTAGAGTGCAAAAAGTAACATCTATCAATGATTCCCCCCTCGATGTTCTAAATGTAGGACCCACATTCGCAATATCAAGTTCAGTAGTACATAGATAGTCAAATAGATTCTTACCTCTGGTGTTGTTGTCTTTGCTGCCCCAACTGCTATGGTGTGCGTTGGTATCAGCCCCTACAATGACATCCAGATTATGTCTCCTTGAGTATTCCAAAATTTGAATTAATAATTAACTTGGAATATTCAGAAAACCCTGTTACTTTCTATTT
Source organism: Lochmaea crataegi (assembly GCA_947563755.1). Taxonomy (NCBI): domain Eukaryota; kingdom Metazoa; phylum Arthropoda; class Insecta; order Coleoptera; family Chrysomelidae; genus Lochmaea; species Lochmaea crataegi. The sequence goes on from OX387422.1 coordinate 106,482,953, forward strand.
ATTCTAAAATTTTAGCGAAATAGTAATTATGCGCCAAGGTAGAAAAGTGAGTTATTATTGTCGAAATCCATTAATGGACCCCGAGACATTAATACACTTTTCTACCGTGGCTCATATAGCATTTTTTTCACTACTGGTATTTTATTTTTTTTAATATTAGTTTTTAAAACTAATAAAAATCGAATATGAATTTCAAAATTTTCTTAAAAATCAAATCATTCACGCTTCTGTCAAATGTGAAACATAAACGTCAGTTTATAATATTTTCATATTATGAGGGCCGTTCGGCAATGCTACTCCATTGACTCAGTACACTCCTCCCTTCATTAAACCGTTCGGTTATTACAGAACGAGTAAAAGGAGCAGTCTTTAAATCGTTCGTTTACTGTGGAGTGGTGTGAAAAACGTTTGTACCACCTCGGCGAAGTGGGGTTTTAGGAGTGAATATGCGCATTTAGATTACCAGCCAAAAAATAAAATTCATACGCATTTTAGGTTACATAGTTTACAATTGCGAAGTAATTTTATAAAAATACTAAAATATAACCACAAAAATATTACACCGAATGACATTTGTTTGAATTTGACGTTTGCTAAAGATGTCCCTCGTTTGAGAGTTCGGTAACAAATGATCATTTTACTCTACGAGAAATCTGCTTCTGCTCCACTCCTATCATTCTCAATTTCGGAGTTAATTGCCGAACGGCCCTTTTTTGTATTTGCATGAGTTAACCTCACATTCTGTCGAATGGATTGAGATTTAGTTCTAATCAAGTAGGCTCTGTATTTTTCTACCTTGGTTAATAATGAACAACTTTACTACCTCAAAAAAAGTCAATAAAGTTAGGTTTAGGGGCTAGTAGTGAAAAAAGGCTATTTATTGACATTTTAGGTAATAAAAAAGCGAAAAACATTTTAAAATGTGTTTCCTGAAAAACTATACTGTTTGAGTTGTGTCACTGTTGCTTCGAATGAGCGATATAAATAATATATAACGATATATAACGGGTTTCCACAGTAATTTTTTCCATGCATTCTCTACATTTGTTTCGCCAACTTCTTTTGAGTCTGTCTACTCCTTTTGTTTTAGGCTTCAGTAGGTCACAGTTTTTGGCCATCTTTTGGGAAATGTCATATATTATACAGGGTGAATCATGAGGGAATGTACAATGTACATACTTCTTGTCAAACGTGGGAAGAGACGGGAAATTGTAACGGGTAGCGTACAACAAAGAGAAAAAAATATTCGGAGGAAGAGAAATAGGCGGTACTCGATGCGGAAATATTTAACCTAACTATAAACTATACTTCCACTGACTACCCTGCGATCTTTACTCGTCGCTATACCTCTTACAACTGATGAATTCAGCCGCTCTCCATTGCGCACAAGAGGCCCGTGGTTATATCTAAAAACAGATTACACTTCTACTCCTATTATATAGGTAGTATTCACGTATTTTATCTAATCTGTATATTTTAGGTAACGGAACTCTGCTGGGATCATCTTCGAACATAATTTGTGCAGGGGTGGCAGAGCAACATGGTTATAGATTCACTTTTTTACATTTTGCAAAGTGAGTATTATTAAAATTCCAAAAAGTGTTTTATGATAAATGGTTTTAACAGCAATGAAAAGAGTGTTTCAATATGTGTTCCTTTCACCGTGTCGTTTGATTTAATACACAATATTACAAAAAAATATCTAATGTTCCATTACTTTTGATTTACAACACTTTTTTATGTTTGTAGGCTGAATTGGGTCGATAACAATAATTTTGTATTTTTTTGTTTGTTTCAGGGTTGGGTTACCAGTGATGATATCCAGTACAGTTGTTATTACAATGTACTTATTATTGTGCCACGTGATTTTAAACTGGCAATAAGTTGTCAATTGCTAGAAGATATTTTATTGGTTTATTGAATAAATGATTTGTAAATGTTAAATATATACGTAATTGTTTCTTTAAATTTATTTTTTATTTGAGGTGTACAAAATAAGAACTAAAATAAAATACAATAAAGAAATTTAACTTTCGTGAATACTTTAAAAAGCGGTTCGATTCGCACTGCTTAGAACTGTTGGTGGCCGGAACAATTCGGACCTTTCGTAAGTTCCTCAAGTTCGGACGATCATTTTAAATTTGACAACATTAGATAGCTGCAATGAGTCAAAAAAGTTAATACTTCATTTGATGTTTCCAAAAAAAAACAGACAACTCATTTCGTGCTGTTATTTTCGATATGAATAAATTAGGTTATAGCACCGAACATATACAATACAAGAAGGGTCACTCTAAGCTCCTCCTCCAATGTTGTCTTTGTCGCTTCCTCTGAGATACTACTCTTCCTCAGCAGATTTCAGCTCCCACTTGATGAGTAGATGGGACATACCGGTGTGCTTCAAAAATCACAGTTATATTAACGTTAATGAAGTTTTACTGAACATAACACCTGAGCTGTTAGAAAACTAAAACAATAATACCGGAACGTTGCTCTTAAAAGTGTTTACAAGTGATATAAATATTTCTAGCACCGACGGAAATGCTTTTAGGTTTACTGGCTATTTGCTTAAATAAGTTTGTTGCAACATTCGTGTCACGAGTGCTTAAACTATAAAGGCCCCCATACACTACGGGAAAACACGACAATCTTAACCGAACAGTTAAAATTGTACGTGCAAAATTTCCGCTTTTAAAAATATATACACTGTCGGAAAAGTACGTCTGCAGTTGTGTGTTTCACGATGAATCGCAAGGAAATAATTGCAGTGGTGTTGGTTTTTGCTTTAAAAAAGAAATCCGCCCCTGCTCCAGATTTGTGTGATGTCTTTACTTTTTTCATCTCTTTTCTAAAAGATCCCCTTAACGAGTCAATCTTTTTCTTAACTCAACATCAATTTTAGAAGCTTCTCGATCTAAGTCTCGCAACTTGTTGATAATAATTTCATACGCTTTGTTTTTTTCTATTCTGTCGGAATATTTTTAGGATTTTATTTTCCATAAACTTGGCAACGATTTATATAACTCCAAAAATTCAATAGTAAAATCTTCATTCCATATTCTTGTATCGGCCATTTTTCAGAACGACTATGTTTTTTCACGACGGATTTGAATGAATGCCACATCATTACCACATACACTATCAGATTTGCACGAACACGTTAGCCTGTACTGGTAAAATCTCAGGTCAGGTCGGAGATGAAGAACGTCGGTTAACATCGTCGTGATTGGCTATACACTAGCAATTTTGTACGCGCAATTTTAACTGTTCGGTTAAGATTGTCGTGTTTACCCGTAGTGTATGGGGGCCTTAACGAAAAACATCATTTACTAAATGAAGCGACAGTATCCTTTCAGTCGAAAGCCTATTCTGGTTTTAAGAAATTTTGCGGTCTAAATGTGCCTCCTTAACATTCTAGAATTTATAATAAATTTGGATTTTTTTTTATTTTCAAAGAAATAGCATGTAAAAATGAAATTGGAAAAAAAATCAGAGGTTTGTTTAAAAATATAAATTTTACACATCCATGTAAAGATTTTCCCTAAGAATATTTCATATCTAAATATATATGTATATTAGAATGCGAATATATTTTACGTTAAAGTTTGTTAATCGTGAAATTAAAGAACGAATAAAAGAAAAAAAATAGAGACAAATAGGTATAAAATTAACAATTTTACAGAATGTACAGTATTTTATTGCACCTGGCACAAATCGTTTCTGTCATTGTATAAAAGCATTTCACTGTCAATCAACTACTAACCTAAAAACCTACAATTCACTAAGCAACTACAAACTTGTATAAATATCACCATAACAATTATAAGATGCGCATTGTAAGTGTTAAAAGTAATATTGTGCCGAGAGCTATGATGTTGTTAATGACAAAATATCTTCATGTGATTGGGTAATTTTTATTCTATATTTTATTTTAGTTGTGTGTATAAATTCTATAGTTACTATCTCTTATTCGTGGAATTATCTTATTGCTTATTTTATTTTATTCCCTTGCATTTTGTTAATTTTCAAGTGGCATTAAGTTTTGACATAAATGGAAATGCTTGTGCTTAAAAAGTCCACGGCACAAAAAAATAATGGTACGCAAATACAAAGAAGTAGGTCACACTTCTCTAGTTCTTAAATCTCAGGACTTCACCAAAGAAAACACTGCAGGCGTGCTTAATTCGCAGGAAGTGACGTATCGGTAATGCGGGATGCATAATTTTTCGATATTTTTAATATATTTTTTTTTAAATATAGAATTAAAAATAAAAAAATATAATAATTAATAAGTTTTAAGAAACTATCATTGTTTAATAATAAATTATAGCTTAAGAAAAAACTAAAAAACACGCTTTATAGGGTAATCTAACTAAGAAGCAGAAAATAATTCTTAATTTAAGGATAAAATTATTAACGAGAAAATTAATATCATTGTGGTAAAAGCGTGAAGTGCTCGAGATCAATTGGTATAATGTCTTACTAGTTCTATTCGAAAATGCAGAGTTAGTGTATAAATGTAGTACAAAGCACCCCACGCTATTACCACAATGACATTAATTTTCTCGTTAATCATTTTATTCTTGAATTAAGAATTATTTTCTACTTTTTAGTTCGATTACTCTATAAAGCGTGTTTTTTTAGTTTTTTCTTAAGCTATAATGCAGGTATCTACTTTTGATCTAAAGTAAGAACAGCCTACTTAGATTTTTACCAAAAATGTGTATTTTTGAATAACTTTTAAACGACGAAAAATAGGTACGTAAACAGCAAAGTTGAAGGGGATAAAATTCAGTATCCATTTCATTTGAAAAATACTGAAAAAACTTCCATGGGAGATTTTGGAATGTAAAATTCATTTAAGATCATCCTGTACAAAATAAAAATTTCAAACTGAGTGTAAAAAATCTTCAGTCCTTTGTCTTTGTATATTGGTAATTTTAAAGCTTTAGCTTTAAATCTTATAAAGTTGCGGTTTTTTAAAAAGGGGTGTGCAAATTCAAATTTTTTGGGAAACATGTGGTTTTCTGCTTGTTGACCGGGAGTTTTACAAAAAAAATTCGGGAGTCTATAGTACTATTTCGGTTCTAAAAATGTAAAAAAAGTATGGCATTCCATTTGAGAAAAATTAAGTCATTTGCCTAGTTTGCTAATGGACCACCCTGTATACATGAACATAATTTTAAAATGCTTGATTTTAATTAACCTTGATATTATACCTTTCAAATAAATATGTAAGCTATACACAATAAGAGTTACAGAACTACGACAGAGGTTTGCCGGACCCTGTATTACTTTTTTCGGTATCTTCTATGATAACAGACCTAATGAACTTTATCACAGTAATCAATCTCGCTGTATATTGAATTATAAAAATATTTAGCTGATTGATTTTACTTTTGTTATTCGTATTCATAACTTCGCTGAGTATATAACAAATAAAAAATTTTTATCCATGAGGTCGCGGTGAGATTAGAACTCGCGATCTCCTATTCACTAGAAAGTCGCATTAACCATCTGAGCCACGGCACCTGTTAGTATGTCAGCTCTAGTGGGACGTTTCAAGCAAAAACTATAATATACCTCATGAATTTATTTTTATACAAATTTAAGATTTAATAACACCCTATATTTTACTACTATATTGTATTCTCATCTGTCCTTGACGAGTTTGCAAAATTTCGAATTAATCTGAGCGTTTAAAGAGAGTAAAAATCGAGTTTAAAGGTTACGTTACAAACAAACATACAAGTGAAGCTAATATAAAGCGTATAAAAAGGAAGTTATTCATGGTAATTTTTTTTTATTTTCACTTTATTACAAATATATTCTTTTTATTAAAAAAAATCTCAATCCATACCAGTGGAGGACAAATAAGTGATAAAATAAATTATCATCTACCAAATTATCTAGAATAGATACTCGAATATGTTGAATATTCTTATACAGTGTGGAAACCACTTATGGAATAAAATTCTTTATGTCATTATTTTAGAAAATTATAAAAAATGCCGAGACACGTCAACTTTTGAATTGAGTTGTGCGTTATGTAAACATAAATTTAAATGTACAGGGAGATTCACGCAAGTATGCCATAGTCGGTGTTGTTTTTTTTAATGAAACACCCTGTATATTTGCATATTTTAGAAATCCTCTTAATGAACCGATTCCAACAAACTGAATAATGTATGGTCAATTATGAATTATACAGGGTGAAATTTTAAAATTAATAACTTATTACACTTGAAATATTGGTACTTTTTTAAATTAGCTAAATATGGATTTATCAAAAATCTAAACTAACTAATTATTAGACGGCTACGCCCATGAATTTTATCATAAATACCTAAAAATTGCCTAAAAACGCCAATAACTAGACAAAATCGGTAAATAATGTGGATTGTTTTCTATTCTGTCAGTTGTTGATGTGTTGACAGTTTATACTGAAAAAGTAAAATCTTTGTCAAACACTCTTTCCTTGTCGACATAACAATGAAATATTTAACTGAGACTCACCGAATTGAGATTTTAATGATGATCGGGTACGGGGATAACTGCAGAAGTCAAGTTGAAGTGGCAAACTTATTTAATCACAGGTATCCCAAATTGCCTAATATTTCACAAAGTACTGTGTCTAAAATTCATGCACAATTCAGAGAACTTGGACATGTCAAACCATTGAAAAGAAAACCACACTTCGTTGAAGATGATGTGATGGTGGATATTTTGTTAAGTGTCGAAGAGAATCCAACTTCAAGTACACGTCAAATTGTCCGTGAAAATAATGTTAGTCATCCAACTGTTCTAAGATGTCTTCATAAAGAAAAACTTCATCACTACAAATTAACTTTTGTGCAGGAGTTAACAGAAGACGATCCAGATCGTAGAATGGATTTCTGCGAAAGATTGATGAATAAGCTGAACAGAAATGAGATAGCTCTTGGTGCCATTCTTTTTTCTGACGAATCAACATTCACATTGAATGGAGAGGTAAACCGACAGAACTGTAGATATTGGTCAGCAGATAATCCTAATTGGATGCGTAAGACACATACTCAGTACCCTGAAAAGGTGAACGTTTGGGCTGGTATCATAGGCGACCATATTATTGGTCCTATATTTATAGATGGAAATTTGACAGCTGAAAAATATTTAAATATGCTTAGAAATGAAGTTATTCCTGCGTTGGCAAACTTATATCCCAACGCAATAGATCCTAGCTTACCGAATGAAAATGTTTGGTTCCAGCAAGACGGGGCAACACCCCATTATGCTTTAATGGTAAGAACTTATTTAGATGAAATCTTCCCCAATAAATGGATTGGACGTAGAGGTAATATTGAGTGGCCAGCTAGATCGCCAGACCTTACGCCGTTAGATTTTTTTCTGTGGGGTTATCTCAAGAACAAAGTATATGCAACACAACCAACTAGCATTGTAGACCTCAAAGACAGGATAACTACAGAAATACGGAATATTTCACCTCAAACTTTAAACAAAGTTAAGGAGGAGTTCTATAGGAGACTGTGCTATTGCCAACAACTAGGTGGAGAACATTTTGAGCATTTATTTTAATGTATTAAAATCAAATACATCAGGTATTTTATGTAGGTGTTTAATAACTGTAAAAATAAAAATTTCACCCTGTATAATTCATAATTGACCATACATTATTTAGTTTGTTGAAATCGGTTCATTAAGGAGATTTCAAAAATATGCAAATATACAGGGTGTTTCATTAAAAAAAAACAACACCGACTATGGCATACTTGCGTGAATCTCCCTGTACATTTAAATTTATGTTTACATAACGCACAACTCAATTCAAAAGTTGACGTGTCTCAGTATTTTTATAATTTTCTAAAATAATGACATAAAGAATTTTATTCCATAAGTGGTTTCCACACTGTATATATAAAAATGAATCTGCTTCGTATGTACGCCCATAACTTCACAACGCCGGACACAAATTGGATAATTATTTTTTTTGTGTTCGTTATTGCCACGTCAAGGTTTGTATACAAAAAAAATGTAAAAATCGATCAATTAATTAAATTAAAGGTTTTTTTTGGACGCGGCTGACGGACGTTGTTTTGATAATAGTTTAAAGGTTAAATCTTGTTTTGTGTGTTTGGATGTGAGTTTAGAAGTTGGGTCGTGTTTATTGTTAAAAAAAAGGCGTCAAAATATCGGTCGGTGTACGCGTAAAGTAAGTGGGGTGTACAGTGTACAATAAATGCTTGCCTGAAGGCATGAAATTTAGGGAGATACGTAAAAAAACTTAAATTAACAATCAATATGCGAGTGGAGTAGCAAAATGACATATCGGCAGAAGTGTTTTCAAATGCATTATTAGACATTGGCAATGGGAGAATTCCTGTTGACGCTTCTACTGGCCTTATTGAATTTCCACCAAGTGTTTGTCAATTCACAACTTCAAAGGAAGAATTAATATTAAAAGCGTTCCCAAATATTGGTGTGAATTATAAAAATCATGCTTGATTGAGCAAGTAACGAGCCGTTTTAGCAGCAAAAAATAAGGATGTAGATGATTTAAATATAATCATTCAGAGTAAAATTGATGGACAAATACAGTCATTTAAGTCGATCGATTCCATTATAGATACAAATGAAGTAGTCAATTATCCAACTGAATTTCTAAATTCATTGGATTTGTCAGGATTACCACCACACAATTTGCAGTTCAAGGTTGGCTCGGTGATAATTATGTTACGCAATCTGAATCAACCAAAAATGTCTAACAGAACAAGACTGGCTGTTAAAAAAATTATGAAAAATTTAATTGAAGCCACTATAATCATAGAAAATTTCAAAGACGAAGATGTGCTTATTCCAAGAATACCACTACTGCCAACTGACTTTGCTTTTGAATTCAAACGTGTCCAGTTTCCAGTGCGCCTTGCATTCGCAATGACAATAATTAATAAATCCCAAAGCCAATCGTTAGAAGTGTGTGGAATAAACCTTGAATTGCCATGTTTTTCGCATGGACAGTTGTACGTTGCGTGCTCAAGTGTTTTAGGGATAGTATTTATTTACCATAATTGAGTAAATAAGTGTGTGAAATTATTCATAAAATTCATTTAATTTATTGACAAATAAATGTATTCCAATATTTGTCAATAAACAAATTAATATGATGAATATATACAGTTATTTTAACTTTATTTCAATATATGGTCCTATTGAACTCAGAAGCTATTGTTTATTTATTTTTTTTTAATTTTTTCATAAAACAAAGTCTTTTAGAAATTCAGAAAATATGGCGGTACGAAGTTAGCCGGGTCAGCTAGTATTATAATGTATTATTAAGCGCAAAATTTATTTTCAAACAGTTTTAGGTTCATATGTATCTGACACAACATTTTTTTTACTTAAAAGGTAAATAAATTTATTTTTTATTTTTCCACTTTTTCAAAGTTAAACTATATTTATATATATGATAAAACAAATACTTCAAATAGCGAAAATGTGCTATAACCGTAAGTATTATATATATAGTATTATATATATATATATATATATATATATAGCCTAAAAACGACTATCGTCAGAAAAACTATTTTTCTATCACTTTATCACCATAAGGAATTCAAAATTCGTAATGAGGTAGATCTACTTAAGAGTGCTTACGTTTTTCTTCGCATTGGTGGTTAATTCTAACTTATTAGACCTTGTGAAATATTGTTTATATTAAGAATGAAGAAGAATATTATAAGTTATAAGGAACAATCCGACAATCTGCATTTTGTAGAAATGCAAATTTTATTGAAATGTTTTTCTTGGACAAGTTCAAAGTGTTAAAGCAACTTTGGGTTTTCAAAAATATATTTAAATTTTCTAATAAATATTAAAAAATTATTCTAATGTTTTTGTTATTTATTTAAATAGTTTTTACTTGTGGGATGAAATTATACACACTACTATGGCTAATTACTATTCATTTATTTAAAGAAACACACACTGAATTAAACTCAATTTATATACACACTTCACTTAATGTCTACTAATTTATTTACACTCAGTATAATAGTTCTAATTTATTTTACCACTTGAATATTACACTATTCATCTTCACTATTTTATTCACTTTCCGATTACTAGGAATTCTGTTAACTAACCCTTTACTGTCCGTTTCACTAATTCCGAACTATCTGTTTCAATAATTCCCGCACTCAAAAACCCGCGTATTATATAGTCCTTCTCAGTACCTTCCACGCTCGCCCTATGCACAAACAAAGCGAATGTTCTCGAAAGGAGCGCAGCCACCAAAATTTACAGTCGAGGGACAGGACCAGCTTTGAGTTGGTGACCTCGCAACATTGCCCCTTCCTTAATAGGAAGTTCCTCCTGGAACTTCTGTGTAGCCGGGACTGGATGTTTAAATCGGCAACTGGACCCATTCCTACACTTTCCGGTCGTATGGAAATAACAGGGCACTGTCTTCATTGGACACTGATAACGGGGGGTATAGCTGTAGATAAATATGCAGACACCGGTATCTTCGAACATCACTTCCATCATATTCCTGATAACTCGCCAATCCAACTGGTTGTTCTCTATCTTGGGCATAGCTAGTTTCTTCACGTTGGATTCCAGCACATCTCGAAGACTACGTATCGCTTCCCACACATTCCGGTAGGTGGATCGATCTTGAAATTCGTTCTTTGTTATCAGGTAGAAGATGTACCGTGAATTGTGTTCGAGTCTCAGTGTCTTGCCAGGGGTTGGAATCTGTTCTTCAAGTTTTTCTAGTTGCCCAAACTTCTTTCGGAAGACGGTTGCCCAGCCTCGTGTGTTTTTGATACTGGCGGGGATGTTGTGTGCCAGTGAAAACTCTTCCGGGAGCGTGAACAAATCTTGTCGTTGCTCTGTAGTGACTCCAAATCTGGCTTTACCGGTACCTCCGTATGCGCCCATAAATTCTTCGAAGGCAGGGCCAGAATCTTCCTGGACATGGTTCACTCCTTCCTCTATGTCATGGTTTCCTTCGAATGGCGCTAGTCGATTTTGGTGAACTACTTTCGGTTTTCCATTGGGGATCTTGCTTATGCCATAGATTACATCATTGATCCTCTTCTTGATCAAGTACGGACCCTCCCAAGATTTTTGTAATTTTGGAGAAAAGCCCTTTCTCCTTGTCAGGTTGTGTTACCATACTTTGTCCCAATCTTGGAAACTGCCTTCTGTGGCCTGCGTCTCGTACCGTTTTTTCATTCTGTCGCTAGCAACTTGAAGATTCGTTCCAGGTCATTCCAGGTCACAAGGTGTTTGACCTGTGGACTCGTTAATGGCGGATCGATAAGCCAATGGAAACAGGGAAATATATTGATCCCAATCTCTCTGGTGGCTGGAGACTACTTTGGACAGGTATTTTCCAATAGTCCTGTTCATTCTCTCGACCATTTCATTTGACTGTGGATGCAACGCCGTTGTCCTGGTCTTCTTCATTCCCAGCTTGTCACACACTTGTCGTACACTTCTTACACCAGTCCTTCACATCTTCGGAGCTGTTCGTCCAATGAAACCTTTCACGGACTACGCTACTCTCGCTCTCGGGATGACTAACTGTCTTCTATTTTCGGAACCATAATAGTTTTCAAGGAATCGTTTCAACAGGCCTTCTTCCAGGACAAGGGAGTCCCACTGGGCCCAATATGTCTTGAGTGTCGTTGAAAATCTTGACACTTCTTGCCAGGTAGGTCACCGATTTTCTTCCTTCCATTGCCGGATCATCTTCAGGTGAGGGTAATTCTCCTGATCTTCTCTGATCCTGGTGGGTGATCATTCTTCATTGACAAGTGTAGTTCTTGAAACTGCAGCTTCCTTAGATTCTGCCTTGTTGCAACGGGAACAGTCTGCTGGGCACGGCCGTCTAGGCAGAGAGTCAGCATTTCGGTGGCTCACACCAGCCCGATGTTCGATGTTGAAATCGTACTCTTGAAGTCGTTCAATCCATCTAGCCATCTGGCCCTCGGGATTCTTGAACTGCATCAACCACTTAAGTGCTGTATGATCAGTCCGTATCAAGAATTTCCTTCCATAGAGATACTGGTAAAAGTGTTCCACAGACTTCACTACCGCCAAAAGTTCTCTTCTCGTGACGCAGTAGTTTCGTTCTGGTTTGGAGAGGACTTTACTGAAATATATCAGAACTCTTTCCTGTCCTCCTTCAATCTGTGAGAGCACTCCTCCAATCCCTACGTTGCTTGCATCAGTGTCAAGATTGAAGTCTCCCTCCGGTAACGGATATCCTAGTATCGGTGCCGTGGTTAATCGTCTCTTCAGGGCTTCAAAAGCAGTTTGACATTCTTCGTCCCAATGAAAAGTTCTGGTTTCTTCTGTGAGTCGAGTTGGTGGCTTGGCAATAACCCCAAACTTCCTTATGAACCTTCGATAGTATGTGCAAAGTCCAAGAAAGCTCCTAACTTGATGTTTGTCGGTAGGTTGTTGCCATTGCTTGATGGAAGCAATTTTCTATGGATCTGGGCAGCTTAAAGTCGTTTGAATACGTTTTCCAAATTCTTCAGGTGCTCCTCAAATGTCTTCCCCAATACTACGATGTCGTCCAAATAGACCAGGCATGTTTTCCAAGATATCCCTCTCAAGACATTTTCCATGAGTCTTTCAAATGTCGTGGGCGCATTACAAAGCCCGAATGGCATGACGTTAAACTGCCATAATCCGGATCCGGTGGTAAAAGCAATTTTCTCTTTGTCTTCTGGGTCCATTTCTACTTGCCAATAACCGGACTTCAGGTCCAAGGTGGAAAACAGTTTGCTGCCGGCCAAAGTGTCTAGCGTATCGTCAATTCGAGGCAGAGGATAGCTGTCTTTCTTCGTCACGCAGATTCTGATAGTTCCATCCTTTTTCTCGACGAGCACTACTGTAGATACCCAAGGGCTAGTGGATGGTTCTATTACTTTCTCTTTCTCCATCTCTTGAATTATTCTTTCAGCTTCCTCTCTCTTCGCTCGTGGTAGTCTTCGAGCTGATTGTCTAATTGGCTTATCATCACCAATATCGATTTTGTGTTTGACGGCTGATGTCCTGCCAGTCTTCCCTCCTTTTGGTACGAAAAGGTCTCGATACTGCAAGAGAAATTCTCTCATTTTCCTTTTCTCAGCTCGATCCAAGGATTGGCCAGCTATTGACAACATCTGTTCAACTCTGTCATTAGAATTGTCAGTTGTCGTTGTTTGACGTACTATGGATGTCACTGGTACGCGGGATCAAATTCTGGTTGACTTCTTGATGGTAATTGGGTAATCGTTCACGTTTATGACACGTACTGGGATCTCCTTCGCTGACGTAACTAATCCTTTTCCAATTGGTACTCCTCTACCAACCTCTTCGTTGTGGTTCCATGGCTCCATCATAACCGGTGTACCTTCCTCCATGATTCCCTGTAGCCGCGCTACTATCATGGTTTCGCTTCGTGCAGGTAGAACGGTATCTTCCTGTACAGCTGCCAACACTGTGCTGCCTTCATATGGATGGAGGAATATTTCTTCGAAACCCACTTTAATGGTTCTGTTTCTAAAGTCTAACTGGAAACCATGTAAATTCATTACGTCCATTCCCAGAATCACGTCTTCTTCGATGTCAGCTACGATTTCCGTATACGTGAACTTTTCTCCACCAATTACCAATTGGATTTGTGTCTCTCTGTGAACATTGGCACTCTCACCTGTTGCGGTCCGGAGTCGTAGCCTCGTTGGCAGAAGCTTCTTCTTGGATTTTATTATCTCCGGCCGTATAATGGTTCTAGTTGCTCCAGTGTTTACCAGCAGAGTGTATTTCTTGCCATTCACTTCGCCGTCCACATATACACTGTCATTACGGCATCTGAGAGAAGCTATCAGTATGAGAGGGTCTTTGGAACGATCCTGGGTCGGTGCTGCCCGCTCATGGCCGACCAGTTTTCGTACATGCCCTAGCTCGCCACAATTCCAGCATCTAATCTTCTTCGGCCTTTTGTCTACCATGCTTTTTATCAAGTTGACGATCTGGTCAAGTCTATCTTCGTCACCTTCTTCTTGAATGGTCCTGACTTTGTTGTACCCCGAAGCCTTCGTGGCTGCTTCATATTCAAGAGCAGCAGTTAATGCATCGACCAATGTTTTGGGATGCGCCAAACGAAGCGTCCTCTGCATATCAGGGTCACGCAAGCCGTCAATAAAGGCCTGGTTGTCCAGACATTCCATCATGTTTTCCGGTGCTGATGGATAAGCAAATCGTGATAGTCGGGCAATATCCACTTCATACTCTTGAAGAGTTTTGTCCCGTCTCTGCCTTCGGTTCTTCGATCGCATGTCCAACCTCTTCTTCAGCTGCTCGAAGTCATCCGTTTCTTCAAGGGGTATCGTCTGAAGCACACCTAAGGCATCTCTCCGAAGCGCGATGGTTAAGTTAAGCCTTCCTCTTATCGGACCAATTATTCGCTCTAGCGGCTGCTTCAAACTGTTTAACATAATTGGTCCACGACATCTTTCCGTCGAACGTTGGGGCCTTGACTCGAGCAAAACTGCCAATATCTTCTGTCTCGGGGTGTGCTTCTAGATTGCATGGTTTTATTTGTTCGATATTTTTTTCTTCTGTTGGCATGTCTTGTGTTCTTAAATCTTTTCTCTCTAGCTCCTGGATTTTCTCGTCCATTGTTGTTATCGTATTCTCCATTTTCGCGTCCATCGTTGTTATCGTATTCTCCATTTTCGCGTCCATCGTTGTGATCTTATTCTCAATTTTCTCGTCCATCGTTGTTATCTTATTCTCCATTTTCACGTCCATCGTTGTGATCCTATTCTCAATATCTGATTTCAGAGACGCAATTTCATTTTTTCGTCCATATTAGCAGAAATCTTCTCGTCCATGGCGGAAATGTTAGCGGAAATCTTCTCGTCCATAGAGGAAATATTAGCAGACATTTTCGAGATTAAGGTGGAAGCCTCGTCGTTGAACAAAAATAATTCCGGATCCAAGGCGTCAATTTCCAGTGCTATTTTCAATCTTTCGACTAACTCACTCTTCTTTCGGGACGTTTCCAACTCTCAGTGCGGACGTCCAAACCTTGCTGGAGAACGCAATAATAGAAGAAATGTATGCTGGATGGGAGCATAAGCTCCAGTTTACTGGCATACATTTCAGACCAGGAGTCGTTCTAACCGATTATGAAACACCACAGACTCCAGAATGGCTTCAGTTGATAATACCACAGCTGAAAAGCTGGGAGGGAGTAGATCTGATGGTGTGCCAGGTAGAAAACATCCCAAAAATGCATACCGCTACGATCTTTCTCCCAAGAAGCAAAGGCGTAGAGGAAGGAAAACTTCTTCGCTTGATAAAAGCGCAGAATGAAGGTTTGGTAACAGACCAGTGAAAGGTCCTCAACCTTAAAGAAGTGGGCGAAGGCCTAGTCTTGAGGGCAGGAATAGACAATCTATCCTGTCAAAAAATCAAGAACAACGGGATCACCATTCATTACCGGTTTGGGAAAATCCCCGTACATGGCCTCAGAAAAGAAGAGGAAAGAAACCTTGAGAAGGTTTATATCTCCTCCAAGGCCAGCGACGACTCGAGTAGTGTAGAAAGCCTACACATCTCTAAACTCCTTGGGAAGGAGTCGCCGCTGTCCGAGGAGGCAATGGAGTTTGGGTCGGAGAAAGGGGACAGCACTCTTACAGAAGGAGACATCACCCTGATTAAAGAGGGTAATACCCAACCTGAAAACCAACAGGATAGCAGGGATTAACTTAGCTCAGGTTAATGCTCACCATGCCAAAGGAGCTTCGGCGGTGATCACAAGTTTGTTCACTAAGAACCAATTGGGGATGTGTTTGATACAAGAACCTTGGGTCCATAATAACCAGGTAAAAGAATTAGCATGTAAAGATGCTAAAATAGTATATCACTCAGGCAGTGATATACCAAGAACATGTATTATGATAATGAATAATATTAACTATTTTTGTCTTTCAGAATACATAACTCGAGACCTCGTTCCAGTTCAAGCACTCTTCGAACACAAGAAGGAGGGCAAGAAGATAGTAATAGCATCATGCTACTTTGCGGGAGACGGGACAGCACCACCCCCCGAGGTACAAAGGCTGGTGAAGTACTGTGAAGAGAAGAGACTACCTCTACTCTTAGCATGTGATGTCAATGCACACAATACTGTTTGGGACAGTAGCAATACCAACCAGAGAGGTGAGCAACTTTTAGAATATATCCTTAATAAAAACCTTAATATTCACAATATAGGGAATAGCCCCACATTTGTAACAAGGGTAAGGCAAGAAGTTTTAGATGTCACACTGGCAACACAGGATCTAAAACATATAGTAAAAGATTGGAGAGTTTCGGGCGAACCATCTCTCTCCGATCATAGCATCATAACATTCAAATTAGAACTAGGCAAACCTGAGGTGAACCCCAGAAGAAAACCAAGAAAACCAGATTGGGACAACTATAACACCTGTCTGAAAGAAAACCTAGCACATATCCAGAGAAAAGGGAGGGCTAAGCACCATCTCGATCTGGAAAATGAGCTTGAGGACCTGAACAGGGAAATAATCGATGCATTTGAATCGAGCTGCCCTCTTCAAGAACAACGAAGCAGCAGAGATGCACCCTGGTGGAATAAACATCTGTCAGAATTAAGATCTCAAACCCGGGACCTTTTTAATAGAGCAAAACTCACCGGAGACTGGCAGAGATACACCGAGGTGAGAAACACCTACTAAAAGGAAATTAGAAAAGCTAAAAGAAATAGCTTCAGAAAATTCTGTTGCGGCAAGACTCTACAAAGTCATGGCAAAAAGTAGGGTCAACACAGATATGGCTTTGAGGAAGTCAGACGGTAAATATGCCGAAAATGAGGAAGCAAGAGTGAAACTCTTTCTAGAAACTCATTTTCCTGGGAGTATCCCAAATAGGGGAGATAGTCCTCTCGAAGGTCATAAGAGACCTTCGAGAGAAAGTACTACAATGGCTAAGCACATTTGTAGTAACGGAAGGTTAAAATGGGCTATGAACACCTTTTCACCATTCAAGGCACCGGGAGCTGATGGAATTTTCCAAGCATTGCTCCAGCAAGGACAAGACGAAATTCTACCACATCCGGTTAGGATCAGTCGAAGCAGCTTAGAATTGGGTTATATACCAGAAGCATGGAGAAGGGCTATAGTAACCTTCATTCCAAAAGCTGGAAAAAGGGACACAACAAACCCCAAATCCTTCAGACCAATTAGCTTAAAATCGTTTGTGCTCAAAACGATGGAAAAAGCTATTGACAATTAAGTACATTAGAGCGGAAATCCTAGAGAGACTACCTCTCCACCCGCATCAGCATGCTTACCGGCCAGGCAGATCTACGGAGACTGCACTGGTACAACTGACGGAGGATATCCGAGGTGCCCTAGAAAACCAAGAAGCCGTAGTATGCGCCTTTTTGGATATAGAAGGAGCTTTTGACAATACTCCTCATGAGGATGTCAAAAGAGCATTAAATAGAATAGGTGTAGACAGCACAACATCCAAATGGATGTCGGAACTGCTCACCACTAGAGTAGCAGAGACGAGGACGAGCAAATACATTGTCCCCATCTGTACAACCAGAGGATGTCCACAGGGAGGAGTAGCATCCCCATTAATGTGGAGCCTGACGGTTGACGAACTCCTGTGTGGTTTGACTGACCTCGGAATATCCTGCCAGGGATATGCTGATGATATTGTCATAACAGCCAGGGGAAAATTCGAAAATACCCTTTGTGACATCGTACAAAAGGGTCTGAACTAAACAAATAGCTGGTGTAGGCAAGTGGGACTTACATCAACTCCACCAAAACCATCTTACTAGCCTTCACTAAGAAAAGAAAGTTCAACCTCCAAACCATTAAAGTTGATGGGAGCGAGGTTGAATGGAGACAAGAAGTCAGGTATCTAGGTTTGACTCTAGACAGTAAACTCCTGTGGAACAAACACGAAAAGGAGATTATATACAAAGCAAAAATGGCTCTAATGGTGTGCAGGAATCTGGCAGGGAGAAATTGGGGCTGCAACCCAAAAATCCTGAGCTGGATGTACACTGCCATAGTGAGACCAATTATCACTTATGGAGCCATTGCGTGGAGTAGTAGAACTAGCCTATTGACAACGAGAGAAAACCTCTCCAAAATTCAAAGACTAGTCTGTATGTGCATTACAGGAGCAATGAGAACATGCCCAACGGCAGCCATGAAAGTTATTCTCAACCTCACACCACTACATATAGTGGTGGAAAGTGTTGCAGAAAGAACAAGATACAGACTAAGTGGAGAGGGAATCATTAAAAAAACCCACCTCCTTACTTCTTAGAAATCAGAAAACCTGGAACATGCCACAAGATGGTATGAAGAAAAAGTATAACTTTTCAAAGAAATTCGTTACGGAATTAAGCAACAAGAAGGAATGGGATCCAAATACAATTACCAGACTTGGAAAGAATGCCATTCAATGGTACACATACGGCTCAAAAGCAATAGGAGGAACTCCGATAGGAGTGTACGGGCCAGGAACCAAACACTCTGAAAGCTTGGTAAAAACCCCGAGTATCTTTCAAGCGGAAATTCACGCCATAAGAAAGTGTGCCCAGTTCAATATTGATAAAGGATATAGAAGGCAAAGGATTATCATAATGTCGGATAGTCAAGCTACCTTTTTTTAATTAAGTATTTCACCTTTGTTGCTATTCTTGCCACGCTTTGAAAGCATCGTTATCCAAAAATAATGGTGTAGCAATCAACCCCTAGTTGAAAAATTACGGTGTCGCTCAACACTACTCTTTAATTTGAATAGCCTAGTCCAGTAAGTAATGTAGCTATCTTTAATTTGAACTACTAGTATTGCAGAACAGGCACTAAGTCAAAAATAAAATATGAATAATGGATTTCGCATATATTAAACAAATATTTCAATAATATAAAAATAACAAATGAAAATGGTACTTATATGGGTGTAAGCTATACAAAATATTTTGCAATAAATTTATTTAAAATGAAGTTTTATATTTTTTCATTTCAACCATTATAAGGTGAATATTAACTAATTGCGATCGTAAAGGTGGAGCTAACAGCTTGTGAAATCTGTGATAATATTGCACTAATTGTGTAAGAGCCAATTGAAGTAAACTAGATCCAGTTACAAGATTCGGGAATGATATTAAAACTTCTCTATTAAGATCTTCTAACGATTTCTTCCAGTTATTCGAAAAATTTTGTACAATATCAACAGATTTAGGCTCCAAAGTTTTTAATTCCTTCACTTTTGAATTCTCGACATAATGTTCAAACTCTTTAACATACTGAATCATCTCTTCAAAATGAGGAAACAAAATTTGTTCAGCATATTCTCCACTCCGAGCGGCCAATCTGGATTTGAAAATTTCAGCTTCCTTGGAATTGTCTCTAGTTCTTTCCATAATTATATTCAAAATCATGTCGTAGTTATTTATTAAAAATATTAGTTGGTCTTTACGATCTGTGAATGCTTCTGCCATTCTTAGTACAAACATTTCTACTTCTTCTTGGAGTTCCGCCAGAAGTTTACTTACTAATTCATTGGGGAAATGTTCACTTATGCTAACCAACGCCGCACTGAATTCAGCATATCTTCTGGCAATCTGAAAATTATAAAGAATACAAAATGGTATAGACTGAAAAATTTATAACTTACATAATGTGGTCCTAGCTCCAGATTGAATTTTGTAGCATCACAATCTCTAATGCTCTTAATATTAAGTTGAACAACATATTCCAATCTGGGGAGAAGTATACTTTCCAAAATATCCCAACACTGATCTAAGGCCGGAACACATCTTTTGTGACACATTATTTTGTACCTCAGAACCAAATGAAAACATAAAAATATCGCTATGGAATCATAGCAAGATGAAATGTAGGTTTTTAGATTTTTCTACAAAAAAAATTATATCATCAATCACAGTACAAGCTCATAATAGATCAATTATTACCTGAAGAAGAGTAAGAGTTTTTTCCATAATTTTGTTAAACAAATCTATCGCTGATTGATTTTTAACCATAAAATATTCACTGATGAAAAGATATTCTCTACAAGCATTGTCCACTAAAGCATACTGTACACTTCTAAATAATGCCTCAAAGGGAAACTACAATCAAATCCATTATTTCCAACACAATATATGAGAGCAAATAAAATGAATTAATTAATGTAGTTGTATAAAATTTTAACTCACTCTGTGTTTTGTTTCTGCATGAGGTACGATAATGGGAGCTTCCAGTTGTTGAGCCAAAACATCTCCTCTATTACCGATAGAAAATACTGTAGTTTTATGTTTAAATGACTTGTTAAACATTCCCCTTGTTGCCGTGTCTTCTATACCCATAAGATCATCGACTGTAATATTTTCTTCATATTGTAATTTCATTATTCTACTGTCATAAGATTTAAAATATGAATAATAAATTTTACTCATAGTATCTATATACTCATTAGCTATTTCTTCGGCAATGTTTCTTTCGTTTGAAAGTAAAAATTCGTAATGTCCTTTGTTTTTAAGTAGATTATTTTGTGGTATTTGATAATTTGTCATTGGTTTTCTGAACTTTGAAATTTGCTCTAATAAGTAAGTTCTTATTTTTGACATTGCTTTAATCCTTAGTTTTTCTAATATATCCTTCACATCCATACATGATTTGGTATCTTTAAAGCTCTGTTCTTTAATGAAACTGATTTTGTGATTTAAAATTTGCAATTGTACAAGAAATTCTTTATCCGTTACACTTAGATCCATTATTCCCATAATCAAAATTTCTGGTACTTTGATATCATCAATAAATTGATTCAGTTGTGCTCTGATCGCATGGCGGTTAGTAAGTTCTTGACTCATTGAAATTGATTTCTTCTGTAATGTTAATATGTCTGAACTCATAATACCAAGATTGTTTTGATAATCCAAGAGCATGTTTTCCATTCTTTCCAATATTTGGTCACAAGCTGATATCTGATTGTGTAAACTTGCTATTTTTTCACTTTCCTTCATATATACCTACATAAAAATAATGATAAATATATCCCTATATACAGTGTAGAAGAGAATACAAACCTTTATTGACTGATTTTCAATACTTTTTAGTTCATTTTCAATTTTTCTGGAGTAATGTCGTAAATCTGTGAATGTATTTAAAATGTCCTGAACAACTTTGTCTCTAGTGGTGATTCCTTCGGAGCTACCAGCAACTTCAATGTCTTTATTACTTGGGGAAGTCATTTTTCTTAAATTATTTTGAAGATACTTGAGAATTTAATAAATGATAATGACACAAACCCAAAAAAATGATTGATGAATGACATTTCTTATACATAACATGACATGATGTCATGGTACGTTTTATCTAATCGGAATTAGTAATTCTAATGCAACTGTTGGATAAAATATAATTATGCATCAATGGTGTGGGAAGGCCTATACCTTGTTTTTAAACTAGGAGGAGCATTTTAGGAAACCTCAAACACACCACTAAAAGTAACTAGATTGGGAGTGTGTTCCGAAAGGGTCGTGTTCAGACTTTTTGAACTAATTCACAATTACTTGAAATATGTTTTGTACTGCTGGTAGTTGTCGTAGCGAATGAGGGATCAAGGCATGTCTAAATATTGAATAATCATTGGCCACAGGCCATGGCGAAAGTAGTGAGCAAATGACACATTATTGGGAAAAAATGTATGGTTATAATAAGCAGTTTATGTAAAATTTGTAAATTATTTGAGGATAAATAAGTACGTAGAAAATGCAATTGTATGTTTCAATTATTATTTATTTACGTTGGACGCTTAGGAATAGCACAAACTAAAAGTAAACAGAGGTTTTGATATCGAAAAATGCGATAATATTGTACTGTAATGTATGTAAAACTTGATGTAAAAATATTTAGAAAAATAAGATTTTACTTGGAAACTTATATTATTAACAAGAAATAACAATCATGGATTTTGTTTATCAAACTGAATAAATAATAAAAATAGCACTTAACTTGGTTGGAATATAATACTTTGCTAAAAATAAAACAATCAGCAACAAACGCAAAAAAAGTGGTACAGTTAGTTTGAAGTAATGAATATTTTCATATAAATAAACACAAAACTGACAGTTGCATCAAAAGAGCTGTGTGAAACGGGCTGCAATCTGGCCAATCACTAGGCAGCAGAAATGCCAACTTAAATTCAAATCGCTCCTCTTAGTTTAAAAACAAGGTATAGGCAAACTAAATGAACTAGGCGAGAACAATATAGTCACCTTACTGTGGATTCCAGGACACACAGGGATAGAAGGAAATGAAATAGCAGATGAACTAGCTAAGAGTGGGACTGGAAGACCCTTTTGGGGGCCGGAACCCTTTTGCGGTATCAGCTCCAATGTAATATTGGAAGAAATAGACAAAGCCGTACATACCACGCGGGAAGGATGTACTGAACTGTAATGATCTACTTCCCGCTAGGTATGTAAAAGGTTTGTTCGCTGGTGTAGTTTAGAACCAGTTCAGGGAATTTTCGCATGCGCATTCCAAAAAGTGGCTTTGGCAGTTAATTAATTCTGAATTTTTAATAGTTCGTTGTTTGCGGATCATAACGGATTCGGAATCAGTCCTAGCGGTTCTCTGATTTTGGTAAGGACTGGAAATTCGATTCGACTGCTCATGCGCAAATGATCGATATATCAGTTATTTTCTTATTTTAATTGTTTATGGCTGTTTCTTGTTTTGTTTGTTGTGTTGCAGCAATGTAAGTTATAAGCAAATATAAAAAACTATTGTATCTAGGTTTGACTCTAGACAGTAAACTCCTGTGGAACAAACACGAAAAGGAGATTATATACAAAGCAAAAATGGCTCTAATGGTCTGCAGGAATCTGGCAGGGAGAAATTGGGGGTGCAACCCAAAAATCCTGAGCTGGATGTACACTGCCATAGTGAGACCAATTATCACTTATGGAGCCATTGCGTGGAGTAGTAGAATTAGCCTATTGACAACGAGAGAAAACCTCTCCAAAATTCAAAGACTAGCCTGTATGTGCATTACAGGAGCAATGAGAACATACCCAACGGCAGCCATGGAAGTTATTCTCAACCTCACACCACTACATATGGTGGTGAAAAGTGTTGCAGAAAGAACAAGATCCAGACTAAGTAGAGAGGGAATCATTAAAAAAACCCACCTCCTTACTTCTTAGAAATCAGAAAACCTGGGACATGCCACAAGATGGTATGAAGAAAAAGTATAACTTTTCAAAGAAATTCGTTACGGAATTAAGCAACTAGAAGGAATGGGATCCATATACCATTACCAGACTTGGAAAGAATGCCATTCAATGGTACACAGATGGCTCAAAAGCAATAGAAGGAACTGGGATAGGAGTGTACGGGCCATGAACCAAACACTCTGAAAGCTTGGGAAAAACCCCGAGTATCTTTCAAGCGGAAATTCACGCCATAGGAAAGTGTGCTCAGTTCAATATTGATAAAGGATATAGAAGGCAAAGGATTATCATAATGTCGGATAGTCAAGCAGCCATTAAAGCACTGAGCTCTTGTGTTATCAGTTCCAAAATGGTGTGGGAATGCCTAGGCAAACTAAATGAACTAGGCGAGAACAATATAGTCACCTTACTGTGGATTCCAGGACACACAGGAATGAAATATCAGATGAACTAGCAAAGAGGGGGACTGGAACACCCTTTTGGGGGCCGGAACCCTTTTGTGGTATCAGCTCCAATGTAATATTGGAAGAAATAGGCAAAGCCGAAGAAAAGAGAAGATCTCACCATTGGAAAGATCTAGTAGGACTTTGGCAATCAAAGATTCTTCTTCTGTTGAGATCAAATGAATGCATAAGTCAAAGTAAAACTGCACTAAGAGTTTAACAGGCATCCTTACGGGACAATGTCGCCTGAATGGGCACCTAAAAAAGCTCAAAATAGTGGAGGAAGAAGAATGTAGATTCTGTGGCATGGAAGAAGAAACCTCCATCCACATACTTGCGAACTGCACAGAAATTCAGAATCCTAGGGCACAACACCTTGGAGACTACTGGATAGAAGAGGGACATTTACCTAAGTTTAAGCCTGCAGATATCCTAAAATTCATCCGGGAAATAGGACTAAAGGAGCTACTGAGACTTTCCTCAGGAACTAAGTAGAAGTGAGGGACACAATAGATCTTTTAGGTCTCAGTGAATGTCACCCCAATTTACACACATACATATTCTTTTTGTTCATAATTTTGGAAAATTAAGCCACAATCTTTTTTTGTATTTTTTAATTCTTTTTTTTATTTTGTAAATTTTAATAAATTTTCATAATTACATTACAATACACTGATAATTTTTTCGGGTGTTACGCAGACAATCTGGTTTGTCACATTGATTTTCATTACTGTCGACGGGTTCCTCATTGTTCTCAAATTTATTCGGAGAAGCTGGTTTGTGTATGCTACCAGCATCAGAACCGTTATTTTCCAATTTAATGGAATCGTCATCGGATGATTTTGATTTTTGAGTCTCCGTATTGTCGACGGCTTCGTGAATATCTATAATACCGTCATGTTTTCTATGCCTTGACCCTCGGCGTTTTCTCCTTTTTCGACCCCGTCGACATTCTCTATCTTCCAGCCATATTTCAGCTTCTTCTTTCTCATTCATTTGGGAAGTTTGAGTTTGACAGGACAAAAATGTTGACATCCGACCTGACATTTATCACTCTGTTTACCTTGTTCAATTTTAATTTGAAGCATCACTTACAAATTCAATACTGTGCCGAAAACAGATGAGAGAAGAAAGAGTTAGTTTGCAGCTATTAGAAGGTCTTTTTTGTACAAAATTCAACAAATTATTTTTGTTGTGAAGACCATTTTAATGTAAGTGAAATACGTAATAACAGAAAATAATTAATAACTCTATTTTTTGACGTCTATATATCACGCTTTACAAATATGACAATTATTTACAGTTAACTGTAATTAAGTAAATAATAACACTCTATTGATAGTCATTTCAAATATTTATCAATTTATATATTTTCTTCAGTTATGAGTTCAAAGATGACTTGGAATTTGCTTTAAAGTACACTGTAATTTTATTAATAAAAGGAAGCCTAAACACGAACTAATCAAAAATTTGAAACAAGATGAAACCACATGCGAATGCAAACAACAAAACAACTCACTGTCACTCTAACCTAAACTTCTTCTTTTCTTCTTTTGGGTGACTACCCTCTCTTCTGATTATTTTGTTCCATGTCAAAATATGCGACTAACTTCAATTTAAACTAGTGACGTCAAAATCTAAAAGTCGGGTTTTAAGAAATTTTCAAAATATAATTTTTTAAATGGAGATAAAAACATAACAGCACCATTAAATTTGATAAAATACAGTGCTATGTAATTTGTTCCCTTAGAATTAACGATTTGCTAATCATTAACAAGAATCTATTTTTAGTTTGAACACCCTTTTGCTGGATCGTAACAAGGCATGCGCTCTAGACAATTCAGAGTTAGTTCCGAGCTGGTTCGGATTGTAGCCCGCGAACATAGCTAATATACTATTCACAGCTTACAATTTATTCAAGAGCTATTTAATAACCATATCAGAATTTTAAAAATAAAGTAGAGGGAAACTTGAGAGATTTTTGGAAGTAAGTTTTTTTATGTTTTAGAATGTTTCTGAAGTTTGGCAATTACCGTTAGCGACTAACGATTTGATTGATCAAATACCAAATAAGGAATATAGCAGAGTTTTCCATACAATGCCGTACAAAATAAAAAATTTCAGCTACCATTTGTTAAGAATTCAATTCGATACGAATTGACTATCCAATTTTACATTATCGATGAAATATAATTTGCACCCGACAAATCCCGAGGATGGAGTGTTGTATGCCGCATTAATATTGGTTTTACTTTACTGCACTATCATATTCGATGTAAGTATTTCTAATCCTTCACAGAGCAGGGGCAGCTATTTTTCTCCACTCCTCTCTATTCTTAGCTTTCTGTTTCCAGTTTCGTATTTTCAGTTTATATATATCAGACATCACACTTTCAAACCATCTTTTTCTAGGCCGCCCTCTTCTTCTTTTTCCAATAAGAGTCCTGTAAAGAGCCATTTTTGTCATTCTTTCTTTGTTTAATCTTTCTACGTGTCCCAACCACCTTAACCTGTATGTTTTTATTCTTGATGTTATCTTTGATTCTCCATATAACATGTCTATTTCTTCATTCGTTCTCCTTCTCCAGCCTTCAGGTGTTTTTATTCCACCGAAGATTGCTCTAAGAATTTTACGCTCCCAGCGCTCCAGCTTTTCTTCCTGCTTTTTTGTTAGAATCCATGTTTCACTTTCGTATGTTACAGTGGGTTTTATAATGGTATTATATATCCTTAACTTAATCTTTCTTGAACAGTATTTTGATGTCATCAGTGACTGGAGCATTCCAAATTTTCTGTTGCCTTTCGTGATTCTTGACTGTATTTCTTGTTCTTCGTGTGCATTGCTAGATATTAGTACTCCCAAATAAATAAATTCATGTACCCTTTGGAAACTGTAGTCCATTTCCCATGTCGTTTTTACTATCAGATTGTCACCAATACTTCCAGTATCTCCAAGGACCATATATTTTGTGTTTTCTTGATTAATTTGCAGTCCTAAAATGTTTGCTTGTTCTGCGAGATTTTTTGTAATTTTAGTGAGCTCTTTCTTTGATTTTGCCAATACTGTCAAGTCATCTGCAAACGCAATGCACTGATGTTCGTTATTATATATTGTACCATCTGTTTTTACTTTGAATCTTCTGATGATGGCTTCGAGTGCTAAGTTGAATAAAACAGTTGATAACGGATCCCCTTGCCTTACACCGTTTCCGACCCTGAAGACCGTTGATTTGTACCCATTCCAAGTTATTTTGTTACCTGTGTTCAAAAGAGTCATTTTTGTTAACCTGATCAATTTGCCTGGTACTCCTAACCATTTCATAGCTCCGAAAAGTTGGTCTCTGCTAACTGTATCATACGCCTGCTTAAAATATATAAATAGAGCATGTAATTTCGTTTTGTACTCATAACAGGTCATTTGAATTTCCTTTAAAGTGAAAACCTGGTCTGTTACCGACCTGTTGCTCCTAAACCCTGCTTGGTACTCCCCTAGTATATTCTCAGCGTATTTATTCAATCGAGCTCTCATTAGTCTTGCCAGAATTTTATACACTGTATCTAATAACGCAATACCTCTGTAGTTGTCACAGTTTGTTCTATCTCCTTTTTTGTGCAGAGGGCTTATCAGAGCTATATTCCACTCCTCTGGTATTTTTTCAGAGTGCCAAATATGTTTTATTAGCTCGTATATTTCACTTATAAGTTTTGCGCCTCCTCCTTTAATCATTTCTGCTGTTATTTCATTTTTTCCTGGGGCTTTGTTGTTTTTTAGATACTTTACAACTTCTTCTAATTCTTGCCTTGTAGGTTCTTCTATCTCCTCATCGAAATATTGATATCTTTCATCGTTGTTCGGATACTGATCGCACTCTTCTTTATTGAGTAACTCATTAAAATGTTCCTTCCATCTTTGTACAACTTCTGTAGGTTCTGAGATTAGCTGTCCTCCCTTAGTTTTGTAATAAATATTTTTTCCTTGATATCCTGATCTTATTCTCCTTGTTTCCTGATAAAAATTTTTAAAGTCTCTATTTTTGAAATTTTCTTCTACATTTCTGAGTTTTTTCTCCACCGCTTCCCTTTTTTTCCGTCTACATACTGCTTTTAAATCTTTCCTCAATTTTTTGTATTTGTTTTCAACATCATCGTCGTGATTTCTTAATAACAGTTGTCTTGTTTTACTTTTCTGTTCCTCTAATTTTTTACACTCTTCGTCAAACCAGTGTTTGGTTTTCTTTTTTGCCTCCGTCTTCGGTAAGATATTTTCATTCGCTTCTTTTATTGCTCGCTTTATCTTATCCCATTTTTCTCCTGACTCTGTTAGTTGCGATATATCTGTGAGTCCTTTATTGATCTCTACTTCGTATTTTCTTCTTACCATTTCGTTTTCTAAACCGTCTGTGTCGTACTTCCTTCCTTCAGCTCTCTTTTTATTATTTTTCATAATTTCTGTAACATCCATTTTGCAACTTACTTTTAGCAAGAAATGATCAGTGTCCGCATCTGCTCCTCTCATACTTCTTATATTTGTTATGAACTTCATATGTCGTTTTCCTATTAAAACATGATCTATTTGGTTAATTGTTTGCTGGTCAGGAGATATCCACGTCCCTTTGTAAATTTCTTTATGTTGAAACTGTGTACTTCTTACTACCATATCTCTTTCTGCAGCAAAACTTATTGTTCTTTGTCCGTTATCATTTGTTAAATCGTGTTTGCTAAATAAACCTATTGTCGGAATGTACATAGCTTCCTTCCCTATTTTTGCATTGTAGTCCCCTAAAACAATTTTAATATCATAATTGGGTAATTTATTATATTCATTTTCTACTAATTCATAAAACAGATCTTTTTCAATATCTTCTTTTTCTTCAGATGGGGAGTGTAGGTTTATAATGCTGATATTTCGATTTCTTCCTTTTAAACGTAATACGCACATTCGTTCTGATACTGGTTTGAAGGCCATAACTTGATTTCTAATTTTTTTTGTACCATAAACCCGGTTCCTAGCATTCTGTTAATTCCACCACTTTTGAAAAGGGTTGCTTCGCCGACTTCTGTTATTTCTGTTCCGAACTGTTTAGTTTCTTGTAACGCCAACACATCTATGCTATACTTAAGAAAGAAATTTACTAGGTTTTTAAGGCTTCCTGGCGAGAAAGTGCCTCTTACATTCCAGCTTCCCATAACTAAGTCTTTACTCTTTTTTTTTATATTTTGTGTTTCTTACTGTTGTTTTCATTATTTTTTGTTCATTACCATCTCCATCGCCGTTTCCGTCGTTGTTGTCTGAAATCTTATCTTTATTTATTCGTTTTTTTCATTAGTTCGTGTTATTCTCCTCACTTGTTCCTCGAATCTGTTTTGCTCCGGTGATCTTTCATTTATTGTCCTTTTTTGACTGCTGGTTCCTTCTCTTCCATCGTTTTTTTCTTCCTCGCATTGATCGGTGCCTTTTGCACTGTACAATTCGTTATTTATTATTAACTTGATGTATCTTAATTGTACTTTGTCGCCTTTACTCCTTGCTTCCTTTATTTTTATTATAAGCTTCCTCCTTTCCTCTTGGACCTCCTTGGGGTAATCTTCATCAATCCATATATCTGTACCCTTCAGGCTTCTGGTGTTCTGCAAAATCATTGTTCTTTTACTTTCCCTGTTCAGTTTTACCATTATTGGTCTTTTCCTTCCTGTGTTGTATTTGCCAATTCTCCGTACTATGTCTATATCTTCTTTTACTGCGATTTTTACTCCCATCTCTTGTATTACTGTGCATATTTTGTCTTTTGTTTCGTTCTCATTTTCCCGTTCTTCATCTACTATTTCTTTTATAATAATATTATTTTTCCTTATTTCCCTCTCTAGAATGTTTATTCTTTCTTCTTGATTTATCACGTTTTCTTTTAGTTTTCTGTTTTCTTCTCGCATTTGCTTATTGTCTGCTACTACCATATCTAATTTTCCGCTAATTTCCTTCATATTTTCTTCTATCTGTTGAAACATCTTTTCTATTTTTCCTATGTCACTCATCTTGGTGCCAGCTGTTGATTGCGCAAAAAGGTATACCCCGGTCTACCCGTCGGAAGTACACCTTTTATCAATCTCCAGCTCTTTATTTTTAATCTGGCAACACCGCCTTGTAATCTAACGCAGATTTGACCTTTGCACTCACTTACACCTTGTTAAAATCCATTTAACATCGTGTGTTGATTTCTAACCTTTTTCAAAATTCGAATAATTTCGCGCGTTCTAATTTCCAGATTCCCGCGTCTTTAATTCTACTGTGGTCAAAAGCCCGCCCCTTTCTCGGTTGTTTTTTAGATTTCGTGAAGTGACTTGTCGAGAGCCATCGAAAGAGTATGGGTCGCTCTGTGTTCCTTTCAAAAGGGACATCAATACCTTCAAACCGCTATGTATTTTGTTAGTAGTTAGTGATAGTGAATAAGTACTTAAAATTGTTATACGAGATTATGTAGTCTGTGCATCTGGGGACTGGTACGGTGACTATTTTCTTAATTAAAATCATTATAACCGCGATATTCAACGGACATCGTTACCCTCGTTACAAAATAATAGAGGTTACCAAATCACAGAACTCCGACTTTGAATATGTGAGAATCTTTCAGAAAATCGCTACTTGTGTCTTGACTAGTATAATATATTTTTTTTGTACCTGTTGTAAGAATATTTATTGTTTATGTTATCTCCTTGAGATTTGTATAAAATTATACAGTGACCGTAGTATTATTGTATTTTATTGTATTTCTGTATCCTATTTTCCCCTATTGAGGGGTGGTCCTTCGATATTTCTTTTCAATCAACTAATGTGAATAATTACTGAACTGGCTATCATCATTAAATTTGAATTACAGTCCTTTGGTCTCCTCGTTTCTCTTGCTGGTTTATTCATATTAGTTTTTGGTCCTTCGAGCCGGATATTGCAAGTATACCATTGACTAAAAAGCTGTACCCAATTAGATGTCAACTTCACACCGAATCTGATCATATTCATTCCTACTGTCGTATGCTTCAATTATGCTAGTCAAAGAACACATCTTATATTTAACCTATAGACTATAAACTTAATTCGCTCATAGTATAACAAACTGTAACCAGAAACTTTAATTGTGAAAAAGTGCTTAGTGAAAAATCAAATAAAATATAAATTCCGCGACTTCGTGAATTAAATTTGATTTGGCAACCGTGGACAGCTATTCTATTCGCATTATTTGGTCGTATTGAACGAACCAACTTTGTTGTGACGCCGGCTGCAGGTGGCAACAACAAAAAAAAGAAATCTAAACACAGCTGGCTAGGGTCGACTAGCCTATTTCCTAGAAGGTCATCGCTGGATTTATACATTATTGAATGTTTTTTTATCCTTTGTTTAAAAATATTTGCTCTCATCAATAGATAGACGTTTAACATTTTATAACATTTTATGAAGATATTACCTTTTTATTTTTACAGTGAAACTACAATTTCCATGTATTTGAATTATAGCTAGGGTTTGAATCATACTTGCGTTGTTTATTTGAATTTGTTTAATTTGCTTATGGGATTTTTTTTTAGATTTCTAGACATTTTCAAACTAGGTAAAAAGTGTTATTAAAGAGTAGAAGTTCTGTAGTTAATTGTGGGAAAACACAAGATTTTAATTCGCTATAGTTATAATTGATATTTGTTGGTCTCTGAAGATTATTAGTATCTATCCGCTTTGCAAATAATTTGTGTACAATTTATATTATGTAGATACCTATTTTCTCTTTTTTTGTCAAGCTATTGTATTGTATAGTACCTATTTACTAAATTGATTTTATTATTGTACATTCTAGTTGTCTTCTAGTTGTCGATATGGTAAAAGCTGTATAAATTTGTTAAATTTATGTTCATACGCGCACGCTTAGAGTCATCAAACATTAATTAGAATTTGATTTGGAAATTTATTAAGATGGCTAACCCTCTGAATTTTTTAAAAAATAAACGAACCGGTGCGAAGTCACAATTAACTCGCATCGAAAGATTTGTAGCATCTTTATCTGGAGAGGAAGAGCAATATCTGCTCAAAGTCAAATTAGATAATTTGGTCAATCATTATGATATGTATAAATCCCTTCAATCAGAAATTCTTGGTCTGACTACTAATATTAATGACGTTCTGTCTGATAGTGATCAGGCAGAAGACGAAACTGCAGACAGATTTGAATCATGTATCGCAAAATTGTCATCTCTGGTTGATAATAGTAAAAATACTACTTTACCTTCCCTTGGTTACTCAAATGTTTCACTGCCAAAAATAAATATAAAACCTTTCGGGGGAAATAGTACCGAATGGGCCTCCTTTTTTGATTTGTTCACCGCTCTTGTTCTAAATAATACAAAACTACAGAGTGATAGCGAAAAACTATATTATTTGAAGAGTCTACTGAGAGATCAAGCTTTAGATCTCGTCGCTTCTCTTCCTGTTACTAACCAGAATTTAAGAATTGCTATTGAAACTTTAAAAAATGCGTATGAAAATAAATCACGACTTTTGTATACTTTGTTTTCTTCTTTAGTCGAACAAAAACCTTTGTCAAAAGGTAACGCCGCAAACTTGAAAGATTTTTACATAACCGCTAGAAAAACTATAGATCTCATAAATAATATCGGTCTTAAACCAGAAGAGAAATTTGAATCTCTTATTGTGTTCCTATTAGAACAGAAGTTGGATTATCATTCTAAAAGAGAATTTGAATCAGAAAGAAAGTCTGAGGATCTGGCAACTAGCAATTTATTTTTTGAATTCGTTAAAAAACGTTACATGGTTTTAGAAAGCGTAAATTTGTTTGAATCGTGTTCCAAAAAGGAGTCACGTGTCTCAGAAAGATCTAAAATTAGTTTGCATACTACTGTTAATGATAAACCGTCTACTTATTCTTCCTCAGATTTAGCTACTAAAGTTAATTGCAAATTTTGTTCTGAAAATACACATAATATATATAGATGCAATAAATTTTTAGCTTTATCTCCTAATGACAGACATAAGTTTGTTAAATCGAATAGGCTGTGTATAAATTGTTTAAGTTTCCAACATTTATTCGCTGATTGTAAGTCCTTGCATAGGTGTCTTAGCTGTGGAAAGCAACATCATTCACTATTGCATTTTGAGAATAGCTCTCCAAATACCCGACAAATGTCAAATGGTCAAAGAGGGCGCGCTATTAACCACAGTAATGCACCGATTCCTCCTACTCGCAACCTTACTCAACAAAGAAACTCAGAAACTCATTCTTTTGTAAATAGAACAAATGTACCGATAAATAATATTGATAATATTGCAAATTCTACCACTCATGTAAATACTAGTATCACTACTAATGAACCCCCAGCACATACAAGCAACCAATCTAATGTTGTAGTTGCCCAGTCTTCTTTTGCTACAACACATTCCATTAAGAAAATGGTACTGCTACCCACAGCTTTAGTTAATGTACACGGTAAAAATGGTAAAACCCATGTAGCTCGTGTTCTTCTAGACTCTGCTTCTCAAATGAGTATTGTTAAGAAGTCCTTTGCTGAAAAATTGGATCTACCTTGTCGTTCTTATAGTGTAAATATTTCAGGGTTAGGAAATAATAGATGTACAAATAGTACAAAAGTGATTGAGATAGTTTTTAGTTCTTTAATTGATTCTTGTCGAGCATTCCAGATCACCTGTAGTATTATAGATAATAATATCACTGGCTTATTACCTCAATATGTTATCTCTCCTAAAAGATTTTCTTTCCCATCACATGTTACCTTAAATTTAGCAGACCCCATGTTTTTCAATCCAGGGGAAATTGATATCCTCATTGGTGCTGATATATATTTTAATCTTTTAAAGGATGAAGTTATTAGTGTGGGGGCAAACCTGCCTACCTTCGTGAGCACACATTTGGGTTATGTAATCGCTGGTCCAGTCCCAGAAATTCACTTTAAAAAATTCAGTAAAACAACTTCTGCACTCTCGTTTTTGACTGTTTCAAGTAACTCAGACCCTGAAACAGATACTCTTGACAATATTCTTGAAAAATTTTGGTGTATGGAAGAAATACCTGACGCTAAAGGTGCTTCTCCTGCAGATGAATTGGTTGAAGATATTTTTGTAAACACCACTAAAATATTACCCTCTGGTAGATATCAGGTTGATATGCCTATGATTGCTAATACGAATGGTAAAAAACTAGGTCATTCTCTATCTATCGCAAAGAGACGGTTTGTGCATCTCGAAAATAAATTTGCTAAGGACAATGAGTATTTTAACATATATAAACAGGTTTTAGATGAGTACATTTCTCTTGATCATGCTAAAGTAGTACCTTTGTCGTTATTCTCTAATTCTAATGAAATGAAATATTTTGTGCCGCATAGGGCAATTATTCGCACTTCTGCTGTTTCTTCAAAATGTCGTGTTGTTTTTGATTTTTCTTCTCGCTGCGATAACGGAGTTTCTCTTAATGATCTCACTCTTAAAGGGTATCAGGTCCAAGACAATTTGTTCGACATTATTTCTCGTTTCCGTACTTATCGTTTTGTTCTTTGTGCAGACATCGAGAAGATGTACCGTATGATAGAAATTAATCCAGCACAACGCCACCTACAAAACTTACTTTGGCGGGATAACCCGTCGGACTCTTTTAAATGTATAGAACTTTCTAGACTTAGTTTTGGTCAAAACTGTGCTCCTTATCTTGCTACACGAGTTTTAAAAGATATAGCTCTAAACAATCCGTCATATCCTCTTGCTCAGGAGGCCATTTTGTCTCAAACATACATGGACGACATCTTAAGTGGAGTCAATACCTTTGACCAATTGAAAACTCTTTATCTCGAACTAAATACTCTCCTCAATAAACATGGATTCTTCTTGCACAAGTGGCATTCTAATTCCACAGAGTTCCTTAAATCAATCTCTCTTGAAAACAATGGAGAAATAGATTTAAATTTGGAAAACTCCCCGTGTAAAATTCTTGGTCTTAAATGGAATGCTTCCATAGATTCGTTTCAAATCAGTACGTCTCCCTTGCCTAAATTTTCTATTCTAACAAAAAGAATAGTCCTATCGATAATAGCTAGCACGTTTGACCCCCTGGGTATAGTCAATCCTCTTATCGTCCTTGGAAAACTAATTATGCAATCTCTTTGGCAACTTAAGTTAAATTGGGACGATCCTATCACTGATTGCACAGTTCTCACTCAATGGATCTCCTTTGTCAGCATTCTTAGCGAGTTGTCTGACTTCTCTGTCCCTCGACTTCTTGTTGAAAATAAAAACATTTCGAAAGTAGCCCTACATGGGTTTTGCGACGCAAGCTTACTAGCGCATGGATGTTGCGCGTATTTGGTAGCTTACTATTCGGATACGTCTATTTCCTCGATGCTTATTGCCTCTAAATCTAGAGTTAATCCTATTAAAAACAAACTTACTATCCCAAAATTAGAACTTTGTGCGATGGCGCTATTATCTTCTCTCTTTGTAAAAATTGTAAATACTTTGTCCCCTTGTTATAAATTCAACTCTCTTAACCTTTGGTCTGATTCACTCGTCTCACTTTCTTGGGTGAAACGAAATGCAATCGAATTAAATTCATTCGTGTCTAGACGAGTCTTGACTATTCAACAGAATAGCGCAGGCTCTACGTGGAGGCACCACCTTGCCCCCCCCCAGTATGTTAAAATCCATTTAACATCGTGTGTTGATTTCTAACCTTTTTCAAAATTCGAATAATTTCGCGCGTTCTAATTTCCAGATTCCCGCGTCTTTAATTCTACTGTGGTCAAAAGCCCGCCCCTTTCTCGGTTGTTTTTTAGATTTCGTGAAGTGACTTGTCGAGAGCCATCGAAAGAGTATGGGTCGCTCTGTGTTCCTTTCAAAAGGGACATCAATACCTTCAAACCGCTATGTATTTTGTTAGTAGTTAGTGATAGTGAATAAGTACTTAAAATTGTTATACGAGATTATGTAGTCTGTGCATCTGGGGACTGGTAAGGTGACTATTTTCTTAATTAAAATCATTATAACCGCGATATTCAACGGACATCGTTACCCTCGTTACAAAATAATAGAGGTTACCAAATCACAGAACTCCGACTTTGAATATGTGAGAATCTTTCAGAAAATCGCTACTTGTGTCTTGACTAGTATAATATATTTTTTTTGTACCTGTTGTAAGAATATTTATTGTTTATGTTATCTCCTTGAGATTTGTATAAAATTATACAGTGACCGTAGTATTATTGTATTTTATTGTATTTCTGTATCCTATTTTCCCCTATTGAGGGGTGGTCCTTCGATATTTCTTTTCAATCAACTAATGTGAATAATTACTGAACTGGCTATCATCATTAAATTTGAATTACAGTCCTTTGGTCTCCTCGTTTCTCTTGCTGGTTTATTCACACCTGTTGTTTATATTACAGTTTTAACACTATTTCTATGTTTTTACAAACCGATTTTTCACTACACGTTGAGTTAACACTTTAACTACGCTGTTTGCTGTTTTATTGTAATTAATTTTCTCTGCAACGCCCAATTTTTGAGTCACTGATTTAAATATAAATCGAGAACAAACGTTAAATGGTTTTGGTAAATTTGTGTACCAGTGTGTAATAGTTGGAAACTATAATAATTTAAAATTGTAAAAAAGCAATTGTTATGAGTTTTATCGTGTTGTATTATTCGGTTTAAGGTTATATTAGAATTTAGTGTGAAGGTTGTCCGGTGACAGAAATTCGTCACGATGACGTACTTGGAAAAGGTCAATATCCTACGGTTGACAGAGCTGTCAGAAAAAAGTCCGTTTGCACCCTTCACTTTACGACAGTCTTAAAATAAGGTAATCTTAAAAAGACTAGTTTGCGTTGCACCGCTCTCTGAGTATTCCTTAAACTAGTTAAGGAGCACTTAATATTAAGTTCCCGATTGGATCGACTTAAGTTCGACTTTAGAGTAACTAATGCCCGTTTGCACCGTTTGGAATTTAAGCACGCCTTTCGTAAGTGGCTCTTAACTTTAAGCACTTAAGTTTTTAGCTTGTTGCACCGCTGCAGCTTGAGCATTACTTAGTAATGATTTGGCTTTGTATCGAATCACAGTTAGCTTTCACCCGCGTCAAATGTGAACGGTTAACCTAAAAATAAAAAGAAAACAATAAACTTCAGAAATCAGCAATGGTTATGAAATGCCCAGCGCAGGCATAAAAACGAAGCCCTGCTAGCAACTGATTCACGACAGGCACGCTGCTGTTTCTGTAATAATAGTTGATCATTTGGTCTTGTAGGTTTCCTTAATAGGTAAGATTGTACTTCCTCTATCAATCCCAAAACCCGTAAACAGCATTGCTTTGTCACTTGAAATCTTTGAAGATGCAAAGTCGTGGAAATGATCATATCGAGTGTAAAGCATCTCGGGAGGTCTATTATCTCGAGGATATCAAAATCAACTTCGAAAACGTCTTTCATAAAGAAAAGTCTTTCAGGTAAAATCAGCTGTCAACTGCGATTTTAAACTAAGTCGTACTTAAGTCGACCCAATCGGGAACTTAATATTAAGTCTTCCTTAACTAGTTTAAGGAATACTTAAAGAGCGGGGAAACGCAAACTATAGTCTTTTTAAGATTATTTTATTTTAAGACTGTCTTAAAGTAAACGGTGCAATCGGGCATGATTGTCTTAAAAAAGTTAAATCGTCCATTGTGTGGAAATAATTTGGACGAACAAATACCCGTTTCGTAAACCATGTTCTATTATTTGTAACACATATAAACCATCGTTGAAAATATCCATTTTCTTATTAAAACTCAACAAACCACCAGGCAGTAAGCAACTTTTAGGTTAACAGAATTTAAGTTTTCTTATAAGCCTCCGAAATTGACGGCTTAAGTTAAGGGAGGTTTAAATTGAGTTTGACATACGGTGCAACAGAAATATTAACTTTAAGCGGCCCTTGACCCTAAGCTTGACTTAAAATAGTCGGTGCAATTCGTTATTTGTCACTCGAAATCTTTGATAAAATGCAAATTCGTTTATGTCGTTGAAATGATCAGATCGAGTGGAAGCCATCTCGGGTCGAAGTCTATTATTTCGAGGCAGTGGCGGATTTACCACCAGGCTGAGTAGGCTGGAGCTAGGGTGGCAGATTTAAGAGGCGGCAAATTTGGAACTAACATTTTAATGTCTCACAAAAATAAATGAAAAATCATATTTATATACCTAATAATATAGTTCAATATGTAGGGAAGCGTGATGGCACGGACTAGTGATGAGCAAAATCCGTCTTGGTCTTGCGATTTTGCTATACCAAGACCAAGATCATGCATACACTAGCAAGACCAAGACCAAGACTAAGACCAAGACCGAATGAACAAGAATAAGACCAAAACCAAAGTGCAAGACTGAACTAAAAATTACAACTTTCGTTTCAATTATGATATATGAGAATATATGTTTTCAAAACAAAAACTTTTGTGTGTTTAAAATTTCTAGATATGAATTGTTGATCATTTATAATTTTTACCTATCAAAAGACTAGAAAATTTTCCAAAACGACGTATGTAGTAAGTAACAAACTATTTGAGCAAGTTCAAGACTGAATATGCAAGACGAAGACCAAGACTACAAGTATTTTAGCAAGACCAAGACCAAGACCGGACAAGCAAGACCGAGACCGTTACCAAGACTGTCTTGGTATTGGTCTTGGCTCTTGTTTTGCCCATCACTAAGCACGGATGACTTCATAAATATGTCTTTGCTATACTCCCATGCTTTAATTCCATCATTATAAATGCAAGAACTGTACTCATATCCATTACGACATTCACCAATTTTGATAAACCGGAATCTGGACCATTGAAAAGATCTTCGTTCCTGCGGAAACAGAATCTGCAAAACGTTCTTGCTAACTTGTATTTAGCAGTTCGCATAGCTCTATATCTTCACCAGCAACAGCAGTTGACAAAAGCTTCATTTGCTGGAAATGAGTGAGAAATTGTCTAAGATCTACCTTAAGCCAAGAAAACCAAAACGTCTTGGCTTTGTTGTACAAAATGGTATTGTGAAACTTTTATACCGGCTGTGATGGAATCAGCCGGATTCTTACTAGATAATCAAATATATTGCTTTTAAACTTTAAGTAAGCATTGTAGAGGTCGGTAGGGGAGGCAAAATTTGAATAGCCTACTGGCGGCAAGTGTGTAAATCCGCCACTGTTTCGAGGATATCGAGGAACTTCGAAAATGTCATCCAAAAAGAAAAGTTTTTCAGAATAAATCAGCTGTCAAGCATGAAGTGACTATAAAACTATCTTATTTATGCCCGTTTTCACCGTTTAGAATTTGAGCATGCCATTCGTGAGTTGTTCTTAACTTTAAGAAGCACTTAATTATATCACTTGTTGCACTGCTGCAGCTTAAGCATTACTTAGTAAAGAACCACTTAACGCATTGCGTACATGGCAACACTGAGAAAATCTAGTAGCTTATTAGTGGCTTTTCAGATTTGGCTCTGTATCGAGTGACGTTTAGCTTTCGCCCGCGTAAAATGTGAACGATTAACCCATGGAGGCTATACAAGGAGATCGAACTCATACGGGAAAATTGACAAAACCTGTTCTCAAAATCGTCTATCGAAGCAGTTTGTTTTTTCACCGCGGCGTCGCGCATTGTACCTAAGATACCATTTTAAAACTGTCACGACAATAACCTTACTTTTTATATTTTACCAATTTGACAGTAGGCAAATAGTAAACATTACTTGTGAATTATAAAAACTAGAAAATTAAAATTGTTAAAAATTGATAATGTTGTTGAAATTTATTGCAATAGTGGTTGGTAGTACAGATTATTTAAAAGCAAGACGTGAATTGAATTTAATCTAAGTAAACCAGAGTTTTTTCAGTTACTAAAAATAATAAGAAATATTCAAAAATAAAAATAAAGTAGGAAAGGAAATATTTATTATGATAGACTTAAATTATATACCTTACTTGTGAAAAGTCTAGAAAAAGCACAATTGCACAAAAAATACTTTACTTTTGCTGATGACATTATTATGTTCTATACAAGTACAATTTAAGAGAACTGGAAGAAAAAAGGTAAACAAAGATTTGAAGAAAAACCAGAGATGGTTGATAGGGAATAAGTTGTAATACTAATTTGAAAATATTACTGGCATATTCTTTATACAAAAAAATATGAATTCAGTTGATATTCAGATAAAAATAGAAAATGGAAATTTAAATAAAGTGAGAACATACATTGAAGCAAATATATACATCAAATAGAATAAAATTTATGTTTGCCAATTATTGGTGCACTTTACCAATGTAGGGATTACTAAAACCATAAGACATTGAAACTAATCGGTGACACTTATTTCTTAGCAATCTTCAGCTACCTAATTCCAGTGTGACACACTTGTAGTATAAAATTCATAGATAAAACACAGAGGATTCAAAATAGTGTAGAGAATGTTTTGTGCAAGTTCAGTTACAGAATGTCCACAGTTATATATTTTGTGTACGTACTTAGGTATGTATTTTACTAATTGTGACTTTCCACTGTGTTTGCTTCATTAGGAAATAAACTTTTGTAAATTGCAATTTTTGTATTTTTAAAATAAAGTACTTAAAAAAATTATTTTCATGTACGATACGGAATTATTTAAATATATTTTATATTGAAAATCTGTGCATGAACTAATGTCAGTAGAGTAACTACACCAATACTGTGACACAAACCGGTTTTCAGAACCTGTTTAGCCGGTTTTGAGAACCTGTTTGTAGAGCCGCTTTTTTAGTTGTTAACCTTCAGTTTATTTATATACGTCAAATGAACGGATTGACCTCTAGACACCACTGGATACCGAGTAATTTGAACCTGTTTGTAGATCCAGTTTGACCATGTTCACCTTGATCACTAACTTTGTGGAACCTTGAAACAGGTTTTTGTGTGACCTTAGAATCGGTGACCTTTGTTGAGGTGACGCTTGGGATTTTTAGATCTCATTTTGTTTTTCAATTAAGTAGTGGGAAAAAGCTGAAATGCAAGTGGTGGGGAAAAGCTGTATAAATTTCGATACAATAAGATTTCTGAACGTTAAAAAGTGTTTGTTTACAAAATGGAAGAAGTGAAAGAAGCAGTGCAAAGTTTAGTATATGACTTTAACAAACATGAAAGAATGTTTGATCGGGAGCAGATATATGGTAGGGGAAGGATATACACAGTAGAAGAGTGTATGCAGCAGGCGAAGAAGTACAGAAAAGGAGCTGACGCTTGCAAAAATTTTGTAAAAGGATTAATTTGCATTGTATGTTTAATGCAGTTATTGAAACACTTAGATTTGGAAAGATGGATGTATGAATACAATCACTTACTTCCGGAGGAACTTCGCTTGAAGAATGAGGAGGAGGAGGAGGAGGAGGAGGATGGTGTCTATGAACAATACGAGGAAGAAAATAATATGTTATCATAAAATAAAAAATCAGTAAAATATTTTAAGTGTTTTATTTATTCATCAAATAGTACAATTTATAATTTCAGTGCATATTTACAAAAATGACAATTTTCTTGTGCACTGGCAGGTCCATCCCAATGAGTTATCCAATCAGGACGATTATAGTGAACAAAACAAGGTAATCTTATTTGCAATTGAAAGTTGGATTGAAAGGCATATGGAAGTTTATGCCAAATATCCAGCAGAACGAAAGGTCTCACATTCTCTATTAGGTATTCAATTGGAAGCTCTTTAAATTCTTCGGTAGTGAAATCATGAAACGATTTCTTGCACAAAAACTTAGTCATGTTGTGAAATGTTTAATTTTTATACCCAACTCCTCCTACTTATATACCCAACACCATCATCAAAAAGTGGTGGGGAAAAGCTGTATAAATTTCGAGCAAATAAGACTCTGAAAGTTAAAACTGTTTACAAAATGGAAGAATTGAAAGCAGCAGTGCAAACGTTAGTATTTGACTTGAATGAACGAGAAAAAGTGTATGAGCGGGAAGCAGTATATGGAATGGGAAGAAAATACACACACGAAGAGTGTATGCAGCACGCGGATAGGTATAGACAAGGAGCTGACGCTTGCAAATATTTCGCGAAAGGTGTGATTTGTATTGTATGTTTAATACAATTATTAAAACACTTAAATTTGGATAGATGGATGTACGAATACAATCACTTACTGCCGGAGTTACTTCGCTTGAAGAATGATGGGGAGGAAGAACAGGAAAAATAAAAATGTAATTATGAAATAAAAAATTAATGAAATTTAATTATTGTTTTATTTATGCATTAAATAGTTATTATACAAAAAATATACATTTGTTACTGCACATATACATCTATCATTCATATGGTAAAAACATGATGGATCCATATGTTCCAATTTCGGTTGTTCATCAAATTCATAAACGGGAACTGTCGAAAATGTTCTTAAATAATTTGCCTTTTCTTTACCTTTGACATAAACCGCTTCAACGTTGGTAAGCAAATCTTGAAACAAGACACCAAAAGTATGAACAGGTGTAAATCCGGCGTCCCAATTTATGTAATGATGATTTGTCATTAACCAAGTAGCCTGTTTGTGTAAATCTGGAGGTAACATCTTCATCGGAAATGGAGGTTTGAAAACGTAATGACAGAATTTTGAACCATCAAAAGCTGCAAACTCCTTTACTATAAGTTTGTTATTTCCGATTTTGAATCCTTGAATATCCACAACCAATTTCATATTTTTAACTTGATTAGTTCTTTTATAACTCGCTGATGTTTCTCATAGTAGTTTAAATCAGATTGAAGTTGTTTTAATTTTATGAGATAATTATGTAATCTCTTTCGATATTCGTTAACCATTATAAACTGTAAACTTGAACCGAATGTGAAAATATATATATATACAAAATATAAAGCATGCGCACTATATTTGTCTTACAATTTTTGTTAGAGGATTATACATAAACTCTTTTTCATGTAAAATTAAGCAATACGCCGTTACATTATTACCTACTGACTTTTTCGTTTCAAATTCAATACGGAGAACAACAGATCCACTTTGAATGATTTCCTTTTGCCGAGAACAATCGATATGAACAATGGGAGCTTTTTGTTTGAATTCCTCAGGTGTGAATATTGGTTGATTTGTTTGAATGTGATAATAGGATTCTTGAAAATTAGCAAACATTTCATACAACGTTGCGAAACGGTTAGTATCAAAGTCCAAATTTAAATCATGATAAGGATAACGTTCTGAATTAAGAAAGACGCGCATATTCGTTAATGTACAATGATCAAATTGACTCATATCTTTCAATAATTCTCCCTTACGACCAGCCTGCAGTGCTACTATGATATGTCGAGGACTTTCTAATTTAGTTGAAGTTTTGACAGGCCAAGTATGACGTGTCGAATCATTTAAAGTGGGATATTCGATTATTTCCCAACTTCGAAACTTGATAGGGAGATCGACATTGCTTTGAATAATTTTATTTAAACGAAGTTGTTCTCGTAAGTTAGGTGTTATATGAGGAACATTCCAAGATAATTTATTAATTTGAATTTTCGGCTTTTCGCTATTATCGTTCGCGATAACCGCATCTATATCATCTTTATCGCGAATTAACACCAACTGCTGTCTCATATTAAGTACAATTTTGCGAAAATCCTCGAATAAT
Organism: Lochmaea crataegi; assembly: GCA_947563755.1. Classification (NCBI taxonomy): domain Eukaryota; kingdom Metazoa; phylum Arthropoda; class Insecta; order Coleoptera; family Chrysomelidae; genus Lochmaea; species Lochmaea crataegi. The sequence continues at coordinate 106,526,386 of OX387422.1, forward strand.
CCACACCATACTTTCAACGGTATGCAAACATTAAAGTTTCCATTGCCATCAAGAAGAATCTTACCATCTTTGGGAAACCATCCTCCGTTTTGCAGTAATTTACTCTCATTGTCAGTGAGCGACAAATAATTTTTTATTGTGGAAACCAAACCTACATTTCTAACAGAATCTATTACAACACCATTCAATTCATATCGTAGTTCTCGAAACAAATAAGCAATACCGTTGTTGATAAGTTGAAATTTTGTGGGTACTTTGTCTTGATCAGTCAAGATTTTACCTTCTAAATAAAGATAACTATTACATGGTAGTGTGTATGCATCCAAATCTTGAATAGGAATTCTGATTTCATCATTATAATTTAAATTACTAGAAGTATAAGGTTGGTAGGTATGGAACTGATAATCTTCAATGGTATTATCAATAAATGGTTCACCCGAAACGTGTAACATTTCCATTATACTAAAACTTGAAATCCAACAGACTGTAAAAATTTACGATTTTCTGATGTTAACCGATCAGTCACCAGTATTGCACTGTTTTTTCGACGTTCGAATTGCCTTTTATATGGTTGATATGGATGTTCCGAAAACCGCCAAACCATTATTCTATTCTTCGCAGATGTAGTCGAACCGTTATAGTTTCTTTGCGAAAATTGATCAAAGTTCCAACCTGATTGAGAATTCTCACAGTAATGTTGTTGATAGTTTTGATGTTTACTGGATAATAGAGTATTGTTAGTGGTTGTTCCACTATTTTATACCCATTTGGAACTTGTGGGAAAAATTGATGAATAATGTGAACTGGTTTTCCATTGAGGAAAGAACCAACCGCAATGTTACAGTCAATACAAATGGTATTCACTTGTAAAATGTTGACACTTTTAGAAGTATGAATTACATTTGGACTTAGTTTTCGTCTGGGAAATCCCAAAAGATGACCTATAGAATTATCAATGTCAAAATTAATCCAAACACTACTTTTAATTGTAAGTGTTGATGTTCGTGGATCTGCTCTAATACGAATACTAACTCCAGTCTGAAACAGTTCCCGTTCAATAATTTGTATTATATCATTAATTTCGTATGCTCCAACGGGAATTTCAAATTTATATTCATCATGATCACCCCACACCAACACATTATTTTGCTCATGTACGTTACTAATACTATTGAAACTATCAAAATTTGCTAAACCTATTTCATAGTCAGCATTTTCGTCTAAATAAATAGGGGGTTTAAAATCATCACTTAAAACTGATGATTCTCCACTCAAAGTAAATGTGTATGACATAATGATCCAACTGAGTGACTAAATAAAAACCGTAGACAATATTGACCGCACTGATGTGAATTAAATGATTGTAGCACATCATAATTATAGTTTATATCAACCAACCCATCACTCTTAAAATATCTAACTAATTCTAATGGAGGGGGTAAATTACCGTAACTATCAAAATAAATCACATGCTTGTCATGTTTAGTGTAAGCAGTCCAGTGAGTTCCACTTCCACTTGTACCATCAAGATTGACTATACCTGACTCATATTTTTTTATTTTACTAGGTAACGTATCCCGCATGAAAACACCACGAAAATTAGGGATATATTTTGCATACTCTTCTAGCTCAATATTTGTCATCGCATGACGTGGTAAGCTCAGCGAAATTTTTTTGGATTCCAAACTTTTTTTTTTTTTTCAAACCATATCCTTTATAGGGTCGTAGATAGAAACCTTGACCTACTTTTACCGCTTGCTCCATTGCTGCGTTATGTCTTTGTTGTTCAGTTAGTTGTTCACGATTGGCTTTAGCATCATTCACTGCTTTTGCAATTCCAGCTGCACCGCCCCCAATAGCTCCTAATGCTCCTAGTAATGGTAACAGTAATGGTAAGAAACCACCCTTTTTTGGAGTTCGAATGGTACGTTTTTTCCCAACTCTCTTTTTTTTCATTCCCATTCCAATTTTACGCTTAGCTTTCATAGCTGTAGTAACAAACCAAGCAGCCGCTTTTTCGCCTGTTTTAGCGTCTTTCGCCTTTACTCTTTCCCAAGCTTTGTGTTCTAAAATCTTATCTGCCAGATGTCGCTTACTCAAATCTTTATTTTGAGAATAAGCAATGTCGTGCTCTTTGCACGCTTGATCCAAAGGATTAATTCCCAAGTTTCCTTGTCGTAGTCTCTCCTCTAACCGAGTACCAGGACCACAAAATTCGTACCCAGGTAGATGCAGTTCAACAGGAAGCTTGTTGATGAGAGTATTAATGAAACCTCTTCCTACTTTTCTGGTTCGTTTCATTCTAAGTTCTTATATATAGTGACATGTGCTTATATACCCTCAGTCAACATGAAGATTCATAAACAACAACTTTCACTACCCATTAAAAATTATGATGATGGAGTGGTTAAACAAATTGGAAAACATGGTGCAATGTTTGGAGGAGATTCGAAAAGAGGGCTAATTATTGGTCCTAGTGGATGTGGAAAAACAAATGTTATGTTATCGTTAATTGATCATCCTAATGGTTTGAGATTTGAAAATGTGTATGTTTACTCGAAAAGTCTACAGCAACCAAAATATACTTATCTAAGAAATCTAATTCAACCCATAAAAGAGATTGGCTATGAAGAATATGATAATGCAGAAGATGTTATTTCTCCAGACTTAATTAAAGATAATTCTATAATAATTTTTGACGATGTTGCTACATGTAATCAGAACATAATGCAAAGTTATTTTTGTTTTGGTCGACACAAATACACAGACTGCTTCTATTTATGTCAAACATATTCGGCAATACCCAAACAGCTAATTAGAGATAATGCAAATCTCTTAATAGTCTTTCAACAAGATATGACCAATTTGAAACACATTTATGATGATCACGTTAACGTTGATATGTCATTTCAAGATTTGAAAAATTTGTGTTCGTTTTGTTGGCAAGATAAATTTGGATTTCTCACAATTGATAAAGATTGTACAATGACGTCTGGTCGATATAGAAAAGGGTTTGACATTTTTGTTAGTATATAAATAGTATTGATGGGAACATACACCTAGTAGTAACCATGGAGACACAATTAGCGAAACAACTCGTAAAGGCACGCCAGGCTTTAAAGAAAAAATATAAGAGTTTGAAAAGTGATATAGTTCAATCTCAATCTCAGTTAGAACAATCATACCAACCAATTACGCGACCACTTGAGGAATTGGTGTCCGCTCTAAAGGAACCAATTCAACAATCGATTAAAGAAGAAAGAAAATCAATGTCACCTATAACACCTAAATCGCAAATCACCAAATATAATAAATTAGCGTATCTAACTACTCCCCCTGCTCGACCACTATTCAATAGCACTCAGCTAGAGAATATGATACCTGCACCCGAAGAAGTGTTTCAATCTCAAATCGATCATAATGATGATGAGATTGATAAGAGTCGCGACGACCAATTCATTGATGATACCCTTTCTCAATTTTATCAAACTTTATCCAATCCTGAGGTGTATCGCGAATATTTTGATCAATTCAAAAGTCCTCTGCCTCGAGAGTATATTGAAGGAATGGTACGTGACGTAAATGGTAAATATGATCATGATTTGGGTTTATTTCACGATCCTATCAAAGAAAAGTTTTATATCGGAGATTCTGAAGTAGATTTTGAAGGTGCAAATATTTCAGTTAAAAATATTAAATACCCTGGTACTGTAGGTCTGTACGATTTACTGTTTTTGAAAAATCCTACATTACAGAATCAGAAAGATATTGACAATTACGTGGATATTATAAAACGAACAAACGCTATCCATCGAAATTATGATCCTGACTTGCCTATTAAGAAATTTGCCAATGATATCAAAGATAAATATCTTTTCATTATAAAACCGAAACTTAAGCCACCTGTAAGAGCAAGATCTGGTACGCAAACTTCCGCTATGCTGAGAAATGTAATTACTAGAAATATGGCAAGGAGGGGAAAGGGAATGACAATGATGAAATATTCGTCAAAGCCCGTAGACTACAAATATTTTGATGACTACAATGAAATAGTTGAAAGATTGAAATTACTTTTGAGTTCAAAGAATGCGGGTAGTTCTGCTCATAATAACGAAATAGTTTCGATTATAGAAGAATTACGTGAAGGAAAAATAATCCTATAAATGGAGCATTTACTCCGCAACTGCTCAGTTTACATCATGCCTATCAACAAGTTTAATCAACATTTTCTTACTATCGACGAAAGTAAACCTCAAGATGTTCCATTTTACATATGTCAACCATCTAAGTATCATAGTAAATGTATACTTTACATTCATGGAAAAAACAACCCAAATTTAAGTAAAACTAATTATGTATTAGATGATTTAACCACTGTGTACACTTTTCCGATAACCGGAAAGGTTGAAAGTATTCAATGCTATCCATCACCTTTATTTGTTTCATATAAAAATCATAACAACCCCATTAATCAGTTACTAGAAAATCAAATTGTAACTAAAGGAGATAGAATAGAGTTTGAACTTCATTCCCAAGGGTCGATGAGAAGTGATTGTTATGTTCAATTTGTTATTCAAGTTCCTCTAGGAAAAAGTGTATAAATACACATTTATTCAGTGTTAGTTTTATTTCAAACATGCCTCTCAACAAGTTCAATGAACATTATTTGAGTCCGGCTGAACTAACTGCTCCATTTTATATTTGCGACTCATTTGATTATCATGTTAAATGTCTAGTTCGTTTGCGAGGTGAGAAGAAACAAAGTTTGAATAAAGAGTACTATGTACTAGATAATGGGGGTATTGCTTTCAAATTTAAGTTTGCTTGCATAATTGAAAGTGTATCACATTATACAGCAGACGGAGTGGTGCTAATAAATGATATTGAATCTAAATTCAATCAACTAGCTACCAAAAATATTATAAAAGGAGATATAATTAAGTTTAAATTAGGAACGCCAGCTGCTATCTGCATTGAACTATTGTTACAGTGTCCGTTAGTGAAAAATGTCTAAAGCACAAGTAATACAAGAATTACATGCTCCAGCTCGAATAAATTATAGAAGACGACATGTTATTGTGAAGGGTCTACACGATTTGATCCAGGCAGACTTGGCCATTATGTCACCACATGCCAAAGAAAACAAGGGATATAATTATATTTTAGTTGTAATCAATGCATTTAGTAAATATGTTTGGGTGGAACCTGTCAAGAGGAAAACAGGAAAAGAAATTACAAATGCTATGAGAATTATACTGAGTAAAATGAAGACCACACCTGCTAATCTACAAACCGATAATGGAACTGAATTTTACAACAAAGAATTTCAACGATTAATGCAAACATACAATATCAATCACTACAGTACATTTTCAAATCTCAAGGCTAGTATTGCAGAAAGAGTAATTCGAACGTTGAAAACACTATTATGGAAGCGATTTAGTATGGAAGGTTCTTATAAATGGTTAAATATTCTTCCAGAAATTGCTGCAAAATATAACAATACCAGACACTCTACAACGGGTGAAATACCCAGTAAAATTAATGATAAAAATGCCAAATATATTGTTGTATTCAACAACATCAAAACCATTGATCCCAAACCAGCAAAATTTAGAAAAGGTGATTATGTTCGTATCAGCAAATATCGACACGTGTTTAAAAAAGGATACACTCCCAACTGGACTACTGAGGTTTTCAAGATTAAATCTGTTAAACTCACCAATCCCACTACTTACATTTTGGAAGATGAGAAAAAAGAAGAAATTCGAGGGGCATTCTATTCAGAAGAGCTACAAAAAGTGAAATATCCGGATGTTTTTCTAATTGAAAAAGTGTTGAGAAAAAAAGGTGATCGGTTATTAGTTAAGTGGCTTGGAATGAACTCTCAATCATGGATAAATAAAAATAGTATTGTATAAATTGTAATAATTTTGAATAAAAAACGTATACGTTATACTTTTGTTTCATTGAAAAAAAAAAACACAAAGAGTTAATTTAAATTATTTATTCGTTGACATACTTTATTTCTGTGACTTACATCTAATATAGGATTAATAATAATAGCAGCTTCCTGTATTCGACGTTGAAATCTCAAGTCATCGTGATATCTCAATTCGCATTTTCGGGTGCTTTTGTAAGCGAAAGCCCAGGTGATCAATAAGTGAATGTGAACATTTTCATTGAATCTTACTTTCTTCATTCTTCAACATATGAGGATATTTATAAATCACTTCCAGAGCCAAGCTGTATGTTACACAATTTATATATTTCACAGAGTCCATTATGTTGAGAGCTGAGTTTACAATGTTCTCACTATCCACACCAAGTTTTAAAATTTTAAAACAACTATAAAATTGTTGATTCTTCAGTAGCTCCAAATTATACGTTATTAATGGATGTAATTTCCATAATTCCATTATACAATCAGATTCCAAATAAATACTGGAATGATCTGTCACTATTTTCCATTCAAAATTTGTTCCATATATGGTATAGTCATTTGTTACAGCTTGAATTGAAGATAGAAGTTCATACCATTCCACTTCAGTCAATTCAATAGTATTATCCTTTCCGAATATTCTAACACATGGTTCAAAGTTCAATTCATGAGATATGCTAACCACTATGAAGATGTTATTAGTCAAATGAATTATTTTCCCACCTAAATACATTTTCTGTGGACATGTAACCATACTGAATGTGTTTTGAATACTAACGAGAAAAAAAAAACACTGAAATATATTTATAAATTTTATTGATACATACACTAAAATATATTTATAAAGTTTATTTATACATACACTGAAATATATTTATAGTTTATTTATACATACACTGAAATATATTTATAAAGTTTATTGATACATACAAATACATATAACTACTTTAAACTATAATGACCCCAAGGTAAAGTATTGATTGAATCATGTAATATACAACGCTTATCGTCTAATCCATTCAAACCCACTTTTGTTTGCTCTATGCTGTAAACATTATGAGCATATGAACGAATTGTACGTTGCGAAATAATTTTATCTTTGTTTTCCCTCAAACAGTTGATGTAGTCATCGAATGTAATCTTATTTTCAATGATGCTCGATTTAACACCCTTTGATTTTTTAACCAACTTTGAATCCTGTACCTTATAACTATACATTTTTGATCTTAATCCTACAAAATGAGTAATAATTCTACCATTTGCCTCATCTTTCATTAAACCAGGGACTTTTTTATTACAAAGTAGCATATTGTACGGATTATTAACACCATATTCGCTAGTATCAAATCTGTTAATGTTAGGTTTTATCACTTCCTCGAAAATATCATTACATTGAATTTCATAAATAAAACTGTCGGTATCAGTATATAAAATTTTACAATAATCCTTTAATTGAGGTAACATGAAATCATAGTGAAACTCATACATACAAGTTTTTGAAATATCTAAAATAGACATTCCTATGTACAAGGGTTTGTTGAAATAAAGTTCTGCTTTCTTCAATTCGATTGCCATTAACTGACTTTCTTCATCGAATACAGTTCTTCCAGTAAACTTTGGACTAGCTATCAAGTTTTTTGCTCCATACCTTCCCTCCCATTGACTAACCAATTTAACAATCCGATGTTTTCTAATATTTTCCATTGTTTTTCCATATATTGAATTTACGTTGAGTTTAAAGTAACCTTTTTCGAATTCATTTTTAGCTTTTTTCCTAAAGCTTGTATTTAAATCTACATAAGGTTTCAACCACGTTGATTGTGAGAATTTAAGTACCCTATGAATTTTTGTCAACACCAACCCATGTGCTAGAGCTTGTTTTAAAGCCCGAAAATGAATGATATATTTGTTTTTGTTATACAGAGTGGTCAACAGTTTCGGTAATTTGGAGCCTTTGGGTACTCGATGTTCAGAACAAAAAGGAAAATCTCTATGAATATCATGCAGATCCTCCGGATAATCCAAATCCACTTCCAAAATGTATCCTTCGGGACTGTCGTCAGGTATGTCACTAACATTAATGTTTGTGTCAACCCACTCAAAATTTCCATATGGCAGTGGTTGACACATTGCCCATCCGTACAGTGCATTGATATCCAGATAAAGTATAAACTTGTCCGGCTTCGAATTATCATATTTCCTCATATATTTATTGTTAGCTTCGGAATATCGACAGCAGCATTGACTTATTCCTCCCCGGATTGCATTTTCAACAAACAGTATCATATCAACATCCTGTAATAGTTCTAATTCGCACTTAGTATATTTTAACATACAGTCCCATGAATATCCAGGAATGGTATAGTACCAAGCTGGATCTAAGCCGCTAGTGGAATACCCAATATTTCGAAAATTCTCAAATACATCTGATAAAAGCATTATATCAGTTTTCAGGTACAAATCAGAGTATTGACCTAAATTTTGAATATTAAACAATTGCCATACATTCTGAGCATGTTTATATCGCTCCTCAGTGATTTCTTCATCGCAGAGTTTATTATAAAATTCATTTGGCTCGGGTAATTCAGTTTCTTCAAGTTTTTCCAATTTATCTATATAGTCATAGCAAAATACTCCTTTTTTTGTTAAAAGTTTGAACTGTTCATCACTGCAGTCTCTGAATTCATGTTTTGTATTGTTCAAGTTTTTCTCATCTAAATTTTTCACCAAACTATCAAGTGAGGAATTCAGAAAGCGAATTGAATCTATAAACCTGAATTTAATATTATTCGAAATATGATTAGTAAACGAAATATATTTTTCTTTATTGATTGGTAACAATGAAATTCTACCTAGTTTAGCAAGATCTCTTATAAGGAAATGTGAATCATAGCCACTCAAATTATGAAAAATAGTGGGGACACAAAATTTTTTTCTAAAATTTACGTTGCACATTTTATGTGCAAAACCTCTAAACTCGCCTGTGAAATGATTATGATCGCGAACAATAATATCAACATTTGTAAATTCAGTTTCACAAATATGACATATTTTAGCATTTACTGTTGTCCTATTTTCATCCATGGGAATTATATTTTTAAATTTAGAATAAATTATTTCAGCACATATTTCCATTTCATGCGCAAACCATTGCATACAATCTATTCCACGATAACTGTTAAAGTATGAAAGAGAATTATCATATTCACATTTAACGTAATATCCGCAGCTATACGCAATATGTTTTTGATATTTAGTTGTTTTCTGGAAATTATGTTCAAGAGGTTGTAACATACATTCAAAATCAGCATAAATAACAAAAGGTGTTCGTTGTTTATTTGAAAAATTTTTGAACTTTACAATTTTCTCTTTTGGAATGTTTATTTTGGAATCATTGATTTTTTCACATAAATTTGAATGATTAGTTAACACTTCCTGATTAGAAAAATAATTTAAACATCTTTCACATATAAACTTCTTATGACCATCTTTATTTAATTGTACATTTAATAACCTAGATAAATTTTTAATCCAGCAATAATGGTATTTTATTTCAATACGTTCATCGTCTAATGGATCAGGAGCATCATAATCGTTTAGTTTAGGAAAGTATATATTTTGAATTAATAATAAATTAATATGATTTGTTTTTTTGTCTTTTGTTAAACGTAATGGAATTACGTTATAATTTTTCCCGATCAATTCCAAACCGTAAACATTAACAGATAGTTTATTAATCTTTTCAAAAAGATGAATTTTATTAAATTGCATTGGAATTTCAAGTCCTTCTAATTTCAATACTTGACTATAATGCGGATATGATGTTAAACGATTTGAATTTTTATTTCCAACAGGATACAGAGCACTTACAATACTCCAATAAAAACAAGCTTCGTCATTATAATTATGTACGTTTATACAAGCCTTTTTATTTGCTATAAAATGTGGTAATGAAATGAAAGATGAACCGTTTCCTATTTCTAATTTATTAATATTGACTGATAGTGATACAACTCTTTTTAAAGCCCATCCTGAATCTTTTTCTTGAAATTCTGACAATTTAATTCCGATAAAGACTACTACACGATCCATGAACCATTCATATATATTAGTTGAATTATCTATCACACTATTCTCAGTATGGAAGTATTTTATATCTGTTATGTTTTTATTCAAATTTTGCTTCATAAACTCTGCACAGAATGTTGTATTTACTTTAATTAAGTTATAGTTTTGTAAAGCATCAACTATTTTTCTATAAAATATTTTAAAAGAATCTATCAAAAATTCGTCCGCATCTAAATGTTTTAGGTTTATTATTACTCCAGTTGTTACTCTATTATTATATATTGAAATTAAATCTTCCCACTTGACTGTATCTGTGCTTTCCTTACCTATTATCTCTAATTTTATATATATAGATTTCAAATGACCTAATTTGGTTAACCATTTCTTTTTTTTACCAATAGATATACTAGAACGGATTTTTTCAGAGCATAAGTTAATAGCAATCTTTACATGATGCAACCATACTTTACTTTCCTGTACTGTAAAATCAGGATATTTTTCAGAAAATTTTTCAATTAATTTACTTACATCACTAAATATTTTATCTGACATAATTATAGGTTACTATTTACAAATTTAAACAATTCCGCTGGATTTCCTTTACCGGTATCCTTTTGTCCAATGTACACTAGGGAATATTTCCCGTTTCCCAACTCTACCAAAAAATCTTTCAAAAATTTCGTTGATCGTGCCGGTAAAAAAACTGTGTTGTCATTCAACTCTACTAAAACTACTTCTCCATATTTTGAGTTCACTATTCTAGCGGTGGTAATTTTATAAGGAGTATCCTTAGCTAATGTATTCAGTTTCACAATCGATTTATCTTCTACTTCTAAAAGAAGATGTTTATTTATAGCTTGCATATCCATTTTTCACTGGAAATACATATTGTTTACGGAATTGATATCATTGAAATAACAGTATATTTACCTTTTGATTTGTAGTCACTCTCTTACTTTGATACTACTTGTAAGCACTGTGAATACTACTGATACCTTCTGTTATTTCAACCGGGTTTTTATATAACTCCAATATGATCACGTGATCTTAAAAACTGCAGTTTCAACTTCTTATCCTTAACCTTCACTTGATTACTTGTTTTCAATATCAACAGACTTAAACATTGCTACCACTTATGTGGCAGCGAAAAGCACCAATGACCATAAAGGTCAGTTAATTTTTGTCTCGTTACCGTGCAATTAGTAACAACAAAAAACTTGTTTCACCTCATATTTTTTCCTGAGTATCTTTTGAAAGTATATACTTGTTTTTTTATGTCTACAGAGATTGTTGCCCTTCACTTTAACTTGATTACTTGTTATTCAGAGTTACAGATTAAATCGTTACCACTTATTTAATTGGTAGCGAAAAAGTACCAATGATTAAAGGTCAGTCAATTTTTGTCTTGTTACCAATTGTATAATAAGTAACAACAAAAAACTTGTTTCACCTCATATTTTTCCCCGAGTAACCTTTGAAAGTATATACTTGTTTTTTTATGTCTACAGAGATTGCATTTAAGCCGACGCACTTCAATTTTCAACACATTCTCAAACACAGTGTTCTTCGAAACAAGATAATATTTTTAACATGGTTTCAAAACGCGTCAACGTACATTCTAACGTGTTAGTTACACCTAAGAAGCAAAAAGTTTTGCCGAATTTGCAGCCGTTGGAGCAAATGTCGAAAGAAAATCAAGTAAGTATTTCCAACTATAATCATTTTTTTTATTTACATATGTATTTTTCTTATAGCCTATCATCGATTTGAGTTCTTCAGACATCGAAGCTTTTTTTTCGTCTGATCCTGTTGGTCCGTCCTCCTCGTCCTCGTCCTCCTTCTCCCCCTCCTCCACCTCCCCCTCCTCATTGAAGCAGATTCCTCCACATCTAAAAGATATAAAGGAAAAAAATTATAGGAGTCTCGAATTTTTTACTAAGAATGATGTGGAGTTAACTGCACTTGACGATCAATTAACTTTAATCGTTAATGAGTGCAGTAGTCGGGAACAACTCATTAAAACGATTGATGAACAGGTTGCAAATATGCAAAAACAGCTAGCAAATATGAGAAAAGAGAAGAAGAAATTAGAGGAGTTAAATCGCTTAGCTTTGGAGCAACAATTACATATTTTTGAAACTGGCAACCAAATACAAAATTCAATAAACAATCATAAAACATCATGCTAATTTTTTGTTTTTTTTTTCATCCCGTTCTTATCAATTTATTCCAAATATTCAAGAAAACGGGAAAAGGAAGTGAAATAGTACACGTTCACGCCAAGAAAATTCTGTAAAAATATTCATTTAATGTCGTGACAACATTTTAGTGTTTAAAAATGTTCATGTTTATACCTGGCCTATGAAAATATTTTAAATTGATTCAAGATATTAGCGCCTCCGGCCGAAATGTCGGTTTCGAGATAATGAGAAATAGAGAGAGGAGATTTTATTATGGTTTAAAATACACGCGATAAGTTACAATTCACTCACTAATAAGAAATTTTGAGATGACATTTTAGATATACAATACTGATATTTTTGCTAAAGTATGAGGTATGGAAATATATTATAATACAATTTTAACAGATATATTTCCAGAATTTTGATAATATTTCTAACTCTAGTCTGAGTTTGATGTAAAAATTCACCACATAAAACATAATATTTCTATTTCTCTCTCAACAATAATTATTCCGGTACTATGCATGAACTGTAATTTATCTAAAGACTCGCTATTCTACTACTGTTGTAAAATTCCAATTTATTTTTAAACTAACTTTCGAAGGGTTTAGAATTAAAAAAACAGATATATTCTTAGAATTTTGTTAATATTTACGACTCTAGGATGAATTTGATGCATTACAGAAATAATTCTAAGCAATATGCAATTTTTTAAACTTGACGTAAAATATTAAATCAATATATAGTTGAGGAGATGTAAGGCGGCGTTAGTCATCATAAATGTATCATTGACTACCTTGCCACGGTAAATCTCCTCAACTATACTATTATATTTACCTAATTTTTCCCTTCTCTGGCTGGCTGGCTGGCTATTTCGTTCAGCCGTTTCCGTTCAGACAACCTCCATTTTTTCTTCGCAGATTTTGATAGCTTTGGAGGAACCTGTCTTATCACATTCCTTGCTTCAACATTTGGAACGTACGTCGGAGAATCAGGTTCGTCATCCCAATTTTCCTGTTCTTCTATTTCTTCTATCTTCCCCTCACAATTCATTTTTAAATTTTTACTAAAACTGGAACTACACTGAAATGATTTTCTGTGTCTATATATATACAGAAATTTCAACAACTTTCTCTTAAAAGGGACTTACCTTCACCAAAAAAAAAACTGGAAGCTACATCGCCCTGGCATTGAAAACGTTTATTCACTTAATCAGTCTGGGAATTTTATGTCTGACCTTATTGAAGGTGGTTTTGTATCAAAATATTTTGTATTTAAACCAACGCAATTTCTTCCAATCTTTAGTTTATTTTTTAAATATGACTGTTAATGTTTTTGATTTTTCTAAAGTGTTAACCAAGCTTTCCTATGTAAAAAATGTTGATTGAAACTCCAGTAAGTATGTGTTTTATATGCAAAATTTTAATCCTCATAAAAGTATAACCTCGGATTTTTTTTTACTGTCTGAATATATTTTTAAAATTGCAGAGTGGTTATTGAAAATACTTCTAATTTATGATAAACTATTTATATTTCTCTCGTATGGATAGTGTTATAAATTCTTGGCGATAACATTTAATTGTTTTCTAGACAATCTATATGTTTATGCAAAACAGTTTTTCGTTATAAATATTTAATAAATGTATAGTAGGTAATAGGTCTGCCCTCGTGTAAAAAGGTATCTACAAATACTGGGGTATAACTATTTTCAGGTAATTTTTTTAATAATAACCATTTTTTACCTTGCATCTTTGATATAAATATTGTGTTGGTAGTAACGGCCTTTTCTGTTATAATGTGTATCGGAAATTCTGTTTTTATGTAACGAGCTACCCTTGCATCTTTGTTATAAATATCTAATAAAATATTATGATTGTTCTTAAGTAAAAAGGTATACAAATATACAAGGTATCCAAAAATATAGGGGTACCCCTATTTTAAGGTTAATTTGTTTCTCGTTGCCGATTATGTAATAGAAAAAGTTTAATAACGCTATACATACATCAATTGGAGGTTAACTTACGTATTTGGTATCCAGTGGTAGTGTATACAAACTAGAGGTTCAACTAATTTGTATCTGGTTACCAGTTATGTAATAGGTAGCGACAAAGTTTAATAACGCTAGACATACATCAATTGGAGGTTAACTTACGTATTTGGTATCCAGTGGTAGTGCATACAAACTAGAGGTTCAACTAATTTGTATCTGGTTACCAGTTATGTAATAGGTAGCGACAAAGTTTAATAACGCTATACATACATCAATTGGAGGTTAACTTACGTATTTGGTATCCAGTAGTAGTGTATTCAAACTAGAGGTTCAACTAATTTGTATCTGGTTACCAGTTATGTAATAGGTAGCGACAAAGTTTAATAACGCTCTACATACATCAATTGGAGGTTAACTTACGTATTTGGTATCCAGTGGTAGTGTATTCAAACTAGAGGTTCAACTAATTTGTATCTGGTTACCAGTTATGTAATAGGTAGCGACAAAGTTTAATAACGCTAGACATACATCAATTAGAGGTTAACTTACGTATTTGGTTTCCAATAGTAGTGTATTCAAACTAGAGGTTCAACTAATTTGTATCTGGTTACCGGTTATGTAATAGGTAGCGAGAAAGTTCAATAACGCTCTACATACATCAATTGGAGGTTAACTTACGTATTTGGTATCCAGTAGTAGTGTATTCAAACTAGAGGTTCAACTAATTTGTATCTGGTTACCAGTTATGTAATAGGTAGCGACAAAGTTTAATAACGCTAGACATACATCAATTGGAGGTTAACTTACGTATTTGGTTTCCAATAGTAGTGTATTCAAACTAGAGGTTCAACTAATTTGTATCTGGTTACCAGTTATGTAATAGGTAGCGAGAAAGTTCAATAACGCTCTACATACATCAATTGGAGGTTAACTTACGTATTTGGTATCCAGTAGTAGTGTATTCAAACTAGAGGTTCAACTAATTTGTATCTGGTTACCGGTTATGTAATAGGTAGCGAGAAAGTTCAATAACGCTCTACATACATCAATTGGAGGTTAACTTACGTATTTGGTATCCAGTAGTAGTGTATTCAAACTAGAGGTTCAACTAATTTGTATCTGGTTACCAGTTATGTAATAGGTAGCGACAAAGTTTAATAACGCTAGACATACATCAATTGGAGGTTAACTTACGTATTTGGTTTCCAATAGTAGTGTATTCAAACTAGAGGTTCAACTAATTTGTATCTGGTTACCAGTTATGTAATAGGTAGCGAGAAAGTTCAATAACGCTCTACATACATCAATTGGAGGTTAACTTACGTATTTGGTATCCAGTAGTAGTGTATTCAAACTAGAGGTTCAACTAATTTGTATCTGGTTACCGGTTATGTAATAGGTAGCGACAAAGTTCAATAACGCTCTACATACATCAATTGGAGGTTAACTTACGTATTTGGTATCCAGTAGTAGTGTATTCAAACTAGAGGTTCAACTAATTTGTATCTGGTTACCGGTTATGTAATAGGTAGCGAGAAAGTTCAATAACGCTCTACATACATCAATTGGAGGTTAACTTACGTATTTGGTATCCAGTGGTGTCTAGAGGTCAATCCGTTCATTTGACGTATATAAATAAACTGAAGGTTAACAACTAAAAAAGCGGCTCTACAAACAGGTTCTCAAAACCGGCTAAACAGGTTCTGAAAACCGGTTTGTGTCACAGTATTGGTGTAGTTACTCTACTAATGTCATTAGTAAGTTGTACCTATTGATTGAAAATATATTGTATTTTTCATTTGTAACGAGTTATTTTTTTTGCAAGTTTAATTTTTATTTTGTTCCGTAATATATTTTATTTTACCACTAGGGTGTATATAACTCGTTACTTTACAATCCTTTCTACTACCGCATTGATTTATTTTTTTTGTTATTACCGTTGTATATTTTAGTATAAGTCCGAGTTACGCAAATCCAAATTCTACCATACACAATTTATTCATTTCCGATATTTAAATTTTTCAACTGAAGGGACGCCCGGTATATACACCATTTTAATTAAAACCGAAGCCGTCCAGTATAGGTACAGCTTTTTGTCGAGAGTAGATAAATTTCATGTTTAATTCCCTCACCACGGCGACGGCCGAAAAATGTAACTAAAAATTTTGGATATAAATTGGCTCTCAAGCATCATTCGCTGGCAAGCAACGCATTCATTTTCGCTCTGATTTTTATTTGTCTCTGATTCATTCCGGCTCTCAAATAGTATTTCGTGATTCTTCGCTCAACTTTCTTCCGAAAAACCGATAATCCGTATTGTGAAAATTTAGTGCATTAAGATTGTGTGTGTGGAAGCTGTATTTTATAAGGTAAATCATTTTAACAAATAAACTGTGTATTCTAAACTTTCCGTATCGCCGCTTAATATTAAATTGTTAAATGTATGGTTTTGAAAATTTTCCGACCGGCTATTTTTTCTTTTTGTTGTTGAACTGAAATTGGGTTTTTTTATTTGTTTCTTTTATATGGAAATAAAGATTTGTCAACTGTAATTTGATTTCGAATTTTATTTACAGCGTTTATTATATATTAATGAACTGATATGAATTATTAGTGGATTCTCGAATTATTTTATGCTTTTGGTTCTCAGTAGTTTTATATTAAATTGATATCCAAGTGGATTATAATATTTAAATTTTATGCTAGTACAAATATTTTTACTCTGTGTGACGATAGCTGGGTACCGTTTAACTCGTGGGAAATTTTTTTTTTTTGGAATAATAGTCACCGGCTTTATTTAGATTCAATGGTTAATCAGACTTGGAAGAGGCTTAGCCACAATTGGTTTGATTTCCCGGCAGATCTATTTAGTTCTTAAATTTTTTTTTTTTTGGAATAATAGTTACCGGCTTTAGTTAGATTCAAGGGTTAATCAGACTTGGAAGAGGCTTAGCCACAATTTGTTTGATTTCCCGGCAGATCTATTTAGTTCTTAAATTTTATTTTTTTCGGAATAATTGTTACCGGCTTTATCTAGATTCAAGGGTTAATCAGACTTGGAAGAGGCTTAGCCACAATTTGTTTGATTTCCCGGCAGATCTATTTAGTTCTTAAATTTTTTTTTTTTTTTCGGAATAATAGTTACCGGTTTCCTTCAGATTCAAGGGTTAATCAGACTGGGAAGAGGCTTAGCCACAATTTGTTTGATTTCCCGGCAGATCTAAATCGTTCTTTTTCCGTTTCGTAGAATCATTATTTATATTTTGTTTTTTTTTCTAATTGTCGGAATAATAGTTGCCGGTTTCATTCGGATTCAAGGGTTAATCAGACTTGGAAGAGGCTTAGCCACAATTTGTCTGATTACCCGGCAGATCTAAATCGTGCATTAGGGACCCCGTTAAACCCGGTAGAATTAAACCGTATTTGATAACCTGACCGTTATGTCCGTCAAAGTACCAAGTATATGGTAAAGATAGCTTATTTTCTTTTCCCTGTGAATTTGCTTGTCACCAAAGAATTATTCGTAAAATAGACCACAGAGTATTAATACACTAGGAGATTCTTTTTGATTATTTTGTTATATACCGACCTATTGTGTGATCGTAGGTATACCCTAAACCGTAGGTAGTATACAATTCTGCTGAACCCCTGTTTCCTTCATTAACCCGTGATTTATAAATTGGAGGATCCATATTTGATTGTAATTAGGTAAATAAAGTTAATTCAACAAGACCCCTGGAATTTTCCGTAACCTCCATCTGAGGCTATCTGGAACTCTTGACGCTAAGGGTCAAGGGGCCGTGGAGCAAACCACGTTAATAATCTGGCGCCCGAGATTTAAAACCCGAATTTTGCATCAAGGGTGTCCATAGTGACGTGTTCTTGTGGCAGGAGACACGTGTAAGAAGGTAGGCACGTTACACATTGTTATTGAACAGATTGAAGATTATGCATTGAGTTTTAAGACTTTGGGCTTCATCCTACACATGTTAAACCATTTCAGTATACTGTTATAAGTTTTTGTAGCTTATTTACTGTTATTTTGAGATTATTATGACTGATCAAAGCGATGTCATCTATATACTGCAATATGTATACAAATTTAAATGTTCTATTGCTAAATCATAGTTGTAACAAGATAGATAGATTGTAGAGCAAATAGGACAGTGAGGAACACTGGAGAAGTTCTTAAATGTTTTGAATTAAACTGTAATTCACTTTTACTTGTGGAGTTCTATCAATAAGGTAGTTTTCAAGATTAAAAGCAAGTATTTAGAACACATCATTTCATATAGTTTGTAGAACATACCACAGTTCCAAACACCATCAAACGCTTCAGTAATGCCTAGAAAAATAGCAGCACTATGTTTTCATCATAGACTAGAGGTTTGTATATTTGATGTAATTTTCCCTAAATTCAATCTGGTATCCAGATATATACATATAATATGTATTTTTTGATATTCTTCAGTTCAAATTTAAAATTGCCAGAATAGACAAAATTTACTCGTAATCCTACAAAGCCTACTGGTAAATTGAGCAGTAAATATGAAGTATTCTAATTACCTTATTTTAACTTCAACAGTTCACTTATTACTCATAATACCTAAGCTGGATAAGTATAACAGGCAATAGGATATGTAGGTATATCAAGTTAGAGACAAAATACTGATTGTATCTTTGAACAATGTTTAATGATCGAAGGATTGTACACTGTATATTTAGGTAAAATAAGTTACATAATGTGTAGTAAATTACTTCCCGTGCAACTCTCTGTATATTCTATATTTCCATAATTTCTTCTTGTAAAGGCTTGACCAGTTTGGAAGCAATCATCTTTTCGTTCATTTCATGGAAATAACCTAAAATATTAGATATTATTAATTCTGTAAATGTTTTATGACTTCTTATTAATAGGACCAAATTTGTGTATTATTAGAGCTTATGTCTACTGGCTATTTATCTATACATACTTTCTATGTTTTCAAACTGTATTTTTTCTAGTTGCATTTCTCAATTATTCGAAGGCACATTTCCTCCAAGCATTTCAAGTGATTTTTCCTTTTTTTCCTTCGTTTTTTCATAATTTTGTGTAGCTAATATTTTTTCACTATTTAGGAAGCCAGATTCTGAAAAACTTTATACTTAAGTATTGTAAACATATCTCTTTATTCATCTTCAATTTATTTTTTATTGGGCAATCCAACTTGTGAAGTTGGTTCTAGAATATACTTACTTGCACGTGGAGTGTCTTCTTTATTCTTCAAATTTCTCTTTTAAAGACATACTCATTCTAACTGAGCTGGACCTTTAAGAGTGTGCTAAAATTCCATACTGAAGAGAAGACATGATAGTAGATATTCATATTTTTTATCACGCAAAAACATAATTAAATTCAGCAGCACAGAGTGGAACTGATTATTTTACCACCAAACGATTACAATTTTCGATATTTTTGAAAACGAGGACAAAATACGGATTTCTTATTCACAATATTTTCCATTTCTGCGACCTAACCTCACTTACCTCACACGTGAACAGCGAACTGTCAAAGAAGCTAGCAACCAATAAAACATCATGAACTCGAGTTTTATGATTGGCTGCCGTCAGATTTTTTGGTATCGCAACTTATGTGGTGCCCTCTATAATGACCAGAAATTGGAATACATGGAGTTCGATCTCTTTGTACAGCCTCCATGGATTAACCTATAAATACAAAGAAAACAACAAAATTCAGACATCAGCAATGGTTATCAAATGCCCAGTGCAGGCATAAATCCGAAGTGCTGCTAGGCACTGATTCATGGGAGACACGCTGATGTTTCTGTAATAATAGTTGATCATTTGGTCTCTATTAGGTAATATTTCACTTGAAAATAATTTCGAAATTTCAGAGCTTCCTCTATCAATCCTAAAACCCGTAAACAGCATTGCTTTGTCACTCGAAATCTTTGATAAGGTGCAAATTCCTTATGTCGTGGAAAAGATCGAGTGTAAAGCATTTCGGGAAGTCTATTATCTCGAGGATATCAAAATCAATTTCGGAAACGTCATTCATAAAGAAAAGTTTTTCAGGCAAAATCAGCAGTCAACCGCGATTTCAAACAAAGACGAACTTAAGTCGACCCAATCGGGAACTTAACATCAAGTCCTCCTTCACTAAGATTGTCTTTAAGTAAACGGTGCAATCGATCATTAGTATCTAAAAAGTAACTTAAGATAAGTATTTAAGCTCTTTTTTTAACAGTAACTAGATACCCAAAGTAACTTCAGATACTTTTTCAAGCAGTAACTTATCTAGTATCTAGATGCTTTTCCAAAGTATCTTTGACAGCTCTGACGGTCGAATAGTTAGAACAGATATTAGGCCGTAAATAACCCTTGATATTACATCAGGGCGAGTAAGGAATTAATTTTACTGGTTAAACTTGATAGACACAGTACAGTGGTGGAATAGACTCGGCTTGGGAAGCCGAAATACCGCTATTTACGTGTCCGGAGAACAGGGTAGGAGAAAATGAAGGAGAAAAGCTAGTGATTGAATTTGAATTTCGTTCGTTGTGGAACATCTGCCACCAATACGTGCTAAGGGATAAGGCATACATGGTTTTTTTGTAAGGCGGCTTCGACTACATGATGAAGTGGCTCATTTACAGATATTCGGATTGAAATGCTGGTTGAACACAGAAATGGGTCAATGAGTCAAAGACATGAGTGTCATGAGTGAAGAAGTTGAGGTTGAGGTTGAGATTTTAAATAATTTTTGTTAGTCTCAGCTGCAATTATGAATTATAAGCGTGGGCCACAGGAAACAGTCCACCCCGATATTCGGCAGTATTCCTTAGATTTTAAGGAAATTAGAAAACACGTCGATTTTTGTTCTAAGTGGGACACATTTTTACGATACAGGCATCTGTCATTTGTCAACCCCCTCTCTTCCACTTCACCAACCAACCCCTTATTTTTAAATAGGGAATATACCATGTGCGGCATATCATTACAAAGGCATTTAGATGGAGTATTCAGACATAATGATCGTCCAAGATTTTTTTCGATATTTACACCATCTTTACAAAAAAGTACAACACCTCTTAAAAATGAAACGCAACGCCTATGGTTTGCTGTGTCATTATTTCTGTCACATCAAAAGTAAATTAAAACAAATATTTTGAAAACATTATGAATTGTAATACGAAAATTAACTAAATTAGAAGTTATGATAAATATAATAATATTGACTTAATGAATTAGATGTTGAAAATGGTGTCCATCGCCAGAAAAAATGATACATTAGCAAACCATAGGCGTTGCGTTTCATTTTTAAGAGGTGTTGTACTTTAAATTGATTAATTACTTTTTTTTGCAAAGATGGTGTAAATATCGAAAAAAATCGCAGACGATCATTATGTCTGATTACTTAATCTGTGCCGCACATGGTATATTCCCTATTCAAAAATAAGGGGTTGGTGAAGTGGAAGGGAGGGGGTTGACAAATGACAGATACCTGTATCGTAAAAATGTGTCCTCCTTATAACAAAAATCGACGTGTTTCCTAATTTCCTTAAAATCCAAGGAATACTGCCAAATATAGGGGTGGACTGTTTTCTGTGGCCCACGCTGTATACATACAACATAGGTCAATAAATATATCTATGTATATCCAGAACAATCGTAATAGGAGATTAGCTCTTACGGCGAAGGAGTTATTTGAATACGAATGTAAATTCCAAACATTCTATGGAATGACATCCTTTCTGGAATAGTCTTGCAGTCATTCCATAGAATGTTTGCCGTAAGAGCAATTATTATGATTGTTCTGGTTAAACTGTACAAACACTGCATATTTTCAATTAATTGCACAAATTTCACAGATTTTTCGACCATTTTATGTAAAAATACGACCCTCGCCCTTCTTTTGCAGTTTAGTGACTGACACTAATGTACGGTCTGGTACGAGTACGGCCGGCTTTGACAGCTGCTTTGACGAATTCCCACCGCTGACACCTCGTGTGCGGTATAAAAGCACGAATAAGCAATCGGTGTTACAGGTTTTCTGTGGTTTCCCTGTAACCTATCCTAGTTTCTTCAAAACTCTGATAGCCAAATGACTTGGTTGGGACTCATACAGCCACAGCTGTACCCACACCCAACAAAAAAAATATCAAAAAATCAAAAAAAAACTGAAAAAAAAACGGAAAGGAAAGGAACCATTTTTCAAGAAACCGCACATTCGCCAGGCAATGGCACTGGCATAGGAAGTGCTCTGCAGTTTTCTCCTCTAGGTGACAGAATCTGCACATAGCTTCGTCTTTCAACCCTATTTAGCTCTGCATGCCTGTTAAGCTTACAGTGTCCCGTCAACACACCCACTACGGTTTTGACAGTTTTCCTATCTTTTCTCATTAGGTCTGCCGTAAAAATTGGCAAATGTCCATAATGAACTGTTTCGCCTGTCTCTGTTCTGGTGAGGTTACCCACCTTTCTAGAGATTTCTGTGCCACCTACTTCCTTGTGGCCATATTTATTGTCGACTTTGCGACGCCGCAGAAGGGTTCCGGTCTAATGAATGGCATTGATGAGCCTTGTCTGGCCGTTTCATCCGCCAATTCGTTGCCAATATGACCCTCGTGTCCAGGCTACCATGACCTTGCAATGGTCTCCAAGTGCGTTTAATGCACCTATGCAATCCCATACTAGCTTAGAATTAACCTCTATGGCCGTTGCGTCCATAGGTTGCCCCATTAAGACATCCGCTTTTAGCTCCTCGATAAGCTTTCGATAGTCAGCACCGTGCGTTTGGCTTATGTGTTGTTGACTTTTCAGTAATATGTGCGTTACAGATCTGGCCTCGCCTTGTATAAAGATGGCAAATGGAATCACATCTCCCCTAACACTATTGGCTTTAGTGCCGTCTTTTTCGTGAATTTGATCATTTGTGTTTTCTGAGCATTGACTGTCAGTCTCTCTTGTATGCCCGAATTATCAACTGTATTTGAGGCTGTTTGCATTCTTTCCGATATCACCCCAGCAAACGTGCCTCTGACTACAATAGCGATGTCGTGTGCGTATCCAAGACAGTGAGAGTCTGCTGTGGACAGTTCTGTAAGGAGGTCGTCTACTAAGGTTGCCCATAGTAGAGGTGATAGCACTCCTCCTTGTGGACATCCTCCACCCGTCCTTGCCTTTAAGGTGACTTGTCCCAGAGTGGAGCTTATTATCCTATCCTCCAGAGTTGCCTTTATCCATCGGCATATTGTTGTGGATGTCCCCCGTCTATTTATTGCATTAACCATTATGGTAACATTATTAAATGGTCCCTTCTAAGAAAGGGGCCATCGCTATCTCTTTGTCTCCTATTGATTTTGAGATAAGCCTGTTTAGATCATCCAGCGCTAGATCCACATATTTGCCTGGTTGATAGGCATATTGACGATTGCTCAGGGGTTTATCCTTTAACACTTCGTCTCTTAGAGTTGTGATAATATTAATTTAGTTTCCTGTATAATTTCGTTTTTTGTATAAATGGCTTGAAGATTTTCAATAACACTGATTGAGCCTGTGATTATCAGATTTCTGGTGAGTGGAGAACAGCGAAACTTTCTCCTGTAAGAAAACTGATTTCTGGTAGACGCAGTCCGTGCTTTACGTTGTTGTAGACAACGACTGCTCCTACGTCTGTCTTTGAAACATCTGTATATATTGGCTGGTAGCTTTTCAAAGAGTTAATTATATCCAGAAAGCCGTAGGAACATTTTATGAATCAAGGTGGGTCTTTGAAGGAAATTTGTATGGTTAACGTTACATTTTCAAGCTCGACAGAGATCGTTTGAGTTTTTCAAAAAGAAGAATATGGTTGTGGTTTTCAACATTTGAAAAAAGATAGTTTAAATGGACTGGAAATGAGAGAGAAGAATGTTGGGTTTAATTTGTTCGCTGTAACTATAAAAACATAGTGTATCATCGTGTATTTGCGTCTCACGTCCAGTGGAATTTCTTGGGATATAACTTGTAGGTTAGTAATGGGACTTGTTCTGCAGGCTCCGGTGGTTGTTCCTAGAATAAGATTATTGATTCTGTCGAGTTTTTGTAGTTATTCCTGGAACTAGTCTTCAATATTTAGAAACTGATTGTCCGCTGAATGAGAACATTGATTTTCTCATCAAACTCTAAAAACATAAAAAATATTGTGGTTTGGTTTCCCAAAATAAATAACCAAAATAATACTTTAAGGTAGTACTGTCGATACTACAAGTGTCAAATGTGACTAAAGTAGTATTTATATCTGACAACTCCGCTTAAAACCAAAGAAAATAGAGGAATGCTTACAACTCTGTTTCACTCAAAAGAAGCCATATTTCTCAAATATTCTGATACGGCTTTCAATGAGTGTATAAATTTCGCGCGAGTACTAATCTCTTTTTCGGCGTTGCCACATGTAATTAACGAGATAAAAAGTACATTTTTCCACTTTGAAAATTTAACTGGTTAACTAATTATCTTCTTATATCGTACCGATATACCAAGGCTCATTAAGTGCTGAACAGTCATTATAAAACCGATAGTACTACTGTTACACTACTTCTAATTGAATGATGAAATAAAACAATTTAAATCTTCATTTTATTTTGAACTAACGTTCAAATTAAAATTAGTGACGCGTTTCGCTACACAGTAGCTTTTTCAAACTAGTGAAGATACAATGAACAACTTTTAATTTATATAGTGCCTAAATACGGAATTCTAAGATATTGACAAAAGTATTATAATATATTTAAAAGGGGATAAGTACAAAAAGTGTCTAAATACGGAATTCTATGAGTGTTACGAAGGTATTGAAAAAGACACAACCATCACATCTTCTAGGTAAAAAGGTTTAATAAGGGAGAATGATTAATATCTATTTGGTAGTTAAGCTGATTACCTGAATATTTGTTTTTGTTAATCTCGACGGCTTCTAAGATTTAATTTAAAGGATTTGGGTTCTACTTTTAATTATATCAAACAACGTATTCTTTAAAATATACCCTTTATTGTGAACAGCCAAATTGTATCTCTTTCAACCCAACAGAACATCTAACTAACTATAGTAAATTTTATACCCATTTAGAATAAGACCATCCTTATTTATTATTAATAAATCGGTTGAAACAAAAAATTACCAACAAAAATGAACGTCGTAACTAATTTATAAGATGTCACGTTTTTGAAGTTACGTCAAATTTTGATTTCATGTTAATGTCATAACGCAAAATGAGATATAAAAATGCGATATTCTGATGAATCCAAAAAACTTATGCTTAATGTAGTAAACTATTTTCAAAACGATTTAGGATCTCGATTTAAGGTAATTCAAAAAGCGTCCGAAGCACTAAAAGTTCCAGAAAGCACATTATATAATCTTGAAAAACCAAACAGAGCTACAGATTTCGAATTTAGAAGAAATATGTCTGCAAGCGTTTCCCGGAGCAAAACCCGAATTACAAAAAAGACCCTGCATTGTTTGAGGGAAGTAATTTATAAAATGTATGCGCGAAAGGATAAAATCACAGTAGAAACTATTTTACGGCAATTTATCGAAGAGTCTCCAGAAACTAAGATTTCCAAAGGTTCGTTATATTTGGGAATTAAAAAAATGGGTTTTCATTTCAAAAAACAGGATGGAAGAAAACATTTATTGGAAATGCCTGCAGTCAGATTAAAAAGAATATTATTTTTGAACAAATACCATGCTGCTAAAAGCGAAAAGCTCTTTACACCTGTTTTTCTGGATGAGACATGGGTTTTTAGTAAAAGCGGGGACAGAAGAATGTGGCAAGATGGTACTAAACCCAGTGATTTAAAAATAACTGGAAGTGGGACACGATATGTAATTGTTCATGCCGGTAATAAAAAAGGTTTTGTGGCAAATGCATCGCTTATTTTTAAATGCAATAAAAAAACAGGCGATTACCATGATAACATGAACACCGAAAATTTTGAAAATTGGTTTAAACAGCAACTAATTGTAAACTTGGAAGAACCATCGTTAATTATAATGGATAACGCAACGTATCACAGTCGCCTGGATGAAGAAATCCCAAGAAAAAGTTGGAGTAAAACACGCATGTTAGAATGGCTCAAAAAAAAGAATATTCCTTTTCCAGATCACATTTTAAAGGATGCTGTTTGGAATATAATTGAAAAGCAAGTTTTGCCAGAAAAAAATTATCATTTAGACAAATACGCTGCCGAGCATGGTCATTGTGTTCTCAGGCTACCACCCTATCATTGCCATTTTAATGCCATCGAAATGGTATGGTCAGAAACTAAAAGGCATTATGACCAAGCTATTACGAAAACTGCAAGGTCACCTACTGAAGTCTTAAAAGTATGGAATGACGTTGTAAAAAATGTACCGGAGCAACACTGGCAGAATCACATAAATCATACAGAGAAAATTATTTCTGAAGCATGGGAAGTAGAAAACAAACTGGACCTACTAAACATCGAACCTATGGTGATCTCTGTATCCAATGAATCCGATGATGAACTATCACTTTCCGAAAGTTATTCTGATTTAGAAACTAATTAAACTTTGCCTTGAAGATCACGTTGTCATTTTTTTAAAATCTAGAATTTGTACTTAATCGAACTCTGAATTGTCATATTTTTTTAAGAAAACTATGTATCTAGTTAATAAAACAATGTTTTTAAAATTAGTGCGCTTCTTTTATATTCCTTTATTATGTCAACATCTTTAGAATTTTATGAATTTCATAAAATTAATTTGTATTATTACAAACCGCCACTGATAATATGAAATTTCAAGTCACTACGCCAATGCAATAAGAAATATGTCAAGCATTTGACATGACAAAGGTCATAACCTAATTTTTTTCATGCGGGTTCAGATTGTTCAAGAAGCCGCATACGTTATGTTACTAAAACGGCTGGTACCTCTAAATAGGTATTAATTTTACTATAAATATCTCTCAACATCATCTATTTTCGTCCCTCTGTCAGGGTGGCAGGTATCTGAAGGATAAACCATCCCACAGAGGCGTACTCTCCTTACACTCGGCCATCCTAATCTAGACTGTCCTCAGTCTCCTTCTCTGGTTCATCTATAATAAATAAATATGTAAAATAATATACCACACTATAGTTTTGCGTTGCAAACTTTTTACATTTCCTCAAGTGTTTGGATCTACCAAGCGTCTCATGTAGTACCTGGTTATTCCAACAGACACTTATTTTCGTAAGTGTTTGGATCTACCAAGCTAATCATGAACTACCTGATTATTCCAACAGGCACTTCTTTACTTAAGTCCAAAATTTCCTTTGCGTCCTCGGATATCCGATGATGGTTGTGGTTCGCTTGATTTACAAGTTAAAGATTATTTGACTTTATTTGTTTTACCCAAATCCTGGAAATCATAAGAATTTCTATCGCTTGAAAACATAATTTTTATCTACCTCATTTATCTTCTCAAAAGTCACCATAACGATGATTCATTAATTCGGTATCACATTTTTAACAGCCAAAGCTCATTATTCAATTTGTAAAGTACATTTCACAATATTAAAATACTAAAACTAACTATTATTTTACCAGCCAAATATTTCAGTTGAAAAATGATCATACTATTGAGCATTATCTTTTCGAAGAAACGAGTACGATACGATACGTGCTATTGTTATCGGATTATCGACTACCTGCTGTGAGGTTTTCTCTTGAATCAATCATGTTGGTGTTAAGTTAATTAAAACGAAATTTATAGTTATTAGAGGTTGATTCAAATATAGACAACCCTAAAACAAAGATTACAGTAATCTTTGCCTAAAATAACATTATACGACAAATAAGCATCTTACAAGTCAAAGCATCGTCAAATACAAACACCTTCACATTTCCAATAAAGTGTTTAAAATAGAGTTAACAAAAGCAATATAACTTATCATTAACTTCTCATCAACAATTGATTTTTACTATTGTTAATGAGCTCAACCTTTATAGTGTACTTTTCAAGTATACCCTTTTCATAAATATTTTTATTTAACGTATCATCCACTAAATTTATGAACGTACTCTTCTTTGTTCTCTTCCATTTCGGTACCACTGCTCTTTAATACGTTTCCATTTCTTATATATTTCACATTTCGTTACAATTTTATTACAATATTTAATGAAATAGGGTCCCCTACACTAGTAGCAAAGATTCCAGCTGAAAAATAAAGACTTAAATTTAAATTTTCATCGTTTGTGTCATGTTTTATGTCGGATCTGGATATTACAGGAGTACCTATTAGTATAGTGATTATTTCTTCTGCTCCCAATTTTTGATTTGCTCCCTAAAAGATTCATAACACTTCCTAGTATTGCCCTTAAGCATAGAAGTAGCCCACTTTGTGGTCAACATAACGTCCCAAATATAATTAGAACGTCGTTAGACGAACTAGATCTTTGGTGTCGTCTACTTCTTTTCTTTGATTTTCCCATCATTAGACGCAGGATATTCCACTTCTGACTTGTTACACTACTTTTAATTATATCAATTAACGTATTCTTTAAAATATACCCTTTATTCTTAACAACCAAATTGTATCTCTTTCAACTCAACAGAACAACTAACTATCTATCAATATCATCCATTTTCGTCCCTCGGTCAGGGTGGCAGGTATCTGAAGGGTAAACCATCCCACAGAGGCGTACTCTCCTTACAATACCTTAAATTAAGTTAATCTTGAGTTTAACTAGTAATTACAGTTTCCTATGTGTTAATTTGGTTTTTAAATTTTAATTTTGCCACTACTGTATAATTAATTTTGCAGGGTATCACATTTGGTATCTTCACATTACACATGGGCGTTGGAGCTTGTATAACTCTCATCGTGGTATATATGCAGATAAAGGTGTTATATAGAGATATGAAATATTATCAGTTTGACGAACCACAAGAAATTCAAGGTTTGTTATTTGCAATTGACATTACTCCTTACACCAATTTGTGTTGGAAACCCATTACACTACTCTACATTTTGTTCTACTCCTTTCGTTGATTCTAATTCAAAATTAATGAAAAAAGGGTTTTCTGATCATTAATATATTTTTTTTAGATTTAAAAAGAGAAATAGCTGCTTGGGAACGCACAGCGGATTCTGTCAGCAGTTACAGTAAGGACGAAAATATCGTTAAAGATACCTTGCTGAAACAAACGGCACAAGGCACAATTACAAAATAAATTAAAAGATACAGTTAATAATTGTTATGTCACTTCTTATGATACTCACGTTGAACATATAGAAGATTTAAAGAAAAAGGTAAAATGACCTCGCCTTAATTTTCAGTTCCGGACATTCATATTGTTCATGAAATACCGACAGAAAGTTTTAATTTTTGACCATTTATTTTGATTTTAGTATCCCATAAGAAACAAATCTTTACTGATCAAATCTGGAATTACACTTGCATTGTTTATTTGCGTATTTTTCTTCAATTCAATACCGGCATTTTGTAAGTATTACGAATTTACACTTTTCTATAGAAGATGTCCCATATCGTTGTGTTCAAATTATTTGTCTCCAAGATAAAACAGGTCAAAACCTTATCGCTTCTAACAAGCTAAAAAATTGATATTCGTATCGTCAGTAAATACCGTTTAGTGCACGTGATCTCTCCGACTCTGTACCAAAGACAATGAATTCTGCCAGCCGATTGCAATTAAATCCGATTGGCCAGCGTAGGGAGGCATATTTATTTTAGCCAATAGATGCAAAGACGCTTGGTGATCATACTTCGATCACGCATCTATCGTTGTTTGGGTCGCTCTGTTTGTTCGATGGATATACTTGAGATATCTCGTTACAAAAGATACGGGGATAACGGAAAACTTTATGACTCTGCAACTGAAAAACAACATTAGAACTGTAACTTTTACATTTTTCGTCTTTAAAAGGTCCAAAAATAAATGTTTTTTTTGTTAAAAACAACTACATATATATCGTACTACCAATCGAATAGAGGAACAACTCAAAAAATGATCTTTCTGGAAAACAGTGCGTTTAAACTTTTAAGTATTTTGACAACTAAATTATGGTTCCTTATTATGTTTTTGGATTCGGATTTGGTTATTGAATGATAAGGTTCCATTCTGGTAGTTCACTACAGGAAATTGCAATATTATCTTTCATTATGTATGTCACAAAAAATGTCAAAATTAAAAAAAATAGAGTTGTCTCACTATTCGATGGTAACTCTTATCGACAATTGTAAGTTGTCACCCTACTTCGAGGATTTTGAAACCATAAAATAGTAATTAAAGTTGTCTTTGATGGGCAACGATTAGCAATGTCAGTTACAGATATTTTGAAGAAATAGGTAAAAACAATTATCTGTAAGATATACATAAAATTCACACAATATTTTAGCAAAATTTTAATTTATTTGATTTATTTATTATTTATAAGAAAAACAACTAAAGTTTTCATCATAAAAATGCAATCAACAGTTATTTATTTATCTGAAACTTTTAAGTTTCTGTAGAACTCGTGGTAACATGAAGGTATGAAATTTCCGTTGACAAGTGACATGAGATCGTTCTTTTTCTTCTTAGTTATACCACTTGGGTTTGGATACGACTTTCCTAATTCACATCCATTCATCAATTTTATTTTATCTTCATTTGTAAGAGGGCACTTTGTTTCACTTTTCTTGTTTCTCTTATGTAAGTTCCTTTGGTCTTTTTGTAGTTTTTTCGTTTCCTCTTTTTTAACAAGAAAATCTATGCACGTCATAAAAGATATTACTTAGGTATATTTTTAGGAACTTGCAATATCTATATAGTGACCATTTGACCTGTATGTTATAGTAAAATTAATACCTATTTGGAGGTACCAGCCGTTTTAGTAACTTAACGTATGCGGCTTCTTGAACCATCTGACATTAACATGAAATCAAAATTTGACGTAACTTCAAAAACGTGACATCTAATAAATTAGTTACGACGTTCATTTTTGTTGGTAATTTTTTGTTTCAACCGATTTATTAATAATAAATAAGGATGGTCTTATTCTAAATGGGTATAAAATTTACTATAGGTTTCTTATGTTTTCAAAATTCGATATTCGACTTCGTACCTAGAGTGTATTTGTGTATTAGTCATAAGGCAAATTGTGATTAATTTTTGGGTTAACAAAATAGAAATATATCAGGTAAGTATGTGCTTATATTTTGTTATTGTTTCATTTCAGATAATTGTAGGTTTTTCATTATTATTTTCTCGTTACAATATCTAGGTAAGTAAATTCAACATTATTTTTATAGTTGTGGCAACTATGTAAATTCTAAACATTTACGTTTTATTGTGCAAAAAACGAACAAATTCGACTGGGTAGGGGTAGCGTGTGTTTTTAGATCCAGGGGCAATCGGCGGGCAATTGAATATAACCAGAATATAACCAAAGAATACACCAAAATAACTAATAGTCACAACACAACGGGGTTGTGTTGTGCTAATAGTAGCAGATGTTACTTTGTTGTGTATATCTGCGATAATATAGATCTATATATAGAGGAAATTGAGATAGATAGAAAAATATGGGCCGAAAAAATGCGTCTGAAACTGAAGCAATTCTATACAGAATGTATAGCTCCTGAAATAATCAGAAATCAAATAGGAAAAGGACAGAAATGCATTGACCTCCCTTATATCAAGCAAGCAATATCAGAATATGAGAAAAAGAAGTCTGGCAAGACAGAATCCAGATAATTAGGGCAAAGATATGGATGCCGATACTAATGCGTAAGTAAAAACACTAACAAGACATTTTAAAATGAAGCCTGATGTAACTGCCCGCACAGGTCCAAATAATATTCCATATAGCAGTGTTCGCTATAACTATTCAGTAAGTAAAAAAATGTCAACACCTACTTAGAAGAAGCATCTAATCTTTATATTTCATTTACAGTTCTGATTATGTAATTAAAATGAAGCCTGATGTAACTGCCCGCACAGGTCCAAATAATAGCAGTGTTCGCTATAACTATTCAGTAAGTAGAAAAATGTCAACACCTACTTAAAAGAAGCATCTAATCCTTATATTTCATTTACAGTTCTGATTATGTAATTAAAATGAAGCCTGATGTAACTGCCTGCACAGGTCCAAATAATATTCCATATACCTAGCAGTGTTCGCTATAACCATTCAGTAAGTAAAAAAATGTCAACACCTATTTAGAAGAAACATCTAATTTTTTATTTCATTTACAGTTCTGATAAAATGGATTGTTTAAAACTTTTGCTGAAATGAATTTGAAATAATTTTGTTAGTAAAAATATTTATTTAGAGTATTTAGAATTAAATTGTTTTTTTTTCAGTCTTTATAACTATATGGATCAAGACTTCAGTATGTCGATGGGTGGCACCATCCCTTTGTGAGTGTAGAATCATAAAAAATGGATAATTTTATAAACTTTTAATTTTCTTTTTGTTCTGAGGAGAAATGGTAGAGAAAAATGGAAGATGAACTTCAGTTGCTATGTACTAATAAATATGAAGACAAATACATTAAACATAATGTAATAATAATTTTATTTATTTTTATAGAATATTTTTGATTTGTTTCTTTTCAACAAAAACATACATACACCTATTTTTGCTGTGATTTTTTTTGAATAATTAATAAGGATCATTGAAAAAGCAGACATGTCTGTTTATTGCTATAATAAACATTTTTTCCTACGATCACTACTGAAAGTAGGCTTTTGCACACTCAAATCTAACCGCAAAGTTGATGTTTTCCGCGAGCTGTCATAATTTGACATTATTGGCGCTCTTAAGCAGAAAGTAACTTTGGCGCACGCCTAATTTTATTTATAGATAAAAGAGAGCTAGTAGATATTTTAATATAAACTGTAGAATAAATAAATATTTTAGTTGATTTTCTAATATGTTAAAGCATCCAACAGTATTTTCCGTAATAATATAATGAGAAATAGGGAAATCTAAAAGATATCTGACATTAAAGTAATAAATATCTGACATTAATGTGATAAGTGTTGCCTACGTACATAGGTACACGAAACTGCTAAGAACAAACAATGGCAATAGGTAGGCAACACAACATACTTGCAATCACCAGAAAGATTTGACATTTTCTAACCTTTCAGAGACATCTACCTCAGGCATAAACATAAAAAATTGCCAAAATTGTATCTTTAATTTTAATTTAGTTAATAAGTAAAAGGTATGTTTGTTCATTATCGTTCTGTATTCCGTTCAAATAAAATTTAAAAAAGTTGTAATTTATTTAATGAACTATAATATTCATACAACCATAAAATCATAAATCTTTAAATCATAAAGTCTATTGTCATAAGTAGGCAACACAACATACACAATTAATCTTTTGTCTTCGAATAGTAGGCTTAATATGTCAAATAAACTTCCAATATTGTGATGAAAGTAACACGTTTTTAATAAAAAATTAATTTTATTTTGGTGTGATCGTAGAAAAAATCTTGTGTGTATTTCGAGCAGAAAGTCCTTTGGTAGTCTCGACAGATTGCCGCGCTCCGCTGACGCGTCGCGCGGCAACTTTCTGTCTCGACTGCCAAAGTACTACTTTCTGCTCTTGATACACAAATAGCTATTATAGTTTACCTAATTAATTAGCATTTCTTTCTGTATTATAATTAATATAAAAACTGCCTACTTATTCTATACTTCAAATTTGTAATACTACAATTAAACAAAAAGATTGCCTAAATAATTTGTTTTTGTTTTCAATAAAAGAAGACATTTTTGGTATAATTTACTTGAATAATTAGGATTAAGAAGAGTCAATGGAAAAACAGGCATGTCCGTTCATTACAAACTGGAGGAAAACTGCAAAAAGTATTTATAATAACATTTCGATACATCACCTGGAAAAATTGAAGATCAAAAATATATAACATTTTTATTCCTGTGTTTCGAAAATCAAAGATTACAACAGTATAGAATAGAATACGAAATGTCTATTTTGGTCAATTAGTAGAATGCATTTATTACTATCACCAATGTAGTTTTTCTCACTAACTCGGGTGGCCAATGTATGTATGCTGATGAAGTCTATGGTTGTGTACAGGTCCCCAGAGGAACCAAAAGGCCCCGATATGGGGATCAATAAATATAGGGCACTTTTTTGTGGGATCACTAGCTAAAAATATTTGTGGTTTATTTCACACCTATAGGCACTAAACACGTTTCTTGTGATGGAGCACATGTGGAGTAAATATAAAGAGCATTTACGAAGCACAAATTTACTTTTTCAGCATGAAGATTACTTTATTATAACCACTTACAAATGCTGACAAGCTACGCTATAAACAATAATAAATAATTTGAAATATTTTTATGGACACAAAACCGTCATCATCTGTCATTGAAGTTCCATACAGCGCCATCCATCAAGACGGTGGAACGTCTGAACTAATGTTCGTTTCCAAAATTTTGTATGCAACAAATCTCAAAAAATACAATGGTTTGAGATTTCATATTTTCAGAATCGAATTCTCTAGGCTTTCTTTTGGGGATCAGATCTTGGCGTTCAAATTGGTGACCACAAATTGTCAAAACTGTCAAAAACATACCATCACATAATGGCTAATATCTTTTTTAAAACAATATAAAACTTAACCAAAATACCTGATCCCCAAGTCAAAGGTCCAAGTTATATTGTGTTAAAATTTCAACACTTAATTTTACTGCGTTCTTTAGATTTGTTGTTTACAAAATGACCTAAATTTTGTTGCAAAGTCAGGGGTGCCAACTGTTTTGAGCTGTCTAATTTAGGAGCGCGCTCTTAAGTTCATATAGCAACGAATCCACAAACCAATCTGTGAACGAATCACGTTTTGGGTAGGGGTGTCCCACAGAACTAAAGGTTTTTTAGTTCTGTGGGGTGTCACACTTTGAAAAAATATCGATGTTTTTTTCGATCCGATAAATCGAAGCTGTACATCGATGTCTTTCGATGTATCGGATGAAAACATCAATTTTTTTGTTAACATCAAGTACTTTGTCCAACTTTATATTAGGTTTGTTCCAACTGGCATTTATGAACCGTTCTGGAATTGTTTCGAGTACTGTATAGTGCGCAAACTCGAATTTGGGATGGACACATCTACTTTATCACCCCTTCCAGAAGGTACAGTTTATATACCGCCCCAAGAACGATACTTTAATCAGTTGGAACGTGAAAGAAATACAGCACTTGCGCGATCGAAACCAAAAACGTTTCGTTCCAACTGGCATTCGCCAATAATGCGTTCTCACCCAAAACGCGCTTTCTCCAAAAGTTTTGTTTCAACATCTCTGGCAGTGTTTCCGTCCCCCTCAGGCCCCATAACATATAAAACATCTATAGTTTACAAATTTAAAAGTTGAAATATTATTGAATTATTTTTAAAATAGAAAAGATTTTCCAAAAAAAGAAAAGAGACTTTAAAAAAAGTCACTATTTGCGTTTAAAAGTTTTCGTAAAACTATCTGGTTATCAACGATTCGATGTTTTATGAAAAAGCATCGATACATCGAGTTTATCGATAACTTTTCAAAACATCTATTTTTTCGATGCATCGATGTATATTTTTTTTTGAATATCTCTAGTTTTGGGGATTTTTAAATTTTTGAGGTTGGGTTAAGACCGTGGAGTTTATTTGGTCTGTTTGTGTTTTTGAAAAACCAAAATTATCTATCAATTTTAAATGATTCCAATATACACCAAAGATTATGTACACGGAAAAATACTAAATTTATTAAAATGAGTTTATCATAACTGTCAAAAGTGTCAAATTAGCCTAAATTCGTCACGAATATCGGAAAATCTTGAAATGGACTCAAATTTCCCGCCAGGCAGATTTTAAATTTCACGAATTCTTGAAATCTTAAATTATGCACTTTCTCACTAATTAATCTGACCAATGGCGTTAGAGTTCGTGATTCGTTGTTATTGTATGAACTCACCTTTAGTATAAGTTAGTTACCGGTAAACAATATATATTTCGAATAGTAGGCTGCGTACTTAATAATTATTATAATTGTTAAAAATGTCAAAGGAAAATAATATAAATTATTTTACAACAATCAGAAATGGTTTGCAAAAATGCTGTGTTCAGATTGAACATATTCTTTCATCTGAGAATGATTGTAACTGTAATTTTCGGGCAAGTATTATATTTCAAGTGTTTTAAATAAAATATAACAAAAAGTGAGTTAAATTATTCTTTTGTGATTGCAGGTAGACTTACTCCAATTAAAACAACATGCTTCTGATATTATAAAATGTCTAGATGATAAAAACACATTGGTTGAAAAAGTTAACAATAACAAGCCCCAAAAGAAAACATCAGTAGATGATGGTAAACAACAAAAATTAATAGAATCTACTATTGAAGCTCCACGAATAAAAGGTCTAGAAGAAGTTGCAGGATTGTGGGAACCTAAAAGGATACTAAAAAGTTTGATTATTTTGCCTAAAAGTCAACCCCAGTTGTTCGCTAACAGAAAAACTGTTAATAGCATCTTATTATTTGGCCCACCTGGTACAGGGAAAACCCAACTTATACATGCTTTAGCTTATGATGCTGGAGCACTGTTATTTTCAGTATCTGCTTCTAATATTTTATCACCATTTGTTGGACAATCAGAAAAGTAAGTAAATTTATTTAATATAAGTATTTAAGGTACTAACATATATTATTTTTCTAGAAATCTTAAATGTTTATTCGAGTACATAAGAAACCAAGATGGTTTTTGCTTGTTATTTATTGATGAAGTTGATGGGTTTTGCCGGAAAAGATCTAACTCTGAACAAGAATTTTCCAGAAGGTAAAATCTTGACCAAAAAATTTACTTTTTACAAATTATTATACTTATTTTAGGATAAAAACAGAACTATTATGCCAATTAAATAAAATGGAATCTCACTCTAATTTTTTCTTGATTGCTGCCACTAACTGCCCATGGGACTTGGACCCAGCTTTTCTTAGAAGATTTCAAAAACGTTTATACATACCACTACCAAGTTACCAAGAAAGAATAGACTTGTTCAGACTGTATATGAAAAATACTCAACTAGACGAATCATTCAGTACTTGCGAAAATTTAATTTCTAGAACAGAAGGTTTCTCTGGATCAGACATATCTGATCTAATACAAGAGGTTGTAAATTATCCCATTATGGAACTGGAAGATGCAAAAATATGGAAAAACTCACCAGATGGATTTTACGAACCTATAACACAAATGGACGAGTATACTACAAAAGATGTATTTTACGGAGAACTCAATGATTTGCCTCCGAGTTCAGTCAGAGTCCGAAAGGTTCGACTCACAGATTTTGTAAATGCATTGAATACCATCAAATTTACCGTTACCAAAGAAGACATTGAAAGATTTGAGAAGTTCAATAATAATGGGCTGTAGGTACCTAATTGTGTTTTTTCTTAGCTTAGTGTAAGTTTTGTTGTTTAGATATGTTTATTTTGTTAACAGTAATGAAATGTTCTTTAACAAGATACCCTTAATTTCAATTAAAATTAGTGAAGAATCAGGGAAGGTCAAAAATATTCCGGCTGTATTCAACTTTAGATTATATTTTTAGCAAAATTAATGTTCGAGTTAAAAACAACTCAAATTTTGTTTACAATAAAATATATATAAAGAAAAATAGTGTTTATTTACGATAAAAAGAATAAATATAAATTTACCAACCGTATACCAAATGGATAGGGCAATTTACTGTCTACGGATGACAAAACGTTGTCAGATCAATTGATAAAATCCTTCAGTTTAGTTTGAGATTCGATCGTCGTCTTAGTATTTAAAGTTTTTTTTGGTGCTTTTGAATTAATAGTTTCTTTCGGATTTAAAGAAAAAACAGTTATTTTCATACCTAACTATTCAGACAAATCTGCAGTGTGTAGTTTAATGCATTAAAATGCCCAAGCAGTTGAAACAGTAAATGTCGAGATATAGTAACATCTTTATTAAGTTATTTTGAACGAAAATGCCAAAGTGGGAGCCCGCTACTGTTGAATTTTACGAGTTAAAAATAAACGCAGTGCCCACTTCGGCTTCTCAACAACTACTAAATTTATTCAATTAGAAAAAGAAAAAAGGATACAAAGAAAATAAGCTGCACTATGCAGGAAACTACTATCTACTACACTACATTACATTTAATAATATATAGAGGGCGCTACACATTATAATTTTAATATGTTGGTACATTTCAACACCCCCACTTAACAACAAATTAAAATTTTTTTAATAATCCCAATTGTTTTACAAATTTATCATGCTTAGTAAAATTTAAACTCTTAGTAAGCACATCAGCGCACATATCATTTGGTGACAAATATTTAACGGATATCAAATCATTACAAATAGTGTCCCTAATAAAATGGTACCTAACATCGATGTGTTTTGTTCTTTTATGAAACACCGGGTTTAACAACAATTTTTGAGCACTTTGGCTGTCATTATAAATAACAATTCTTGAAAAAAATCCAGTCAATTCATTGTATA
Source organism: Lochmaea crataegi (assembly GCA_947563755.1). NCBI lineage: Eukaryota > Metazoa > Arthropoda > Insecta > Coleoptera > Chrysomelidae > Lochmaea > Lochmaea crataegi. The sequence continues at coordinate 106,565,120 of OX387422.1, forward strand.
GGTTTTGTAAATAGATAGATTCCTTACAAGCTTCTGAAAGAGACACATACTCAGATTCGGTACTTGATAGTGAAACACTCTTTTGTTTTTTACTTTCCCATGATATGCTACCATTACTTAATTTAAACACAAAACCACTATAGGACTTTCGATCCTTGACATTACCTCCCCAGTCTGCATCTACAAAACCTTCTAAGTGTTTATCATCTTTTGAAAAAGTTAAACAGTAATCTTTTGTTTTTTGCAAATATTTAAGAACTCTTTTTGCATGCACCCAATGACTATCATTGTAGCAATTATTGTATTGACTCAGAAAACTAACTGTAAAGCACAGGTCGGGAGTCAACACTACCAAATACATTAAGCTCCCAATTAACTGCTGATATGGGTATTTAACTGATGTATTATTAATTTCATCAAAAATAGGATTAACTTCCATTGGTGTCTTTACAGTTTTACAGTTTTGCATATTGAATTTACTTAAAATCTGATCTACATATTCTTTCTGACTCAACTGTATAAGCCCTTTGGATCTGTCCCTTATAATTTCCATCCCTAGACATTTCTTTGCCTCTCCTAAATCCTTTATTTTAAATTCAGAACTTAATGCAGATTTGAGACTTTTCATTTCATCGGCATTGTTTTCAAAAACAAAAAAAATCATCAACATACAAAGCAATGATTATGAAACTATTTCCACACTTTTTTGAATAGAGGCATGGTTCATATTGTGATTTTTTATAGTCTAACCCTAATAAAAAATTATTTATTCTCAAATTCCAAATTCTGGATGACTGTTTAAGGCCATACAAGGCCTTTTTCAACTTGCAAACTTTTGAATTGTTCTCTAAAGATGTTGACAATCCCTCAGGCTCAGTCATAAAAACTGGTTTTTCTAGAGAACCATTCAAGAAAGCAGTACAAACGTCTAAATGTGTAATCGTAAGATCAAGTTTTACAGATAAAGCTATTAACAATCTTAAAGTACTATGTCTCACGACAGGGGAGAACATTTCATCATAATCAATACCTTCTTGTTGTTTAAAACCTCGAGCCACTAGACGCGCACGATAGCAATTATTTCCCGCACTATCAAATTTTTTTTTAAACACCCACTTACAATCAACTATCACTCCTTCCTGAGGTGGGTCCACTAAATCCCATGCTTCATTTTCATCAAATGATCGTAGTTCTTTCTCCATGGCTTCCCTCCATTTATTACCATCTGATCTCCTCAAAGCATCATTTACACTTACAGGATTGTCGCACAAGTCAATTGTTACATCTTCAACATTTGATCTACACATATATGTTACATAGTTTTGTAAACTCTTGGGCGGCTTGTGTTGTCTTTCTGATCGTCTAAGGTTTTCAGAGTTCACTTCTGGAGTTTCTTCTAGGATATAATCAGGATCCGAGTCAGCAACATTTGAAGTTTCTTCCCCCACTGAAAGTGTTACATCTTCCAGATCCGAGTTTAGACTTTCATCAGACTCTCCTTCCCCGTCTGTAACTATTTTTTCTGCAATACTAAGGCTATCAGTTTCCTGGTCTAATCTTGGCAATGTATGGTGCTTTGTGTCTTCAAATATTACAATTTCTCTGCTGATGATTATAGAGTCTGTCTTAGGATTATAAACTCTATAACCTTTAGTTTGTTCACCATAGCCCACTAGAATCATCTTTTCTGATTTTTTATCAAATTTTTTTCTTTTACTTTTAGGTACATGAACCATAACTGTGGATCCGTATAATCTTAAATTACTTAAGTCTGGCTTAATACCATTATTCCATATTTCATAAGGTGTTTTATCATTTAGACCAACAGCAATGCATCTATTTCTGATGTAAACTGCAGTATTTGATGCTTCAGCCCAAAATCTTTTTTCTAACTGTCCATCAAATAAAAGACATCTGGCTTTTTCTACTACAGTTCTATTCATTCTTTCACTAAGCCCGTTTTGTTCAGGTGTATAGGGGTTCGTAGTTTGGTGGATGATTCCACTGTTTTTTAAAAAAAAATTCAAATTGTGTACTACAAAACTCCCCTCCATTATCTGACCTGAACATTTTTATTTTTTTATTCTTTTGAGTTTCTACCATGCATTTAAAATCTTTGAACTTTTCTAATGCCTCATCTTTTGTTTTTAGAAAATAAATAAAGCACATTCTACTGAAATCGTCCTCTAGGATTAAAAAATATCTGGAGCCTCCAATGGACTTGACTTCCATAGGTCCACAAACATCACCATGTATTATTTCTAATAAATCTTTTGCTCTGGTTCCTGTATGTTTAAACGGTAATCTGGATTGCTTACCTTCACAACAAGTAATACAGCTTTCTTTCACAATTTTTCCTTGACATTTTAGTCCATTTACTATTCCATTATTCATTTTATTTAAATCAGCATAATTTATGTGGGCCAATCTCCTATGCCATATATTTGCAGTTGCTAAGTGACATCTTTCCGTTAAGTTTTTTGTATTTAGTCTATATACATTGTCTATTAAATTTGCTGTTGCTACCAGATTACCATGCTTGCTTAGTATCTTACATCCATCAGCTTCAAAAACTACTTTATTTCCATTTCTTATTAGCTGGCTCACAGACAACAGGTTTGTAGTCAGCTCAGGAACATATAGGGCATTTTTTATTACTAAATCATGTGTTTGTTTGCCTACCTGTGCTTGAATAGTTACATCTCCCTTGCATTTTACAGGCACTTTCATATTATTAGCTACCAGTACTTCTGTCATTTCTGCCTGAATTGGATCTTCAACATCAAAAACCGTTAAATGAGCACTAGCTCCTGAATCGATGTACCAATCATTTTTAGAAAAATGTCCACTTAAAAATATGGCACTTAATGCAAACGTTGATCTATTCGTGTCCTTGTTTGGACATTTGTTTTTGTAGTGACCATATTGTTTACAACTATAACATTGTATATCAGTCTTGACATTAAAATTTCTATTTCCAGTGTTACCATTCTTTGACTTTGACACTTGAAGTTTGTTGGCAAAAGCGCTACCTGCCGTATCTACTTCGCTGTCCATGTCTAAAAGTTTAGTTTTAATGGCGTCCGTCGTTATTGTCATACCTAAATGCTCAATAGCCATAATCATTGGAGCAAATTTTTCTGGCAGTCCTGCTAATAATAACGAGCCTATCCATTCTTCGTTAATCTGAAAACCTGTCCCTCTCAACTTTTGAGCTGTTTCTACTAGTTGATTCACATATGATGTCATTGAATCGCAATTTTCAAGTCTCATGGAAATGAGATTTCGAAGCAAACCAATGCGTCTTGCGAAACCAGAATCATCAAATAGGGATTTTAATTTTAACCATAAGTCTTGTGCTGTTGCTGTCTCTTTAATATGCACGTAAAGAGAAGTATCTATGGTTAGAGTCAATTTTGCTCTTGCTTTAGCTACCTTTCTTTCATCGATTTCGCTTCCATCCAGGCATTCTTGTAGATTGTCTATAATGAGGAAGTTTTCTGCTGCAAAAGCCCATTCATCGTAATTTCCGCGTCCAATTAACTTTGGCACGCTTGCCACATAATTGTTAGCCGACATATGAACATACAAAATATACAACTTTCCGGTTAAAACGTGGGTTCTGGGCCCATAACCTGTTGAATTTTACGAGTTAAAAATAAACTCAGTGCGCACCTCGGCTTCTCAACAACTACCATGCCCTGCGATCTCTTATTACCACTATTGGACTCCATTTTTAACGCCATCTATCCGCCTGGAAGGTCACTAATAAACTTTATTTTACAGATTGTTGTAATACCGTCATCTGTGGATTAATCAAACCATGCTGCACAACACAAGGGGTTGTGTTGTGCCATGCTGTTTGGATGTTTATGCTAAAAATAGTTTTTATATTCAATAGCATCTTATTCATGCCGGAATTCGCCATTGTTCAGTGAATGTTGTGAGTTGTTTTGTGCTTTGTGTTTTTGATAATTTTAAATTTAAAGACTATTTCCTAGTTTTATATTTGCATTTTTTGGGGTAAGTATTAACATGAATAATAAGGCAGAGCAATCCAACATGAGGGTACTTATAAAAATTTATTTCAAGAGAGATATTTGAAAGTGATCAGGTTTAAACTATGTTTATTCTTATAATTATTTGTGTGGTTCCTTGCAAGTCTTCATAAATATAAAAAGGATCAAAATAAGTGGATTTAAGTCAACTTGCCAAAAATTGAAAGTAATAAAGCTACATAAACATTTTTGCTTATATCTTCCAAAGTTTACTTAAATTTATTTTGAACCATTATATATCTGGTGGAGCATTGACAAGACATCTTAGAAACACTGTATAACTTAAATAATTTTTGTTCCAGAGAATATCCAGCTAGCATATTTGAGTCATGCCTTCACTCTCATGCTGTGTTAGTGGTTGCTATAAAAGCATCTACTCTAAGCATCGTTTTCCCAATCCTGCCAAGAACAGTAAAACATTTTTTGACAAATGGGTAAATTTATGTGGAAATAGAAGGTTGAAGGAGAAAATGACATCCAAAAACATTTATGACAATTGTAGAGTGTGTGCCTTACACTTTTTACCCGAAGATTTTGGTCCAAATAAAGTTCTGAAAAGAGGAGTTTGCCCATCGGTCAATTTACCAGGTAAATCCATAATAATAAAAAAACAACTGACTAGCATACATTTATTCAATTATTTATATTTTCTAGAATCTTTAGAACCAGTAACTGATGATGTTCCTTCCTCAATAATTGAAGCTCAACCATCAACCTCTTTGGCTGTACCACAAATTGGTGCTGAATCTGAAACTGAGAGTCCTAGGACTTTGAAGTTACAGGAAGCTTTAAATGATCAGTTTGCAAAACTGAAAGCTAAAAAAGCACAAGAATTCTGTGCTGTTAATGAGGCTAGTTGTAGCTATTTCGGTTGAACCCGAGCTGAATTTAACAACATATGCTGCTCAAGATTTTACTGATGCTGCACTCCAAAAAAACTGCTGTTACTCCAAAAAGAAGTGAGTGATTAATTATTTGATTTATTAATAAATAGGTGTTTAACAAAGAAATTTTCACAGAAATGGTAGATATTATAGGCAAATATTTTGATTTATTAAAAAACATGGAAAATTATTGCTTAAAAATCCATTTTTGTATTATTTACTTATGTCAAGTTTTGACTGTATACTTCTATTAGAATATTGTCTAAAATAGGGTTGAAAATTTAACATTGAAAAATGCTATATCTATATGCAAAGTATATTGCATATTGATATTATTAATTGCTAATGATATTATTTCTTACTTTAGAAAGATCTGATTTACTTGCTGAGGTGAATGTCTCAAGGGTTAAAGACAACACCAAAAGCCAGACGTCTCTATCGAAGAGCCACCCAATTTAAAAAAAGGGCAACCGAGTTTAGAAGAAGTCATCTGTTGCTGAAAAAAAGGTTGTATGCTACTGAAACCTTTAAAAAATCTGAACTTTTTGAAAACTGTGTATCCAGTATGGATCGCATTCGCAAACGATTTTTTGAAAGTCAAATTGAAAATGTTGATAAAAAACCAAAAGGAAGAAGGTACACACTCGAAGACAAGGTATTGGCATTAGTTTTATACAAACAAAGTGGATATGGGTACAGATTCTTGTCTAAGCTATTTGCATTGCCAACAAGGAAAACAGTCATGAAACTCCTTAATAGAATTCCAATTCAACCTGGTATACATGACGAAGTTTTTGCAGTTCTCAAAGCTGAAACAAAAAACTTTAAAAAGCAACTAGATAAACATTGTATTATAATGTTTGATGAAATAAGCATACAACCAAATCTGCACCCAAATTGGTATGAGGGAAATGTTATTGGCTTTGAAAACCTATGATTTAAGCAAACACCAGAGATAGCGAATCATATTCAGGTAATACTGTTTCGACACCTCACATGTTTTGGATAAGATTATTTCAAACCAAGCACTGATTAACTAAAAAGAAACAACTACTTTCCGTGCAATTTGATGTTTGTAGGGGCATAAAGCTCGGAAAGTAGTTGCTGCTTCTTAGTTAAGCGGACATTGGTTTGAAATAAACTTTTTTAAAGTTTGAGGTGGGTTTGGTTAGTAGGCATCCCATTGGGGATGAGTCCAACACTGTTTGGGTCCTGGACCCATTCGAACATGAGTTTCCCATCTCGACCCGAAAAAAAAAATTTATGAAGATTCTTAGGAAGGCTTATAAAAGAAGATATTCCTGACAGCTGATTGATTGCTAACACTTTTTGGTTCTTTTAACATTTTGTAAGTTTTTAATAAAGCTGTTAATGTAAAAATTATAAAATAAGGTTTTGTTCAATTAAGAATTCTATTTTTATTAATGATGAAATAAAACAATTTAATTTGTTTAAATCTTCATTTTTATTTTGAACTAACGTTCAAATTAAAATTAGTGACGCGTTTCGCTACACTAGCTTTTTCAAACATAAAAATGAAGATTTAAACAAATTGAATTGTTTTATTTCATCATTAGTATGGATCTTCATCAAGTAAAAGCCTCATCTATTCAATTCTATTTTTAATTTCAGGTGGTGAAGCTTGGGGAAAGCAAGATCTGTAGAGGTCTTTGAAAAAATAACAAATAATGACAAAAGTTATGGAAAGTTGTTGATAATAAACGTATTTGCTTTTTCTTGTCGAGGTAAGCTGTAAAATAAACCCATAATATAAGCAATTTATTTCATAGTGTTTATTTTTTAGATCTAATGTGTAACTTTTCAGTTTAATTAGAAAATAAGGAAAATCACCTGTATTATTTTATAGAAAAAATGTATAATAAATTTTTTCAAAATATTTGTTGAAATAAGTATTTTAATAAAATGTCCTGGTTAATAAAAACAGTCGCACAAAGTTTAAACGGCTTTTTGAAACAACCTATTCTACTTTTGAGCCAAAATAAAATAATGGGTTGCTTCAAAAAGTGTTTAAACTTTGTGCGACTGTTTTTATTGGTTTATTTAAGAAATAACAATATAGGCATAATTTAAAAAACCCGCCAATATTTGCTTGGTTTGCCATCTAGTAGTAACTAGTAAACTGTGCCTGATCATGCAGGTCTCCTCCTTTATTTTTTCCCCGTAATTGAATACTAACCTTCCACCATAATAGATGGCGCAACACTCGACAAAACTTTGTGGGTTCGGACTTGAGTACAGGAGAGTCCATTCTTCCCCGTATATAGTATTTATCTATGACAACTACTAAATTTATTCAATTAGAAAAAGAAAAAAGGATACAAAGAAAATAAGCTGCACTATGCAGGAAACTACTATCTACTACACTACATTACATTTAATAATATATAGAGGGCGCTACACATTATAATTTTAATATGTTGGTACATTTCAACAGCTACTATTTACATTCATTATTATTAATATTATATATTTGAACGTAGAAAGATCATAGCCATATTAGGGTTGCGCGATACACTTGAAAGTATCGATATTAGGTATCGATACGGATCGGAACGTGAAATATCGATACAGTAGAATATCGAATGTTAATGTATCGATACTCAAAGTATCGATACGTTAACGATCCGAGATTTTACAGCTGCCAGCGCTTCTATTCAAAAAGCAAAGTGTGGCGATGAAATGAATTAAATAACAACAAAACTATCAAAAGATATTTTTAATAACTCAAAATTATAAATAAACTACGAAACTTTACACTAATACAGTAAACTGCATACGACAAATAACGGTTGCGTGAATATATTTGATTTTGTTAGTAGTTAACGCCACTCGCCGCTACCACTAAAAATCCCGGATCGCAAGGTATCGATACACTACAAATGTATCGATACTTGGAATGCATCGAAAAGCATAGTATCGATACAAAATATCGAGTATCGGAAGTAAAAGTATCGATACACTAGAATATCGGATCGTATCGCGCATCCCTAAGCCATATGCACCATACCCAGGTAGCCAGCATGACGTAAATGACGTCAAGAAGACGTCGATTGCTGGTCATTTTTGGTCACATGCGTCATGCGACCTAAAAGGGACGTCCCCCTGACGTTATTTCATTTGACGTCGGCTGGCTGTCAACTGTGAAGACGTCTTTTCGGCGTCTTTTTGAAGACGAAAAATTGAAAATAATAAGTAATTTTGATATTTCTTTTTTGTTTCATGAAATAATTTAGAAATTGGGAAACCTACTTATTAGATACATACAGACTCCTAGAAACCTCTAAGGGTAGAGTAAAAATAAACTTTTTGATTCAGTTTTAAATTTGTATTTAATTCAATCTACTTACGCAAAAAGGTAAGATTGCCATTATAATCAGAAATTCTAGTACTGCTTTTGTTTTAAATGATCCCGCGAGTTCTCTTTGGTACATTTGGTGGTTCATTTTTGGTAGTACTGAGTGTGAGTCTGCAATACACTTTACAATGTTGTCATAGTCAAAAACAATTCTGTATTTCTGTTTGCATCCTCTTATTGCCATAATAATAATTCACTGAACATTGAACCATTACTAAAGATCCTTTTAATTTGAGTTAAAAAGTATATTATCACTTCACAGAAATATATACGGTTACATTTTAGCATTGTATAAGAATGATTTAGTGATACTTTTTTGTATGGTTATATAATTGTAAATATATGTCTTGTGGGTTTGGCAACGCTGTCGTCGGTTACCTTGATCGCGAATGTATCGTCAAAATTCGGAAACGGCAACAGATGGGAGTGAGGTGAGACTCCATTTTGAGTTTGTTTGTTGGCTTGGCTTAGGGTTGCGCGATACACTTGAAAGTATCGATATTAGGTATCGATACGGATCGGAACGTAAAATATCGATACAGTAGAATATCGAATGTTAATGTATCGATACTCAAAGTATCGATACGTTAACGATCCGAGATTTTACAGCTGCCAGCGGGTCTATTCAAAAAGCAAAGTGTGGTGATGAAATGAATTAAATAACAACAAAACTATCAAAAGATATTTTTAATAACTCAAAATTATAAATAAACTACGAAACTTTACACTAATACAGTAAACTGCATACGACAAATAACGGTTGCGTGAATATATTTGCTTTTGTTAGTAGATAACGCCACTCGCCGCTACCACTAAAAATCCCGGATTGCAAGGTATCGATACAGTACAAGTGTATCGATTCTTGGAATGTATCGAAAAGCATAGTATCGATACAAAATATCGAGTATCGGAAGTAAAAGTATCGATACACTGGAATATCGGATCGTATCGCGCATCCCTAGCTTGGCTTCTAGGCTTTGTTTTCTTGTACCTATGGTTGGTTATGAATAATTATGATAATTAAGACAAACGTAGAGTGGAGAAGTCTAGTTTTATGTTCGTTTTAGGGATGGCGATTCTTCCCAAAAAAGATCCATTTCTAAATCGATTCGAATCGTAACCTGATGAATCGATTCATAAAAAAATCGAGGTCTAAAAGATCGATTTCAAAAAAATCGATTTTTTTCAAGTTTGTATTTACTATGTAAATATAAATCCACTTTATGAAAAACAAGAAAAATACCATAATAAACAATCTCTGGGATCTCTTATCAGTAAAATCAGGGATTTTTTAGTTCAGGGAATTCGATAATAACAATTATTTTTATTACCATATCAAAGTATCAGATCAGATATGAAAGAAGACATTTATTTTCTAAATGTATTTGCTAGATAATATAGCTTATAGTTCCCAAAACCAAACCAGAAAAAATCGAATGTCGATTTTCGAGGGTGAAATATCGATTCACCGAATCGATTCATTACAAAATATCGATTTAAAAAATCGATTTAATTGGTCCGAAGAATCGATTCTTCGATTAATCGATTTCAGATCGCCATCCCTAGTTCGTTTATTTTTCTTGTTTCGTATTATACAGGAAATATGTATTGTGTTATACAATTTGACGAAACTGGCGATGACGGTGTAGCGTTAATCAATAGTAGTATTTTTCGAATTATTTCTCTCATATTATTAAAAATAGTTTTGGTTTTATTTATAATTTTTTGAAGAATAAGAATAATTAAAAAAGCAAAATTAAGTACCTTCATATGTCTGAAAGAATGATCTCTTTCGAAATGTGAAGTCAGCATCGTAACTTTATATCCGATTGTGAGATAAGCCGGCAATAGACCAAAATTGGTTAACACCGACGAAAAAGGAGGTATATTGGCCGCCATTAAAAGACAGTCAGTTGCACACGACGTGGTTGACTGCGAAAAGTGGAAACTATACGGAGTTTAAAAAATATTTTTTCAAACTGGTAAGTGTTAAAAGTTTGTGTACTTCAATTAGAAACATATAAAATATAAGTAGATCTATTCATTTGTATGTTTAATAAATAATATGTTCACTAAAACTTTGGAATTATCTTGAGATTTCAATCCTTTTTGTTTGTATAAGGACAAAAACGCTGTTTCCATCATATTACTTATGAGCCGATTGAAATTAGTTATTAAAATGAATAAAAATCAGTTATTAGGTCATCACGGATGCATTATGATAATTTTTGTATTTTTTCTCGGCTAATTGCTAAGTAGAGCTTCTAACCACTTTTGTAACACAATGTATGTTATGTAGATGACTTGGACAAAGCTTTTTGAAAAGAAAAGGAAGCACAATTTTCTAGTGATATAAATGACACAGAGGACAATGCAGGTAGTGGACCTAGCAAAATAACAAGAATAATTTTAGAAGATAGCGATAGTGATGTGGAAAGTAAATATTCCAGACCACCACAAATAAAGATTAAAAACTTGTCGGGTAAATTATATCACTAATATATTATACAAGTAACATATTAAAGCCATGAGATTTTATACGAAAACTTATTTATAATATAACTTAAAATATACCGATTATGGGTAATAGTATCTGTTGCCTTTATTGAAAGTATATTTTTGTGCATCTCATAAATATGTTTTCGTTATTCTTGTCACTTAATTGTTTTTATATTTTAGGTGCTATAGAAAAAAGGCAAATATCTCCCAAGTTTTCTCAAGTACATTCTAGAATCTCAGCTGTGACCCCACCACATACTCTCTCAACAGCAGCTTCTAATAAAAGTACACCTACGGGGACAGTTTCTCCACCTAGGACATATTCAATTCCTGCCTGCTCTCAAACCTCTACAGCAGACTCCAGTAAATATATTTTTTTGAAATGCATGAACATTTTATTTTGGAGTATATTTTTTAGATCTGGTATTGGTTAATATACTGAATACTATTAAAGAGCAGAATAAAATAATTCTAGAAAAAGTGAGAAATATAGAAAACATTATATTTAAGCAAGGATCGCAAATTTTAGAAACTTCCTGTAATCCCAATAAAAACCCTTTGCCAGTAGACCTTCCATTAGGAGACAAAAATGCCCTGAATGAGGTTGAACAATTTCTGAAAAATGAAGATAACTTCAAAAGATTGGTAAGTAATAATATTGGTATAATATATTTTTTGCGTCATGAACCCATTATAAAATTAACAAATAAATACAAAAAACAGGGTCAAATAAGTGACGGGTAATGTTAATTCATGAAATTGTTAAAAAGGAGGAAAATTTGTTGAAATCTTATGATTGCAAAGTTAACATTCTGGTTAAAGATAATATCACAATTATTATCTTCTGTGTGTTCCTTGTGGTGTATAAATTATTCTTTTTGCTGGTTATTTTGGGAAATTAAACCACAATCTTTTTTTGTATGTTTTAATCCAACGTTTCGGTAGTGTTGCAGCTACCATTAACAAGAAATTTTTTTTTAAGATTGTTCTTCATTTTTTGGTTTAGTTTTCGTAATTATAGATCTCAACGTATTGTTAGATTTAAAGCTAGTTCGAATATTGAATTGATTACCAATTTATATTTGTTAAAATCATTCAGAGATACTAAGTCATAAGGCCATATTGTGAAAATGTCGTCTACGAATCTCCACCAGACAATTGGTTTGAGTTTTTGATTATTTACTATTTTGGCTTGTTATAATCAATGTTTATATTATTATGCATGTATATTAGTTTTGAATTTGAGCACAAAATACACATGACTGCCATTTATGGTAAATATTATAATTGTAATAATATTGTTATGATTGGTTTAAATTTCACACATGTTATTTTTCAAATTTCGTGTAAAATTAGCAATATATGTAGAAATTGTATATTTCAGCTAAACTATCTGGGTTCTATTGGAGGAAACAATTTGAAAAGTAAAATACATCAAATTTTAAGGCATTTATTAACCAATCAATTAGCAAGTCAGTTCAGTGATTTTGGAAAGAGGGGTAAAGCAGCATTTTCAGGGCTTTGTCTAAACAAAGCGATTATTGGTAAGATTTTCAAATTTTCATAAGTTTACTGCTTAATAATAAAAAGAGAAGTAATTTTGGAAATTACCCAAAAAATGTAACTCGGCTAATTAGAAATTGTATTACTTATTAAACTATGTAAGATTATGGTAACAGATATATTCTTGTCATATGTGTTGACTTTTTTTATTATTTTCAGAAACACTTCAATCTAAAGTTGTAGGGGCTTCAATTACTGAAATTGAAGATACCATCAAAACATGGATGAAGCATGCGCCAGATAGATTGAAGATTAAGAAGATTCTATTATAAGTTTATGGTTTAAGTCTATTATAATTTCTTACTTTGCTTGATTTATTTTTGATTGATTGCATTATCCCTATAACTGAAAATGTATGCTTCTAAAAAATTGAAGCTAGATATATCTAAAAGGCAATTGTACCGAAGAATTGCTAGAGAAAATCAAGATGTACTTGAAAAATTATACTACAGTAACAATAATTTTAATGTTGCAGATTATCAAATAAGAGAACCAGTTTACACCACAGTCAGTGTTGAAACTTATTGTTCTCAGCCTGTGAATAGCTTTAAAAATATTCCTAGTGAAAAATAACTTTCAGTCTGATGAAATACCTGATGTTTTTCCAACTTCAAGCAATTGTGATTCCTCATTACCATACATCATTGCTACTGTAGATAGTGAATGTTCAGTAAATGTCAGTAACACTTTAATAAAACCTGATTTAAATTCCCACTTGCGAGAATGGACATTGAGAACAAAAGCTTCGCATTCTTCTATCACTAGCCTTCTAAAAATTTTAAATCCATTGCATCCTGAGCTTCCATTAGATAGTAGGTCATTATTAAATACTCCAAGACTTGGTCACTTTCAAAATTTAGACAATGGTGAATACTGTCATTTTGGAATTGAGAATTCTTTAATTCATCAAATACCTTGTTCATGTCTAGACGAATACATCAAATTGAGTATTAATATTGATGGAATACCTCTTTTTTCTAGCACAAAACTTCAATTTTGGCCTATTTTGGGTCTGATTAGAAATTTTACAAGTTCTCCATTTGTTATTGGTATATTTTGTGGTAATTCTAAGCCATCACCATTAGAACAATTTATTGAGGAAACAATTAATTTAAGAACTTCTGGATTTATATTGCATAATAATTATTGTTGAAATTTTAAATTTTATTTGTGATGCACCTGCTAAGGCCTACATTAAAGGCATCAAATCTCATGGAGGTTATTCCTCATGTGATAAATGTTGGGAGTTTGGTGATTACAGTCATAAAGGAGGAAAAGTTATATTTAAAGGCACCTCTAGCTCATTAAGGACTGATGATCAGTTCGTTAGAGAAGAGGACACAGAACATCCTAAAGAAAAAACTCCATTGCTTGATTTAAAAATAGGTCTCGTTTCAACCTTTACCATTGATTATATGCATGCTGTATGCTTAGGCGTCATGAAGAAAATGCTTGCTTCCTGGATATCAGGAGGTCTACATATCCGAGTAAGACATGCAACTGTTGCAAATTTGAGTGAAAACTTACTTTATTTAAAACCCTTCATTCCTACAGAGTTTAACCGAAAACCCAGAAGTTTGTCAGAAGTAGCCTACTGGAAAGCTACTGAGTTTCGCAATTTTTTGTTATATTTTAGTCCATTTGTCCTCAAGGATGATATTGACATTTCAATTTTTGAACATTTTTTGTTATTGCATGTTGGAATTTCTTTACTTGTTTCCGACAAGCATCTCTCATGTTTTGGTTCTGAAAATGCACATAAAATACTAAATACTTTCATTGAGCATTGTGAGTACATATATGGTATAGATTTTTATGTATACAGGGTGTCTCAAAATTGACGCCCGTCCTTTCAGAATATGAATCGGGGGGCTAAAACGAATTAAAACGTAAGAATAAAAAAATTGCGTTATGTCCATGGTTACAGAGTTATTGACAAAAAACAAAGATCTAACATTAAATGTTTACACTTTATTAAAAACGAAGTCGGCTAAAAACAAATGAGTAGCATAGGTTGCTATAGTAATGTTAAATGTTAATTATTAGTTCTGTCAACTTTTGTCATAATAAGTATAAGTATAATTTCATACGGTTATTTGTTTTAAAAATGGAACGTTATTATTCCAATCGAGAATATGTTGATATGTTAAAAGTATTAGGTGCGCATAATGATAATGCCAGTGCTGCATCTAGAGCATATATCGTAAAATTCCCAAATCGACGGCACCCTGATGCAAAAACTATACGACGGGTTGAACAAAGATGACTGGAAACAGGTTATTTAAATCCCAGATTAAATAAGGGAGGACGCCATTCTACGCTCAACGTCGTCCAAGGAGCAAATTCTTGATTTTGTTGAAGCGGAACCAAATACAAGTCTTCGAGTTACATCGAGGCAAACGCATTTCCAAAAAGATACCATTCATAGATTATTAAGAAGGAATGGCTTATATCCATTTAGGCCTCAAAAAGTTCAAGTTTTACATGAAGGAGATAGGGGCTTCGGATTAATTTTTCTAGATGGTTATTGGATAACGTAAACAATGATCCACATTTTATAGAAAATATTATGTTTACTGATGAGTGTACATTTACCCAGACAGGGATTATAAATACTCATAATTTGCACGAGTGGAGAGATGAAAACCCTTATTTAATACGTAAAAGATGTCACCAAAGACGATGGTCAGTAAACATTTGGGCTGGATTATTAAATAATAATGTAATCGGCCCAAATATGTTACCTAACCGACTTAATTCAGCATCGTATTTTCATTTTTTAAACGACAATTTACCACTGCCATTTCTCGATCAAGTTCCATTAGCAACTAGATTGAATTGTTGGTTCCAACATGATGGTGCTCCTGCACATTATGGTAGACAAGTGAGAACATTACTAAATCAAACATTCCCCGACTGTTGGATTGGAAGAGGTGGACCCGTACTATGGCCTCCTAGATCTCCAGATCTAAATCCATTAGATTTTTTCTTCTGGGGACTCTAGAAAGAAAAAATTTACTTTGAACCTGTTGAGAGTGCGGAAGATGTAGTAGCTCGTATTCGCGCTGCTGTGACATTTATAGACGAAAACATGCTACAGAGGGTTCGTGATTCAATGATAAATCGTGCAAATATTTGCATTGAAGTAGGAGGCGATTTGTTTGAACACCTTTTATAAATTAATTTCTTGTTTTGTAACAAATATTCGTTTTTAATAAAGTTTAAACATTGAATGTTAGATCTTTGTTTTTTGTCAATAACTGTGTAACCATGGACATAACGCAATTTTTTTATTCTTACGTTTTAATTCGTTTTAGCCCCCCGATTCATATTCTGAAAGGACGGGCGTCAATTTTGAGACACCCTGTATAATACACATATCTTATGCCACCTAGCAAATGAATGTAAAAAATTTGGAACTCTGGACACATTCTCGGCCTTTCCTTTTGAAAATTTCCTAGGTTTCATTAAAATAAGTTGTGATAGATCTCCTCAAAAACCATTGCAACAAATTAATCGTAGATTAATTGAAAGGAACTTTTTGTATGCTAAATCACAAGTAGTCGAAGATCATTATGAAACAATTTAAAAAAATGGTAGGAACAAACTTTACTTCAAGTGCTATAAACCATTCGTTTGCAAATGCGCACTTTATGGACAAAATCTGGAGATGTTATTGAGATTAATAATATTTGCACTACAGTAGATGGCAATATCATCCTGATAGGCAAAAAATTTTTATTATATGAATCATTTTATGTTTACCCACTTGATTCCAAAGATCTAGGAATATTTGTTGTTTCAAATTTGTCACAGAATTTTGAAAGTTGGTCTGTTATAGATATAAAGTTTAAGTGCTTTTTGTTTCCATGTAAATTAGACAAAACCAATTTTATATCATTTCCTCTACTACATAATTTGTGAGTACAACTTGATATTTTACTTTATTGCTACTTTTAGACAAATAATATGATTATATAATTTTCAATAATTTCTTTAAATAAAAAATTGAAAAGCATTTCCATATTGAATTCTATACGTTTCTGTATATTGGTTCTAGACCTAGCAGGTTTCCATAACTACTTTAAAATGAGACAACTTTGGCTACTTTTGAAATAACCACTGCAATCTTATATCAAAAATAAACTGGACAAATGAGAAAATATTCTAATATATACCTACATTCTTTCTACTTCTTGGATTATGCAATATTTGTTTTTAAATTTTTAGGCAACTAATATATTTTTTCCAAAATCTCATGTTTCATTTTGACTGTATCTTTGGGCAACTAAACTGCAATTAAAGGACGATCTTCAAAAGACTAAGGATACGTGCAACTCGCAGCTGTGATACAATGAGATAATAAATCGGATGAAGTGTTTTACCAGCACATAAAGCAAATAGAGCAAACTGTAAGGTCATGATCCAGGAAGCTCCATTGTGAATGTCTACATTTATATACATCGTACTATTTGCTAGGCGCTGGTAAAACACATTTATCATCAAAGGGTTTACGTATTTTCGACGTCGTGTGGCTGCCTCTATATTGGCCTAAAGAAAGTCACATTGTTTGAAACTAAGACGTCCGCAAGACGCCATAGAAGTGACGTTTGAAAGACGCCAAAAAGTGACGTCATTTTGGACGTACAATTGACGGCTATTTGACCAATATGATGCCGACTTATGGACGTTACTTGGACGTCAGGTGCTACCTGAGTAAATATCACATTTTCAGCATTAATAGTTCGAACAAGAACTTGCGTATATGCCGTTTAGCATATGATGATAATGTGACATTGATTATATACCTCCAACCGTTTCTAACCAATCAAATGCCATTTTGCAACCAATCAGAAGCAAATTATACTGGATATTTTTTGACATAAGTGAATATACCCCGGCCCACCTGCCACAGCCAATTTTTAATGTTGCCACATTAACGTCACATTTTTGTTAATTAACTTGGATTTCAATCGATTTGGTGATGTTTCAATAGAAAATATCCGAAAAAACGCCGAAAAGACCATACCATAAATTATTTTGAAAATCTTCCATTTCGTTGTACGTTTTCGTCTTTTTCGGTATATAATCTGACTCGAGGTATATATTTTGTTTTGAATATTCACCTCTTGTGCTATAACTAGTGAATAATTCACTGTAAAGGATCGTGATTGTCACCCTATATTCAGATGTTAAGAATATTCTGCAGTTTGTTACTAGCAGATTCTCAGTAATCAGTCATATTCTGTAATACTTCTAATAAAAATATTCCTTTGTTAAAGTTTTAATATACATTAAATCATCGGCATAATATCAAACTCTGGCAAAGATAATAAAAATGTATTTACTTTCAAGAAATAAACTAAAGGAATGTACTTCTTGGACCAATCTACCTCTTCCTCAAGCTGAAATTGAATAATGTATACAGTGTGGAAACCACTTATGGAATAAAATTCTTTATGTCATTATTTTAGAAAATTATAAAAAATGCCGAGACACGTGTCAACTTTTGAATTGAGGGGGACACTTTTTGGCGCTTATGTCAAACGTCAGATTCACCCCCTCCCTACTGGAGACACCCCTTACATTTTTTCAAATGGCATTAGGTATCAAGTCACACCTCATTTAAAAGGTCTGGTAAATCTCTATTCAATCATTTTGTTTTGCCTTTGATACTAGCCTTCCATTGTTATTTAATCGTTGTTTAAAATTGGCTCTTTTTCAACTTTTCGTATGCTCCCACATTTTGTTATGATAGAAAGACTCTTTAAAGAATGAAAAATTTACAAATGGTAAAAAGACAACTGTTAACAAGGAAAAACTGCTATTTAATCATGCCGTCAAAGTGACCACCGTTAACATTCACGCAATAAAAGTTGAAAAAGAGCCAATTTTAAACAACGATTAAATAACAATGGAAGGCTCGTATCAAAGGCAAAACAAAATGATTGAATAGAGATTTACCAGACCTTTTAAATGAGGTGTAACTTGATACCTAATGCCATTTGAAAAAATGTAAGGGGTGTCTCCAGCAGGGAGGGGGTGAATCTGACGTTTATGATATTAGCGCATTTTATTGCATTATAGCATAATACAAAATATTTGTTCTCACTCGCCCAACTCTTCCTGGTTCTGATCTTCATTCTACAATTAAAATATTTGTTTAATACTTTCAGCAAATAAAAACATTACTAAATTTTACCTGTGGTTTTTTCTTCATTATTTCTTTCGCCTTTACCAGCCAAATTTTTATAATTTCTATTATTTCCTCTTCTTTGGCATCCAGAAATGTCATTTTTATGGAGCCTGCAAACGATGTTGATATATAAGATTTTTGAATGGCCTCTTCTTTATTGCCCCATCCCACAAAACAACTCGGCCACTTCATTGCCCAACATTCGGTAGAGCGCTTTTCTTGTCGCTTGTGGCAACGTCGACCCACCTATGCGGCTTAACTGTAGAACCTGAAATAAAATTCACTCAATTCGTTTGTAAAATGATACTTTTAGATTTCTCTGAATCCTGACATTACAATATAGTTATTTACCTAACGCGCGTATTTGGGAAGTAGAATCTTTCGCATGAGCACTTTGTTTGTAGCACGACCGACGGGAGTGCTGCATTTAGTGCGAATGCACAAAATTCCTAATTTAAAATAAAAATAAAATTTTAATATAAATTTTATTTAATTTATTTTTCCATTGACAGCTGGTAACATGATATATACCTATACAAATGTCAAATTCAAATTATTCAACTTTCAAAAATTAAATTTATCAAAATAAGTGATAGTGAAGGTAATAATACACCTCCTGAAATAAAAAAAAAAACCGGAGCCAGCAATTTAGATTGCTCCCTAAAAAAAGTCAAAATTTTGTGTGTAACATACCTAACCTATGTTTGACACTTTTGTTGTCAACTGTTTAAAGCAAATTATAGAAAAGTAAAAAACTGTAAAATATGCATTTAAAAGCAATGAGTACAAAAAATAATATGTAGCAGTTGAGTGACATTTGAAAAAATATCGAATGGGATTTTATTAGAATTATAGAAAACATTTTTATACCCAAACTTACAGCAATGTTGTAATTCTCTTTTACGGTTAGCCAATCCTCCAAATTGGTCAAACATTCATTTGTCAGTACTGGAATCTGGCTAAAAAAATCTTCTATCCCTTTTTTATTCAATTCTGTCGGAAAGCTGTTTCTTTCATTAATTTTTAATATATCTATGATTAAATCTAGCTCCATATTAATTAATGATAATTCTTCTTGAAGTAGTTTTTGCGCATCTAAAATTATAAATATTATATTGATATTTTTCTTTCATAGTCATATACCACTTAAAATACTCTTTATCATGGTATTTTCAGTTAATCATTGTAAAGCAAAAAATGTTAAAAACAGATTAACCAGATATATAATTATTGTTTAAATGAAAATTACCTTTTTCTATGACGAGTTGAGGTTTATTTTTATTGAACGAAGCTGGACCTTAACATAAAAATCAATCATATTATTCAATTTATCTAATAATATACTTAAATTTCAAATTAATCATTAAATTACCAGTTTCGCTGACATTATTTTTATTTTGTTGGAATGAAGTGTGTGCAGCAGATACTGACAATATTTAATATTTTATCATCTTTGCTTCGCAACTTAAAACAAGAAGAGATAGAAAATGTGAGTAGGTACCTGTTTCAGAAGCAACTTTGGGGGTGCATAAGCTCTTCCCATAACTATTTGAAGCAGAGGCTGAAAATATGTTCAAATCAACAATAGTTTCAGTTGGACGTTACTTTTTGATTTAATTAAATAAAAGTTTTAAATTAATGGATATTTTAGAGTCTGAAATGGTTACGTATACCAAATGTAATAATTGAATTGAATAATAATTGAAAGCTTCCCATTGCTTTAAAATCAGAGGATAATATATGTTCAATCTCTAGTCTACCAGTAAAAAATTGATAAATTCTTATTATTCATAATGTTTTTTAAAGTGTATGCAATTATAAATTAAATTACCTAGAACTCCTTCAGGTTGTAATTTTTTTTATTTGTAATGGATGATGATAATTTGGGTGTTGTGCAGATAGCTAAACAAATTAATATTTTGTTTTTTATCAAGAAATAATTAAAGGTTAACCATTTTTACATTCAAATGCCTTTTGAGGGGTAAACTTCGGAAATTCATCATCTTCAGAGCTATCCTTATCTTCTTCAGAAGATGTGCGTTAGCATACCTCAAGTTTGATTTTGGTTTACTCACCCCCCTTCCTGCATCTGACGAGCTCACATCCGTTTGTTCTTCGGTACGCCGGGCTTTTTGTCGTGCGATGTCCAAACAATCTAAAAAAATGTACCTCCACAATCACACATAGAATCTTACCGGGGTTAGATAATACTGACTACTGTAAAATTAGCAAACTTATTTTTATAATAGATTTTGTTCAAATATATATAAGGTAACAAATATTAAATATTTACCATATTATATATTATATTTACCGAATTTTCCATTTTATTTGGGAAATATAATTTTCAAATGGGAATGTACTGAAATTATCTAGGGACCCAATGAACGTTATATGAAATAAAATCGGGCCACATAACTTAATGCTAGATTTAATAAAATGACAATATAAAACTGGTGACTATAATTAATATAACTTTCTTCTGATGAATATTCAGAGCTTGCTAATATTGAGGTAGCAATGCTTTAAACATAAAAAAATTTGATATTTATTTTCAATAATACTTTAAAAATGCAACCACCCTGTATAGAATAATAAAGTTCTGAACTCTGTTGCTATAAATTTTTTGCTTTCAACTAAGCTTCATCCCTTTCTAACTACTCACAATGAATAAATGTTGTATACTGTGAAATTTTATTGCTTATTAAATTTACACTTCTAGCTTGTAATTTATGGGGAGGTTTACCAAAAACCCATCCAAATTTTTTGTGGCATAATAATATCTTCATCACTCCTATGCATGTAGTCAATTGGTATATTATTAATCATATCAAAATGTGGTATATTTTCAATTGTGGTATTGTTAACATGATGTTCTGGTTGTATTTTATTTCTGAATGACCTGTCTGTACGTTTTACAAAATTAGTTTCTAAAAAACATAAAACATAATTTAAAATATCACCTTCTAAATTACATTTTGTACAACTGAAAAACCCATTGTGTCCTTTTGTACCTAAGACATAAGATTTTGCTGGAGCATCACAAATTATTGAGACAATTCTAAACTCAGAGTTTTGTACATATACTGTTTTACCATTATTAATAAGATATGTATACTCTCATTTACAAAATCTTACAAAAAGTCATTAATACTTGGCTTGGTGATCCAATGATAAAGAGCAACACAGAACACAATACATGTTTACCTAAAACCGCTATTGATTTAATCATACACAAAATGGGCCATAAAGAGTCACCAGTACTCTTGTATAAAGGAAGTCCATCTATATTATAAAAGATATAAGAAAGACAGTATTTGAATCAAGTTCTATGATATATTATCAATTAAGTTAAATATACCAAAGTAATAATAATTTCCACCACCAAGAGGTTTAACACATGATTTTTTGGGTGTTTTAAACAGAGTCCTTGCATCTTTGGGCAAATTTTGTAAATCTCGAATTGAAACATTTGATTTTAATCAAGAAAGTAGCTTATTTAATGAAGTGTGTGGAATGTTTTCGCCAATGGCCCAGTTTGCAAGATTTTCATGCAGGCTTGTGCTAGTAGTTAAATGTACATTTAATGTACTAGAAAAACTGTTCGAATTTGATGATGTATGTTGCTGGGAAACTGTATTACAATGAAACTAGGAATTCAACGATTGTACTATAACATTAGATTTATGATTGTCTAATATAATACACTTTATCTAGAAATTAATCTAAGATGTCTAGAATTATAATAATGCCACTTCTTTGGTGTTATGTCCTTAAATACTTCATACTTAAGCCTAATAACGAGTATCAATAAATTCTTAACTTTATAATGTTTTCACAGGATATTTGAAGCCTAGAAGTACACATGCAGTGAATTTTATTTTAAATAATTAGAGTGGATGATAATAACCAACGCACATACTAAGAACGTCCTCATAAGAATATTCTTATCTATAGAACTTTTTCAAAACATTTTTACAAGGTATAATAACTAGAGTACATAGGTACTTATCATGTTTTTAATAGAATGTTCCTTTAGTGTTTTGAAAGGATATTGCATAATGTGCATACTTATGTGTAGTTGACACGCGCCTGAATACACATACATTTCTGAGTTCCTCACAAATCAGTGCAATTTCTTAGAATTTAGTGATTTTAAATTATTGCAAGTGAAGTATTAGTGTTACATAAGGGAATATATCACACACAATTGTGGGCAAGTACCTTAAAGTTGAAAACTCTACAGTTATAATTGAAATTCAATATTCGTTAACGTAAAAATTCAATTTACTTTGGAAGCTTTTTATCACCTCGAATGACAGGGCGCAGACAACTGCACATAGTGTGTAAATTAAGTTTTATTATATATAGTAAAGAATATAGAAGTATACTGGAAAATTATAGATAAAAGCAGTTCATACGTAAATTTATTTTAAATATAATGTCTCTAATTGATTCGGAGTCTATAGATGTTCTACAAGCTATTAACAAAGTAGGAGCAGATGTAAAACAGTATGCTGAAAACATAAAAAGCGAAATTAAAAATTATATAGTGGCGAGTGAGACTAATATTTTAGTAAAGATAGAGAATTTAAAAAAACGGTTGAAAGAAACAAAAGAGACTAATGAAAAAGTTTTAGAAAAGCTGGAGTATATAGAAAGAACGACAAAAAAATAATATATTAATATTTGGATATTGGACATTGATATTCCCGATCTTGATAGTATCCTACAAAACCTTAAAAATCTACTAAACGTGGAAATTGCGTATAGAGATATTAATAATTACTACAAGCTAGGAAAACGTAGACCGCTCCCTTTAAAGATCAAATTTATTTCATACCTCCAGAAATTAGAAGTACTGAAGAATTGTAAAAAACTAAAAGGTACAAACATACATATAGTAAACGACTTAACATCAATAGAAAGGGAAGACAATAAAATATTAACAGAGCATTTAAAACTAGCTCGTATCAATACAACTGATAAATCTTACATCAAGGGTAATAAACTCTTCGTTAACAATCATTCTTATAAAGCAAGTGACCTACGCAGCAATAAACAGGAAACAGAAAATAAACGGGAATCACATAGCAATCCAGAAACACCAACTATACCAACTTTTCAAACAGTAGAACCTTCGGTTTTTGATAAAAATCTAAAAATTTTAACGAACAGAATATCGCAGGAGACTATTATTGGAAAATATTAATAACAGTGGAGGAAAACCTAAAAACGCGACAGAAGAGAACACAAACAAGGAAGAATATAAACCAAACAAAGAAGCAGAAGCAACAATTAAAGAAACACCAAGCAGAAAAATAGAAAAAAACAAAGAAGGTCCATTCAAACCTAGAACAAGACTAGGAAGCAAGAAGTAAATTTCAATAGTTTATCAGTAATTCACACTTTAGTTTTTAATAGATATAAAAGTCACTTTTATCAATGGATCTATATATGTTAGAGATGTTAACTATGAACCATATCCTACAATTGAATTTACAGAACTAAAAGATATTAATAAACACTACAAAAGCTTAAAAAATAGTCATTTTAAAATATTTCATCAAAATATACCTAGTATTGATAAGCAAATTGAAGATTAAAAAATATTTTTATCACAGTTGAATGACACATTTGAATTTATTGTCCTTACAGAAACACTAAATATACCTGATTTAAGTTTGTTCCAATTACCTGATTATGATATAATTTACAGTGAGGGTGATATTAACCGTAACGATGGAGTTGTAATTTTTATAAAAAGTAACATAATTTATGAATATAATATAGTACAAATAGGATTGTGCAAAGCAGTACAAACTATAATTAAGTTATCTAGTAAAAATAAACTTTTAATTACATCTCTATACAAACCACCACCGATAAAGGAAGAAGCATTTGTGAATGATTTGTGGACATATCTTGAAGACACTGAAAACAATTTAAACATTTCTAAACACTTGATTATAGGAGATTTTAATATAAATATTAAACATCAAACTGATCTAGTTTCTGCTTATCTAGATATACTTAGTGAATATAACTTCTTATCGTTGATAAACAAACATACAAGAATTCAGGGAACATCTAAAAGTTGCATAGATCATATATTTTATAGTTCAAATACGATAGATGAATATATAGCAGCTACATATGATACCAATATTACAGACCACAAGGCTACAATGGCATATCTTCCTTTGCAAGCTGAGACAACCGTAAAAAAGTTATTTTTCAAACAGATTGATAATAAAATGCTGCAAGAAGATATTCGGAGTCATAGATGGGAAGACTTTTATAAGATAAATAACTTGAACGGAAAAGTTAGCTATTTAATAAATATGGTAAACAAATATATAATTAAAAATACCAAAGTTGTTAAAGGAAATAAGCAATTCATTAAGAGGCAACAATGGGTGACCAAAGGTATCATTAATTCAATTAGAGAAAGAAACAGACTTCATCATGTTCATAAAAAAGATTTGGAAAACATAGAAAAAAAGGAAGCGTATTTAAAATATAGAGCATTAACTGATAGAGTTTTAAGAAAAGCTAAAAAAGAATATTATACCAAACAAATAAATGAAAATGCAGAAAACTCAAAAGGACTATGGAAAATTATTAATCAAATACAAAATAAAGCAAAAAGCAAAAACGATGAAATAAAAGAAATCCATACTGATGATGGTCATATAGTAACAGAGGCTAAAGATCTAGCAGAAACATTTAACAATTACTTTACTGAAGTAGGCATCACTCTTGCAAAAACCATAAGCCCACCAAACACGCCTCAACCTAGGAGAAATGTTCAGAAAAATTCAATTGTTCTGTTGCCTTTAACAAATATAGAAATTAAAAACATAATAAACTCAGTGACAAACAAGAAATCACCCGGAGTAGATAATATACAAACAGAATTAATAAAAGAGAATTCAGAAATATTCACTCCACTCTTGACCCACTATAGTTAATGAAATATTTCTGCATGGAGAATATCCTACGGAACTCAAGAGATCTTTAGTAATACCAATATTTAAAAAAGGCAATAAGACAATGGTGACGAATTATTGACCGATATCCTTAATCACAACTTTCGCAAAAGTGGTAGAGAAGGCTCTAAACTTAAGATTACAAGAGTATCTTAATAAATATGATATCATTTCTACAAAGCAATTTGGATTTAGAAAGGGACTCTCTACAACTGATGCAATTCTAGAATTAACCAAAAGAATTTATCACTCGGTGGACCTTAATAAGCCAAACTTAACTGTTTTCCTGGATCTGGCTAAGGCCTTCGATACTGTACATCACGAGCAGTTATTGCTGGCTTTAGAGGATGCAGGAATACGAGGAATGGCATTAAAACTTTTCGGAGACTACCTCAAAAACCGATATCAACAAGTGAAAGTAAAAGATCAGCTTAGCAAAAGCAAACTAATTACAACTGGTGTACCACAAGGGACAGTCCTTGGTCCTATACTATTTTCAATTTACGTCAATAGTTTGTATATTCAACCGACTACGGGCCAAATTGTGAGTTTTGCTGATGACACGGCTATTTTCTATGAAGCAGATATGTGGGATGAACTAAAATACAAAACAGAAAATGACTTAAAAAAAATTATAGATTGGTGTACCTAATCATAAAAAACTTACTATAAACTATAATAAATCATTTTTTTTGCCTTTTGCAAGCTATATTAACGGATTACCAGATTTTAATGAGCTTAATGTCACTTATAACAATCAGGAAATTACCCTTCAAAGACAAAATTATATTAAATACTTGGGTATTACTCTCAACTCTCACTTATGGTGGGATAAGCATATAGATAATTTAACCAACACCTTAAGGATGTTGCTTTTTAAATTTAAATTTCTAAAAAAAACATTGAACGTTATTTACCTTAAAACTATTTACTATGCACTTGTTCAAACTAGACTCCAATACTCCATTATCTGCTGGGGGGCTACCACAAAGAACCATTTAAATAAACTGGAAATATTACAAAAGAGAGTACTGAAAATAATCTTCAATAGAAAAATTAGGTATCCAACGGATTTATTGTATGATGAAACCAAGATTATGGATGTCAGACAGTTGTATGTTTATGCAATTTTAATGTACAGTTACAAACATAAAGATATATTACAAAAAAAGACATATAACTATCAAACAAGAGGTAAAGTAAAGGGCACAGTATATACTCAGCTTGTGAGTAAATCAGTATCACAAAGATATTATTTGTATCTAAGTGGAAAAATATTTAATCACCTTCCGGAAATGTATAGGATTTATTTGTATTCCGTAAACTCACCTCAATTAATTAAAATACTAATGAAAAAATATATTGTAAATGGTGACAGGAAAACGTTGAGAGCGTTGATTGAATAGGGCGTGGAAAGCTTTTGGTAAAATGTGATAAAACTATGAAATTTAGAAGAATCTATATGTGTGTATGTATATATATATATATATATATATGGGTGTGTATGTGTATGTATATAATTGTTATCCTACTATTGTTTATAAATTAAGTAAAATATTGATTTGTGTATTTTGGAGAATCAATTTAACACATTATATAATTAAATCATTTTTAGTAAAAATAAGTAATTCAGCAGCCTATGCGCAACCGAGAGGTCATAAATAGGCTACCAGGTCGTATACGTATTACATTTTTCTACCATAAATAATATTGTACAACAAGAGCTGTATGTATTGTATATATGTGTATAACTTGAGCTGAATAAAGATTATTAATATTATTATGTACTTAGCACCAGATAATAATGAACCTTAAAGAACATGCAATTCTATAATTAACTGAACATGAAACGAAGGTGTACCTAAAGCACATAGGTAGGTACCCCCTCAGAACGTTATGAAACGTACTTCTGGAGGATGTACTTGTAATATGAATGTTCTAATAGTGTTATATGCGAACTTACCTGTATAAATTTTTTTCTATTATAATCACAAACAGACAATCAATTCTACTAACATTTGACCAAAAAAGTTAGGTTAACGTATAAAACATACCCAAACTATCATTCTAGTGTATGTTAAATGTAATCATTAATATGCTTTTTATTAATTTAGTTTTAAAGTAATATTAGAATAATCTGAATTTTATCATTAATAAGTCTTTAACAAAAATCATTTTAGTCAGTTTTGATCTATCTAGTTACTCTTTTTACCAATTAGGTAATAATCAGACCAATAATGTTCCAGTCCAAAAAACAATAGGTAGTGTAGTGTTTGACATAAAATGACAGATACGCCATTGCTAGAAATTTGAAAGAAGGAAAATATTGTAAATGTGATCATTTGTGTGAAAATATTTGGAACAAAATCAAATAATAGTTAAAAAAGTTTTATATTTGTCACCGTAAACAATATGCCTCCATCTATTGGTGCGAAGCTGCATATTACAAAACATTCTCACCAAGGTGACAGACAACATATGGAAGATTTCATTTCAGTTACATATCGAAAAAGTGAAGATGAAACAGATGTAGAATATGCGTTTTTTGGTATTTTTGACGGACATGGAGGAGCTGAAGCTGCAGTTTTTGCCAAGGAACATCTTTGCAAGACTATAATCAAATACAAAAACTTCTGGTCTGATAATGATGAAGATGTATTAAAAGCTATCAAGGTTGGATTCATAGCAACACATTATGCTATGTGGCGGGAACAAGGTAAGAAATATAAAAGAAAAATATATAAATTATTTATACAAATACATTAGGTATTGTGAGGTGAAGTGTAATATAACAATATGTTAACTGATAACACAGTCAAAATGATATAGGTTAGGTATAACATCTAGGTGGGGTCGCCGGCGACCCTTAACACATATATGGCTTTTAGCATGGGCGATGCTGTTTAAAAACTGTGATCTATCCATGGTGTAAATTAAATAATATTTAATAAATATAGTATAAGCATTGTATAAAGAATGGTATATAAGGTGTGTTACCGCGCACGACCAATCAAAAAAAACTTACAAAACGCCGCCATTTTGAAAAATCAGCCAATCAGAAAATAATGCGCGAAATCAAACGCTTAATATTAGGAAATAATTTTGCCTTTCAAATTTCATTTTTTACCGCAGAAAATTAAGTATATTAAGTTTTTGCAGTTCCTTTTTCACGACAAGATAAATTCTCAATTCAAGTGTTTGAGCATAATTTTATTTTGAAGAGGGTATGAAATATGTACAACTTGCTCAAAGCTACGTGTTGTGCTTACAACACCCGTTAAAAAATAACTGATTTTGAAACGAAAACAAATGACAAAATTTTTATGTAACAATAAAAACACTTTCACTTCACATGCTTCTATCTACCTTCAGTATGCCTGTAGTATGCAATATGCATTCAGTCATTTGTGGGTCTACTCCACTTTTAGTAGTGTTTGCAACTACATATCAGCTTTTGACCCCACTTGTGATTAACGTAACTAGTTTTATGATACTTTCTTCGATCAGCTTTGTCATTCAAAAACCGTTGCTATAGAAAGACAAGAAGATGGCCACTAAGATATTTTTATGGAGGAGGCATAAATACAGTGGCTTTGTAGAGGCTCAAACATAGTAATGTAAAAATTTACCGATCTAGATAGATTTATAAAGTCGTTATAGCTGATTCACTAGTAGAGGATCACATGAAGCAAAGGGCAGTTCATCTACGGTTGCCGAAAAAGTTGAGGCAATCCATTCGGAATTACCTGGGATATCCATGTGAACAACAACCTGCTGCAAATCTTCAGAAAGGGCCTCGCCGATGTGATTTCTGTCCAAGAAAACGCGATAGCAAAGGCCGTCGCATGTTTGTGTGAATTGTGCAAAAAATATGTGTGCAGAACATCAGTTCAGCATTTGTGAAGATAGTAAAGCCTAAAGTAATACCCCTTTCTATTCTAGTTTTATTTGTTTTTAAATATTTGTTACCCTATGAAAGTTTTAGTTCAAAAATAAGAACTTCTTATTTTTAACTCACCCTGTATATTTTTTATTTTTGGTCTTACAAATATTTTATGTTGAAAAATAGAAGAACTTAATATATTTTTTGAAAATCAACTTAAAAAACGTTACAACCATGTTTATATAGTCACTCACTTTCTACAATACCAATTTTTAAATTATTCCAAAATAAACAAAGTTTTTAAAATACTTCACATATTTAACCTCTTAGTTCTGAATATGTAAAATTTTTAGCTTATTTATAACATCAAAATTAAGTTTAATGGCATGATTTAATTATGAACTGTGAATGAAACTATTTAAAAAAAGTGTATATAAAGTATTTTTTTTTAAGAAAAATGGGCAAAAACAGCCAAAGGGCTACCAAGTTTTGCAGGTACTACAGCCAGTATAGCTTTTATTAGAAGAGGAAAAATTTACATAGGACATGTTGGCGATTCTGGAATTATTTTGGGTCAGTTTATAACAGTATAGGAAGAACATTTCATATATTAATAATTTATTGTAGGTTATCAAGAGCCTGGTTGTTCCGATTGGAAAGCAAAACCATTGACTAAAGATCATAAACCTGAAAATCCAGAAGAAATGAGTAGAATAGAAAGTTGTGGAGGAAAAGTTTACAAATTAGGTAAAAATAGGAGAACAAAATTAAGTAATAAACTTAGATTTTAACTGTAAATTTTTGAAATAACCTAGATAATATATCAATATAAGTACCTATATATTGTTAGGTGTACCACGTGTTGTATGGAAAAGGACAAAACTAGATCACCAGGACCCCGTTCAAAGATCAAAACCCATTAAAGAAACAGTATGTTTATCAGGTGCTCGTAGTCTGGGAGATCTTTGGTCTTACAATCATCAAAGGAATAGATTTATCGTTTCTCCTGTTCCCGATTGCACTGTTATTAAAATCGACATCAACACACATCGATGTTTAGTTTTTGGCACTGATGGTTTGTACAATATGCTAAGCCCTTTAATGGCGGTAAGTACTGGATTATATTTTGTGAATATTTTTGATTTTTTTTCAAATACAATTTGAACTTTTAGGTGCACATTGTACAACAAGCTGAGCAACATAATGCAGCTTTAAGGGATTCTACTCACAAAACCATGCTTAATCCCAGTCGATTATTGGTTGAAAAGGCATTGGAAAAGTGGCATTCAAATAAAATTGTTGCTGATAACACATCAGCTTTAACATTGATTATAGTTCCTTCAGGAGCTCCTAGATCACAAGTTTTAAAAGACAAAAATAAGAATTTACCCGAAATAGGTACCTACTTTATTGTGTATATTATTAACAAATTGATATTGATAATGTTAAATTCTGTTCAAGGCTGTGTGGGCTGTGATAGCACTCCATCACCATCAAGTGACCTTACAATGACCAACAAGGTAAGTCTATACAGGTTTGTAGATTTTTCAATTATTTGATTTTTATGCTTACAGGGATTTAAGAGAAAATTAGAAATAGATCAAAATACACCGACTCAACCGAGTAAAAGTATGCGAATCCACAACAATGAAAAAAAAGTTGAGGAAATTGTGGAAAAAGAAAGAAAAGCATTTGAAGCAGAAGAGAAACTCAAAAAATTAGCAGAGAAGGCTGATATGGCTAAACGAAACACTACAGAAGACAGCCAAAGATGTAAGAAGGATTGAAAATCTTGAGAAAAGTCCAAGAAATAGTGATACGCTCAAATTAGGTAAGTTTAATCGTAAAAGATTTTTCAACTAGAATAACTCTTTATTTTTATGTTGTGAATTCAAAATATCGTTTGTTTCAGATTCTTCAAGTAAATCAATCCAAAAATCATCCTCGGGTAAAACCTCGACGCCAAAATCCAATAAGCTCGGCGCGAAATCTATCAAAAAGAAATTCCAACAAGAAACGGAGAGTCTATAAGAAGGAACGTGATGCGTAAAAAATGATTGTTTTAAATCCTGTCATCTAATAACACCGGTCTATACTAAAAAAAACAACCGTCTTCAATAGTTTCGGGCGAATTTTTATTTTAATATTTTCCTTCTAATTCAAATTTCTTAAAAAAAATGGTCCATTTCCCACAAGGAATGAGAACTTTTCAATTTGCTGTTGGCTGAACACTACAAATGTATTTACTACAATTTCACTCGAGCGTCGATATATTTTATTATGTAGTTTTAAAACAAAATAGAATTCCTAAAATATTTTACATAAAAAAACGAGTTAAATGTAAAAAAATGGATCTATATTAGTTTTGCGAATTGTACTGAAGATTTAAGGGTTAAGACTAGTTATTTAAGAATGTTGGTTTTTTTCTTTATGAAAAAAAAATAATTATAAGTTAGTTTTATTGCACGTAAAAGAGGTGAATTACGAAATAATTTCGCAAAGTATTCAGTGAATATTTTGATTATTATAACCAATTTTTCTTTCCACTTCTCATTTTTGTTTATTTCCTGTATCAGTGAATTTTTTCCAGATTTCCTCTGTAATATATTTTATAATTTTTCTCTCTTTAAAACAATATTCACGTAATGTTTCTACTCTATCTGGCGTTGTTCCCCTCATATTGTCATTTGAACTACTATCACTTTCGTGTCTTTGAGTTTGCATCTTCTTACTTTTCTTACAAATTTTCCAACTATATGTGTCTTTTTTTTTCTGAAAACGTTCTTTACTCTTCTTATTCCTGCTACATCGACCTACCCAGCTTTGCCTATACAAATCTTGTAATTTCTCTATGGCAATAAACCATATTTCATTTTCCCTGTGTGTCTTAGTTACTCCCGGTTGTCAAAGGGTCATTTGAACAACTATATCACTTTTGTGCATTCTGAGTGTGCTTTTTTATACTTTGAAAGCTAAGAAAAACTTAATTTTTTAACTGTGTATCTTTTTTATTGCGGAAAATGCTTTTTCTTCTTCTAATTCATGTTACATCAATCTACTAAGCTTTGTCTAACTTTGTCTAACTTTGTCTAACTTTGTCTAACTTTTCTATGACAATATTCTTTCTCTGTGTGTATTGGTTTCCCCGGCCCATTAAGCGAGGTAACCGGCTGTATCTCGGAAAGTATTTGTCTCAGGTTGCGGGGAAAAAATATTGATAGTATAAGTGGCCAAGAGAAATTGCTGGAAATTATTTTCAACGCCAAAATTTCACCCCTAGTGGGCGTTACTGCTATGTTCAAATCTAAAATTATTATCCCACAAAATCGCAGAATGAGCTATAACTTTGATATCATTATTTGAAAGCC
The DNA here is from genome assembly GCA_947563755.1 of Lochmaea crataegi. Taxonomy (NCBI): domain Eukaryota; kingdom Metazoa; phylum Arthropoda; class Insecta; order Coleoptera; family Chrysomelidae; genus Lochmaea; species Lochmaea crataegi. The sequence goes on from OX387422.1 coordinate 106,597,939, forward strand.
CGTTTAATACCAGATAATTTTCTATTTGTATCTGTCATAATAAACGAGAAGGAAGACCATCTATTTTTCAGTGTTTAAATTTTAATACTTCGTCAACTATTCAACCTATCCGACTGTTTCTCGACTCATATGAAAGAGAGTTGTGTGGACTTTGAAGACCGTTCATATACCTTATCGATTACTTTAAAACACATAAACTAGAGGTCGTTAGTATTTTAGTAACATATACTGAAGCAGCTTTCAATTTCTTATATTTTAGTGAAAACCGCATCTTGATATCTCCATTCGTTTTTGACTTATCGTAAAAAATGTGGAAAATTACGATAAAATACGATTATCAATAATATAGGTAACATAAAAGTAGGTATGTTAGTTGCAAAAAATCTATTTCAACTCATTTTATTGTCTTGGCAAATGTTCAAATTGCCTGCCATTATGATTGACACATCGCTCTAGACTCTAGACGTTCTCGAGTAAAAAAACGGCCTATTCTATTCTATTTATTCTATTTCCACTGGTGTTTTTCCCCACAACCTGGGACAAATACTTTCCGAGATACAGCCGGTTATCTCGCTTAATGGGCCACCCTGTACAAACTACGATTGTCTCATCTGGAGAATATTTTGAATCATTAAAAGTATTTCTCTCTGCGAAGTTTACCAATTACGTATATTAAAATTTTCAGTGAATTCTTTGTTAAATGATTTGTGTGTATTGTCAGACATGTACAAATTATTTTTCTGTTTCCGGCCGGATAGCATCAACTTTCGAGCCGCTGCGCTAAACTAAGTTGCCGCTTTCCGGCTCCGTCGAACAAAAAAATAGTATACACACCTCGGCCAGTAAGTAAGAAAGCCTCAGATCACATGTTCGACCTCAGCTTCGCTTCGTCCGACAATTGCATGTGATCTGAGACATATTGCTTACTTTACTGGCCTAGGTATGTTATATACTATGACATTATAATTTAGTTTTGTTCTTAAATACCGTAACGAAATAATGTAATCGAAAAATACTCTATTGTTTTAAAAAAATTTAGCATGCCTTAATCCTTGTTTTAAATTATCAGTACATTATCTGTGTAGAATAAAATTGACTCTATATTTTAATAATATTTTTTGTCTAAAGTTTTCACAGTAATTAAGTAGGTTTTGATTTTCTCTGTTTTATAATATTGACAATCATAATCATTCAGATTTTTGTTCTATGCCAGTTTGCGTAACTGTAAGATCTCTATATAAATTGTTGTCTGCATGACCTCCCTGTAGATGGATACAGTGAATTCTTTTTTAAATCAATTTTTTTTTAATTTGTTGTCATGTGTTTTAGAATTTCTTAAGTTGTATCAATTGCAAGAAATTTGTACCATTGTTACCAAAAAATATTGAAAAATGTTACATATGTAGGTACACATAGGTAGGCAAATGAAATATATTTAAAAGAAATTTATTATTTTCTCAAAATAAAGTTTAATAGTTAATATTCATGTCGTCATTTTTTAATACAAAGTTTTATGCCTTTAAAGTTCCACAAGTTTCTCATTTAGCAGGGTAACTTCTATATAGTCCAACCAAGCCAGTAACAATCACTAGCAATCGTATTTATGTGGTTTTATCCCGAAAGCGTGAAAATTAGTACAAACAAAAAAATAATTAGGGCCGCAAAAAGGAAAGAAACGATCTAGAATTTGAAACAAAACTATAAGTATACTTTTTGTTAATTATTTTGGGAAATTAAACTACAACCTTTTTTATATTTTTTAATTCAACGTTTCGGTAGCGTTCCAGCTACCGTTATCAAGAACAATTAAGTTTTTAAATTCTGGTCCCTATCTGAAACTAACGAAAAATTCGACAACTATAGTTCATTTAAAAACCAGGAGGAGTAATTTGAATTTAAATTGGCAATTCTGTAGATCTCTGATTGGTCAGATTGCACCCAGTTTCAAACAGCACTTTTTAGCATTGACATCTCGTGATAATTGACAGTTTTGACTTCTGACATATATAATATATTTGTTTTTATTATCGCCTTCGTTCCCTTGTTATTTCATCATATTCACTTAGTTTTTCACTCCAATATAATTTCAAAAAGAAACCTTTAATCTAACTGTACAATAAACGATCAACTTCAATCTCTCAGGAATATCAAATACACAACAACCAAAGTTGTACAGGTTATAGAGTACCCTGTTTGTTTACATCTCATCTCAACCGAACATCTTAAGAATCATTTTCAGTACATAAGGGTTATCTATGATTGGCTAGTTTCCGCGTCAAGTCAATCAATGCATATTTCATAGATTTTGAACACGACTATTACGGAACATGCTCTTTAGTAACTAATCTAGTAACTTTTAGTGGTGTGGGTAAGGCTTCTGAAATTACTCCTCCTGGTTTTTAAATGAACTATAGGGCTGCGTTCATAAACTTACTCCAGTGAGTAGAGAAGAGTATGATCACGTGATTAGAAAAGTATGTTTGAGGGTTACTCGGAGTAACCGTTCAGAGGCTTCACCGGCCGGAGGCAAATCAAATGTCATTGTGTTGTGTATGAATTTGGGGTTATATTGTTCATTTCGAAAATAGAAATTAATTAACCATGGATGTGTTGAATATTAATAATCAAATAATATCAATTTATCAATAAAAATAACCTGGCAGTAATCTGTACTGAACTACTGTATAAGCCAAACTGTCATAACTGTCAGAGTATATAATACTCCATTAAAAAGCGGAGTATGCAGAGTTTACTCCGGGTAGGTTTCTGAACGTTTATAAAAGCATACTCTATACTGGTAGAGTAAATTTATGAACGCTTCGGAGTAAACTATCCTTACTCTGAGTAAGTTTATGAACGTAGCCTAGACAATCAATAATATTTTGAAGTTTAAGACTGCAAAAAATTGGTTGTCAAATTTTTAAGGTCAATTCACAGTAGACCACATCCCTGATAAAACGTGGAACAAATTATTTTTTGTATGACATTCTAACAATATTGATAGTCCACTAGGATATGGGCACAACACAACCCCACCAGTGGGGTTGTGTTGTGGATATGGGATCCCGTGAAGTGCACGTTCCAGGAACGGGTTTACTAAGCATACCGCTTTTTTGCTTATTTCGGAAATGTTGTTAACAAAACGCGTTTGGTGTTACTTTTTACACTTCTGTGGTTATACTGTGATATAACTCAATCAACGGTGTAACGACAGAGCATTCATATTCATTCAACGGACAGAGAGAAGACATCGCTATGACTCGTCTCGATAGACTCGCTACCTCTATCAAGGTCCCTAAAGTACTTTAGGGACCTTGGGTAGCGACCATCTGTACCAAGGCTATCACTCGGGCGCGAATTTTGAATATATCTAATGTGATACTTAAAAATCGCTCCTGGCGATCCCTGACCACTAATGTAGCGGTGAACGGTGATATGGATGAATCTTAATTTTATTGAAGTTGAAGAAAACTTTTATTTTTATGCTTTATAACTTGATTTGATAGTGTTCACCTATTACTAAAATCACAAAGACAAATTGTTGGTGGTGTATCCTCTACTCCACTGACCAAGCATGTCCAATCTTTGTTTCATTTAGCTAGATTTAATATTTGTTCCATTCGTTTTCGATTCATTTTTGATTAATAGGGAATCATTTTGGTTCCTCCTAACTACGTTAATAATGTAATCAAATATCCACATGTAATGCACGTTTCGAAATACAATGTTTTAAACACGTTGCTAAACTATCGTTATTTCTACGTTGTATTCGAGTGATATTCGTACTACGCTAAAAATCCACCAAATATCAACTTGTAGTACACATGTGGTAACGTGGTATGGTTGACTGGGTGCATCTAAATGTACCATATTTTTATCAATACTAACTAAATATGTGAGAAAAACATGAAAAATTATGAATTATATTTTTATTAAAACATCAAATTATCTGACATTATATAAACTCTAATATATTACCAAACTTCTACGCTTTTACTACGTCTCAGTTAACATTTTTGTAATAATATACAATCCTTGATATCCTGGCAATAAAAAAAAACTTGAAAAATATAATAGTAATTATGCGCCAAGGTAGAAAAGTGAGTTATTATTGTCGAGGTCCATTAAAGACCTTCGAGGTCTTTAATGGATCCGAGACATTAATACACTTTTCTACCGTGGCTCATATAGCATTTTTTTCACTACTGGTATCTTATTTTTTTTTAAATTAGTTTTTAAAACTAACAAAAATCGAATATGAATTTCAAAATTTTCTTAAAAATCAAATCATTCATGCTTCTGTCAAATGTACACTCCTCCCTTCTTTAAACCGTTCGGTTATTACAGAACGAGTAAAAAGAGGAGTCTTACATCGTTCGTTTACTGTGGAGTGGTGTGAAAAGAGTTTGTACCACCTCGGCGAGGTGGGGTTTTAGGAGTGAATATGCGCATTTAGATTACAAGCCAAAAAATAAAATTCATAAGCATTTTAGGTTACATAGTTTACAATTGCGAAGTAATAATTATTTATATTTTATAAAAATACTAAAATAAAACCACAAAAATATTACACCGAATGACACTTGTTTGAGTTTGACGTTTGATAGATGTCCCTCGTTTGACATTTTGAGAGTTCGGTAACAAAAAATGATCCTTTTACTCTACGAGAAATCCGCTTCTGCTCCTCTCCTATCATTCTCCATTTTGGAGTTAATAGAGGAGTTCAGTCTAAGGTCAGTGTGACCAACAAAAAGTGGTTTTTATGACAAGAATGACAGTTAATGTCTACCATTCAAAACATAAGATTTTTGCAAGTTTTTTATCATTACGAACATCTATATTGCTTTATTAAAACAATGAATACACCCCCGAAGCGTGAATCTTAAAATTTAAAATGACGTCTTAGCTGAATTCTCAATGCATCGGTGGCCAGAAATTCTAGGAACTTTCGGCAAATCACAAATTCTCTTCTGTCATTATGTCTCTAGTTATGTCAGATGTCAGTGGAAAAAGCAATCACAAGAATAAAGTGATATAACTAACTAGAACTACTACAAAACTATGGAAAATAAACATAAACTATTAAACGAATATCAACAAAAACAAATAACACTGACATCTGACATAACTAGTGACAAAATGATAGAAATAAAATGGTGACTTGTCAAAAGTTCCTAGAATTATTGGCCACCGATGTGTTGAGAATTCAGCTAAAACGTCATTTTAAATTTCAAGATTTTTAAGCTTCGGGGGTGTATTCATTGTTTTAATAAAGCAATATAGATGTTCGTAATGATAAAAAACCTGCAAAAATCTTATGTTTTGAATGGTAGACATTAACTGTCATTCTTGTCATAAAAACCACTTTTTGTTGGTCACACTGACTTTAAACTGAACTCCTCTATTGCCGAACGGCCCTATTTTGTATTTGCATGAGTTAACATCACATTCTGTCAAATGGATTGAGATTTAGTTATAATCAAGTAGGCTCTGTATTTTTCAACCTTGGTTAATAATGAACAACTTTACTACCTCAACAAAAGTCAATAAAGTTAGGTTTAGAGGCTAGTAGTGAAAAAAATATATAACTCTAAAACTATAGAACTAGATACTCTTTTCAAACATTAATTTCAAGTTTAGTTTGTGGAAACAATCGTCACAGAGCCATTTAATGTTGCTCTTGTTGGTTTCCAAGAATTCCAATTCTGAGCTGCAAGTATAGTGGAGGCCCTTCTTGCAATTATTGCCGTTACATTTCAAACATTTTCCTTCAAAATCTCTTATTTTCCCATCGCATTCTACACATGAATATAGGTATGTTTTCGTCGGACATGATTATTTTTTGACGTTATTTATTTTTATTTTTTGTTTTTATCTTGTAAACAATTTTTGTTTCTGAGGTAGCGTATCTTAGATTATTCCAATAAAAACTATTATGTCATTTCAGTAGCCAATAACATCTCTCTCGTTCTGAGTGAACCACACAATATTAAAAAATTGTTTTATGAATATGTATTGACAATACAATTTAAGATATAAATTTCTATAGGTAGGTATATAATTTATTAAATGACGAAGCTTTGCTCAAGAGAAAATCTTTGAAGACTCTCACAAATTAAAGAGCGATTACTAACAGATGACGCTGACAACTGATTCACAAGTGATTCAACAGAAAACGTTCTGTCATCTCCATTAAATCTTTCGGTGTAATTATCCACTGAATGTTCATCAATCAGTATAAAAGTCAAAGATTACCTAAGCTTTGTACCGATAACTTTGAATACATAAAAAACTTTATATATTACGAATTCGCTTAAAACTACGAATTCGCTTAAAACTGCAAATTCTTCTACCTACACCTATATAACATTTGCCCTACTTTCCTATAAAATAACCGATATATCATTATTATCCACACTCTTTTGCACCATTTTCAGGTCAACACAAACAACTAAAACATTAAAGTCTTAAGTAATAAGTATAGGTCGACCAGAACATCTAGCGTGTTGAGAATTGTATGCTCGTCAGAAAACTGCTTGTTACGCTGACGGAGCTCAGTCGGTAAAAGTTGCCATACAACACACTTGGACAAATTTGAAGAGGCGTAGTTACATTTTTAGTATTCTTTTTAGTTAATTAATTTATAAGTATTTACAACTTCAATATTCGGTTTAGTTTTACATTTTTAATATTCTGTTTAATAAATTATTAGGTTTAGAGTTTGAACAGTATTTACAATGACATTTAAGAGTAAAGTGAAAAATAGAGTTTCACGTGGCCAAATAAGTCGTGAACTTGTTGGAAATGTGATACAATTTTTGCAGGAAGAAGTGAAGCAGGGAACATCCATTGTAAATTTTTTGAAGGTAAGGCTCTGCTACCAAACATTTAGTATAATAATTATTGTAATCCTTATTTCTTAATTTAAAGAAGAAAGATAGAAAATGTTTAAAGTTTGATAATTCAGTTTAAGTTTTTTTTTAAATGAAAGATCTCCTAGGGCACAACACCTAAAATTCCACCAGAAAATAGGTCTGAAGGAACTACTAGTCTTCGAGACTTTCCTCAGGAACTAAATAAAAAAAAGTACTAAAATTTCTTACTTACAAAAAAAAATATAAAATACTGTAACGTCGGACCTGTACTGAGGATATGTAGAGGTCCATGAAGATGAAGAAGAAGACATACATCTAGAATCATCTGGACTAGAACTGTCATCGAAAAGTCTAGAAATGTCATCGAAAAGTCGGGAACTGTCTGGATCAGGTGAAAGTATAAAAGGCGGGACAATTGACATTAGTTTAGTTTAGTTTTTGAAGTATTAGAGAATTGAGTTCTGTGATATGAAAATAAGACGTGTATATTCATAGTATTGTGTTTGTAGAAGTTATAGAAAGTTAAGAAAGTAAAAGGAGTAGCATTAGTGACAGCGGTGGGATCTAAGAAATATTTATATCTTCTTATGGTAAATACTAGAACCACCGTATACGACAGAGACATGGATACTTCCGGACCCCCAGCATGACTTTTAACGATGGAAGCAGGGAAAGAAAGACGTAGAAAGAAGGAAGAAGCAGAGAAGGAAAGACGTGTGGAAGAGAAGGAGAGAAGTAGAAAGGAGGAAGAAGAGGAGAAGGAGGAGAGGCGTAGACAAGCAGTAGAAATTATGAATGGCCCAACACAAATTCAAGAAACATTAAAGCTAGAGGTAGGACAGCTTAATAATAGAGTAGACCAGTTAGAACACCAACAAGAAAATTTAAAATCTAATTTAGAAAAACAACAAGAAAATTTAAAATATAATTTGGAACAACAAGAAAATTTAAGAAATTAGAAATGAAATAGTTAATTTAGAAAGAAGAATTCATACCCAAGCTTCAGTAACTAATATGGAAATTGAAGGCACGACGTCGTCCTCTGCTATAACCGCACCTGTCCCCATTCAAAGTACAGTTTCTCAAAGCCACTTAAGCAAGAGCCTAAAACCACCCACATTTGATGGTCAAACGACATGGGAAACGTAACGACTCCAATTTGAAGCTGCGGCTAAAGCCAATGGCTGGACTGAGACACAGATGGCTGCTTCATTGATAGTGTCGCTTCGTGGGCAGGCAGCAACCGTTTCGCAGTTTCTTCCACAAGACACGTCCAATTATGCGTCCCTCGTAGTGGCTTTAGAGACAAGGTATGGCCAACGGCACTTGAAGCAAGTATTCCAGATACAGCTAAAAGTCCGTAATCAAAAATTAAATGTAAGCCTACAGGAATTTGAAGCCGATATAAAAATATTGTTGCATCTTGCCTATCTTCGGGCACCTAAAGATTTCCTAGAGCAAATCGGCACACAGGCATTCGTTGATGGATTACAAGATGTGGAAATGCAACAAGCTCTCCGGCTACAACACCACAAAACGTTAAATGAAACTCTTACTGCAGCTCAGGAATATGAGACAGCAAAAAGCATATCAAAATCTTTCCGTCCTAGATTGAGAGAAATAAGATTTCAAAAACACGAAGACATAACTTCCAAAAGCTACCCACAATCTACTCTCTCACAAATCTTATATATAATATACTCCAAACTATGCGAAGATATACCCAAAATGAAAGTAGGAGATGCAACTGCGGAAGAATGAAGAAATTCAGAGAACTTGCAAAAGCAGAGCCCGTTTAACGAATAGGGAGTCGAGAAATGAAGTCAGAAAATCGCCATCCCGGAGCCACTCACAAAGTCCAATAAGAAATAACCACAGTAAATATACGCCCCTGAGAAGTCGTTCTCCTACACCTAGCCGGCTTTCATTAAGGAAACGAATAAAAGTTGACACTACGGAGCGGGCATCTACTGGGAGCCCCTAAATCTGCACTTATATTTTGAATGGAAATGAACAAAACTTACTAGTCAGAGGGGACGTTGACATTCAAAATTTCACTTTCGTCATTGATACCGGTGCCACCAAGTCTTTTATTCGAACAGGGATTCTGAATCGGAAACTGCAACCTACTGAAAGGAGTTTAGTTCTTGAAACAGCTGCAGGACTCACTCCTCCTGTTCGAGGAGAAATAACAGCAAGTATAAAAATTGGTAATACTCTGATAAAATATTTATTTCTGATGGCCGTTATTAAAGATCAATGCATCCTTGGTATGGATATTATGCAGAATAAATTTATCATATAGTCCTTCAAAATAAAATTCTAGTAATTGGATAGTGGACAAAGATACAGAAGTCCCGAAAATTCTGAAGGAATCGTCTTCGCGAGACTTAGCCAAAAACCAAAAGATCTACATTTGGGAATTTTGGAAAGTGAGGAACTGGTGAATGAAGGAATTCTGGTAGCTCGATGTTAGAGTTGCTAATTTATCGAAGAAACCTTTAAAATTAAAGAAAGAACAAAATATAGGACTTTATTGCATACCGGTGAAAAACATAATCAAGTGCGAAAGTAGGTCCAAAGACCAGACCACCACAAGGAACACAGTTGACGCCAGCCTCATGAAACAACTAGTTAAACATTTTGAGCATCTAACAACTCAAAAATTAAGAAAAATTAACAACTTTATCAATGACAACTGCGACATTTTTGAGACGGGAAAATCTACTGGACGCACCAGTCTAGTACAGCATAGAAGTTATACAGGAGATGCAAGACCAATTCGTTAAATGCCAAGGAGATTACCATTTTCTAAACGAAAAGAAGTAGAAAATATGATAGAAGACATGATGGATGTAAATATTATTGAAGAAACTTCTGATCCTTGGTCCTGGTAACTAAGAAAGATGGATCCACTCGCTTTTGTGTAGACTATCGAAGACTAAATCAGGTTACACAAAAAAATAGCTATCCACTTCCAAGAATAGACGATACACTAGATACTCTATCAGGTGCGAAGTGGTTCTCTACCCTAGACTTGAAGAGTGGATACTGGCAAGTAGAAGTACACCCTGATGATCGAGACAAAACAGCTTTTTCTACTGGCAGCGATCTCTACCAGTTCCAGGTTCTCACATTCGGACTTTTGAACGACGACTGATGAAGATGGTGTTAAGAGGATTAACCTGGAAAACCTGTCTAGTATATCTTGACGATATAATATAATGATCATGTCGAAAGCTTTTGATGAGGATTTGAAAAATGTAAAAGAAGTATTTGACAGGTTGAGGGATGTTAATTTAAAACTGAATCCCAAGAAGTGTTCACTGTTCCACACGGAGGCATATTATCTGGGACATACCGTTTCCGCAGAAGAAATTAAAACCGATCCGGTGAAAATTGTAGCTAATAAAGACTGGCCTAAACCAAGGGACAAAAAGGAAATAAGGAGTTTTCTTGGACTTTGTTCATATTACTGAAAATTTATCAAGGACTTTGGTCGAATTGCTAAACCTCTTCATCGACTAACTGAGAACAACATTGAATTTGACTGGACGCCGTATTGTCAAAATGTTTTCGTAGAGTTGAAGAAACGATTAACCACAGCACCGATTTTAGCCTACCCACGGGAAAAATGAACATTTATTTTGGATTGTGATGCATCATCCAACACGGCATATGCGCCGTGCTATCACTAGAACAAGAAGGCGAAGAAAAATTGATTGCATACTTTAGTAAAACCATGGTAAAGGCTGAGAAAAATTATTGCGTCACCAGAAAAGAACTTTTGGCTACTATCAAATCCTTTGAACACTTCCATACTTTCCTTATAGTAGAAGTTTTGTTATAAGTGAGAAGTGACCATAGCGCTTTGCAGTGGAGTCTGAAGGTCAAGTTACTGAGGTGGATAGAGAGAATACAGCAATATAACTTAGTAATAGTGCACCGAAAAGGACGTCTCCATAGCAATGCCGATATACTTTCCAGGCGACTCTGCTTAGAACGACAATGCCGGTACTGTAAAAGGCTTGAAGAAAAGGAGGACCCAGTGGAAGAAGTTAGTCTACAGATAAACACAATCAAACCAGAAAGTGATGATAATCAGAATCCCCTTGAAATCCTTAGAAAAAGTCTTAAGAAAGACAATGACTTGAAAGTTATAAGAGAATGGCTTAAAAATAGAGTCAGATCTACTTGGCAAGAGGTAGCCAGATATAGTGCAAGCGTGAAAGGGTACTGGGCTCAGTGGGATTCACTGTATCTTCATGATGGCCTATTGCATCGAAGATGGAGTACGTATAGTTCACCAATTGGTACTGCCAAGATCACACATGAGAAGTGTGTTAGAAGAACTTCATAGTAGCTATAGTAGACATTTTGGCACTAAGAGAACACGAGTTCGAGAAAGATATTATTGGTCAACTGTTGAAGGGACGTGGAAGGTTGGTGCAAGAAATGTGATCTGTGCAATAGTAGAAAAGGACCTCAAACAAGAAGACGGGGAAAATGGCACAGTTTCTTTCCTGAGAGTTTTTTGAAAGACTTGCAATTGATATTCTAGGCCCACTTCCTTTGACAGAGAGAGGAAACAAATTCCTGATGGTTGTAATGGATTCTTTTTCCAAATGGCCCGAAATAGCACCTCTTCCTAATCAATAAGCGACGACAGTAGCAGAAGCTTTTGTAACCAACGTTATTGCGAGACACGGAGTTCCTCTGGAGTATATGTATTGATTGTGATTTATCACTCAACGTTAATATATACCGGCCGTCTTAGTGAATATAAAGATACATTATTTTTAAAACCGTATTTTTTAAGCTTATTTTGTAGATTTTTTTGAGTATTTTAATTAAAAAGAAACAGTTAAGATGTACTCATTATATCTGACAACTGACAATCGATACCACTTGAAATTTCTTCAATTTCTGACGCTGTTAATTGTGAAGTTAATACTTTATTATCACATTCTAAATTGATTTTTATTTATTCGTCCATTTCTTTAATAATTCGCTACAGGGCATGTCCACCAACTGACAGCTGACAGTCGCCCGCAGGTAAAACAATAAACAATTGTTTGGTTAGATTTGTAATTTTGTTGTTTTGTAGTGTTTTAATGATCCTTTCTATTATAAACAGTCAGATATAGCTTTTAAAATACCTAAACAATTAAAACAGTGTCGAAGAAAGCACCAACTCAAAATTAAATTAACTCAAACAAGATCAAAAGTAATTGAAAATTTCGGTGAGTTGTTATCGTGATTCTTTTATTTAATATATAGCTACTAATTTTTGTAAGTTGTTCAAATAGTCCGATATTTTCTATTTCTACTTTAATAGGTAGTTGACTATTTTTTAAATGTTTTTCAATCAAAAGTAATTCGTTATAAGAGTCGGTTGTTGTCATTATACTTGGATGCATAATTTTTAATTTTGAAAATGTTATAGAGTTCTCAATATCTTGTAGTATTGATATGATAATTTCAAACAAGTTAATAATTTGACTAATGGTGTCTATAAGGATGAATGTGTTTTCTCTATGAAAGTTTCCTTCAATTAATGCTGAAATTTGGTTTAATTTTGAGGCTAAAGTTCTTTCATTGTGACTTATTTGATTTATAGTAGAGTTAAATTTATTTATTAAGGAAATAGAAAGAGAATTTTGTGTTTTTAAGTTATCATTAAATTTATTTTGATTTTCTTGGAGCTTTTCAATCAATTTATCGTATCTCTCCCCATCGCTTGCATCGAGGTTATCAGTTATTGTCTTGAAGACTGATCCTAGACCGTTAATAATACCTCTTTTTTGGCCTTTGAGCAGCAGGTAGTATTTCACGTAATTTGTTTTCAACTTTTTGTTCTACAAATGTAAAATTTTTTAAATAATTTGCTACATCGAATGAGAAATTTTCATTTTTTCACAAATAGTGTTTAAAATATTTTGAATGGAGATTTAATTTATTCACTTCATTAATAATTGGATTTAGGTCATAATAATGCAATAGTTCAAAATTATTAACTGTAATTTTAGCAATTCCCAGGTCTACTGGCAATAATCCGAAATTGTTTTCCATATTTTTTAACGAAATTATGTCGTCAGAGGATCCAACGGACCATAAAAGCCTGAAATAAAATATTTTTGTCTATTTTTTAATTTTCGAATTTATATGTTATCTTTAAAGGTCGTTTTAAATTGGACTTTATTTTGATCATTTGTTTCTACAGTTTTATTTTCGGTATTAACCTTTTTTATTAGGGTTGGCTTTTGAAATTTAGCTGCTTGTTTCTGTCTTTTGTGTTGTTTAACGTAAGTTTTTGTGTTTTGTTGGAATATTCTAATATGTTCAATGAGTGTCGAGTGTAATCTCTCTATTAGTCTAAGAGCTAGCCCCGGAATGGCAACATCACAAAGTGCTCGCTGGAAATCCATGTAAATCGATTAATTATTACCTGCCTAACAACATATTAAAATTCTGCCTTCAGAAAGTGGGCCGTTTATTAGTTATAAACAGTCAAACTTGTCGAACTTGGCATCTATAAGAAAATGTTAAACAGTGCTCGAGCAGAATTTTTTTTACAAGTTCACTAGTACGTGCTGAACAACATGTTGAATTTCTGCCTACCAAAAGTGGGCCGTTTATTAGTTATAAACAATCAAACATGTCATGGCGATTTTGAGTCGATCTAGGTGTACTTGTCGTGAACTTTTTTTTTTCAATGAAACCGCCGCGGAACTCCGACCGTTTGATTGTTTATAACTAATAAACGGCCCACTTTCTGAAGGCAGAATTTTAATATGTTGTTAAGCAGGTAATAATTAATCGATTTACACGGATTTCCAGCTAGCACTTTGTGACGTTGCCATTCCGGGGCTAGCTCTTAGACAGAACCTTGTGATTGAGGATGGTCAGGTGATCCAAAATGGATCTTAATTTTGTGCAAGTCTAAGAGTTCTGCTATAACAGAATTTTTGAATTCGGTTCCGTTATCGGTGAATATTAGTTCAGGTATGCCCTGATGAGAAAAATATATTAAAACATTATTTACTATTTCTGTGCTTGATAAAATTGATTATATAACTCATGTTCTAATGAACCAATACAATCCTTGAATTTCCCTTAGTTACGACGTATTGATAAGTGAATATACCCCTTGACGACGTGATATAATCGTTTTGGTGTTTCGCCTCCTGCCATATTGTGATCATTTCCATAGTAACGGGCAAGCTCAATGGAATGTCAGTTAATTCTACTACAAATTCCGAAAACAACAATACATCAAATATGTATTATAATAATTGTACCTTCAATATTAATATTAATCAATAAAAAAAATTAGAATATTATTCGTTATATAATCGTAACGAATACCAACTCGAGCATAGACAATATTTTTCGATTATTTACCTCTTCACTCGACGTATTTCGCGAAACACCACTCGAGCTGCGCTCTCGTGATGTTTCGCCAAATACGTCTCGTGACTCGGTGAATAATCGAATATTGTCTATGCTCTTGTGATATTATAACTGATAATTGGTAGGCTTGTGCATACTTTGAAAATGAGTCTATGATTGTCAAAAACTTGTGTTGTTCTATAGTAAATGTGTCCATATATAAAATTTCAAACGGTTTGGTTGCTGTTGGTGTTTGATTCATTTTTATGGCAACTGGATGTCGTTCGTATTTAGCTCTTTGACAGGGTTCACAGTCATTTATGAAAGTTTGAATAGAGTTTTTTAGGAAAGGCCAAAAGTATTTGTCTTTGATTCTTTGGCGAGTTTCGTCAATTCCTCGATGATTTGATTGACCTTCGTGATAAGATTGGATTATTTCTTGTATGTCATTTTTATTCGTAACGTCAATTAGTTTTTTGATGCATCTTTTTAGTTTTAGAGAGGAATGTTTGAAATATTTTTGGAGAGTAACTAGAAATGGTTCGTATAAGTCGGGATCTTCAAAGTATAAGTAATATTGGGTTTCGGGGTTAATGTAATTTTTTACGAAATATATAAGCTCTTTTTCGAAATTATTTTTTGATATTTGGAGGTTTATCCTTTTTCTGTTTTCGAATAAAATTTTAATTCTTGGATTAGCAGGAGAATGTAATACTGAATTTATGAATATTTGATTTTTTCCAGTTGACGGCCGTGGATAACGTGGAAATTCCGAAGATTGGATTTGGGCCATTATTAGAATGTACGGTTTGGTCATCGCTTTCAACTGAGTCGTCGTTTGTATTCGGTTGCTCGTTAAATTCTATTTCAGTTTCTGGTATTGTTGTGTTGTCGAAGTCATGTTCTACTTGTAGTGAGTAATTGTCGGTAGTTTTGTGTTAGTTTTCGGAATACAAATGGTTTCAGTATAAAAATCTATTCTTGGAGTTTGATTACTCGCAGTTGTTGGCTCATTGTTATTAAGCGAGCCTCTATTTAAAGAGATGTAATTTTCAGTGTCTTCAATGATATCGTCTATTTGTTTCCAAAAGTCATTTGTCTCTTTTGTGTGAATTTCGATTCTAGATAGCGCGTCGGCGTTAGAATTTAAACTTCCTTTTTTGTAAATAATGTTGTAGATGTATTCAGACAGTCTTAATTTCCAACGGGTGCATTTACTATTTTCGTCTTTTAAAGAAAAAAGCCATTTGAGTGGTTTATGGTCAGTCACTATATTAAATTCTTTTCCGTATAAATATGGTCTAAAATATTTGGTCGCTCAAACTATCGCCTATAATTCTTTTTCGATAACCGAGTAATTTTGTTCCGAATCGTTTAATGTTCGCGATGCAAATGCTATTGGTCGATAATTGATTAGATGAGGCTTTTACTTGATGAAGATCCATACTAATGATGAAATAAAACAATTTAATTTGCTTAAATCTTCATTTTTCATTAGTTTGAAAAAGCTACTGTGTAGCAAAACGCGTCACTAATTTTAATTTGAACGTTAGTTCAAAATAAAAAATGAAGATTTAAACAAATTAAATTGTTTTATTTCATCACTATTGGTCGATCTTTTCCGATAGGACCTTGCGATAGCACTGCTCCTATAGCAAAGTTGATAACGTCTATTAAATTAAATTTTTGGGAAAAATCCGGATATTGTAAAATTGGTTCGTTTATTAGTAAGTTTTTGCATATCTCGAAACAGTAATTAAATTCATTATCATGAACGATTTTCGCTCCCTTTTTTAAACATTTGGTTAGGGGCTTCGTAATTTTGGCAAATTTTGGAATGAACCTGCGATAATAGCCCAGCAGACCAAGTAATCCTTTTTATCTGCTTAGTAGTGTTGGGTATCGGATAATTTTTTATAACTTCAATTTTATTTGGGTTTGGGTTGACACCCTCGGGGGTCACAACATGTCCTGAGTAGGCTACTTCCTTTCTCAAGAACTCTGATTTATCGACCTGTATTTTGAAGTTCGATTCTCTGAGGCGTTGAAAAACATTTTTTAAACGTTCTTGTAAGGATGTGGAGAATATTATAATATCATCCAAGTAAACAAGGCATTGCTCGTTTTGTATGCCACGAGGGATATTGTCCATGACACGCTGGAAGGTAGCTCCTTTTGCCCGAATGGCATGCGCAAAAATTCCCAGTGCCCGTTTTCGGTAGTAAATGCTGTTTTTTCAATATCCTTTTCATCCATCTCGATTTGGTGGTACCCACTAGCTAAATCGAGGGTGGTGAAATATTGACATTTTCCTAATTTGTCTAAGAGGTCGGTTATATTAGGCAAAGGGTATTTATCGTCAACAGTTTTAGGATTTAATTGACGATAATCCATAACAACTCTCCATTTTTGTTAACCCGAGGCGTCCATTCTCTTGGGAACTACTCAAATAAGAGACGACCAGGGTGAGTTGCTCGGATGAATGATATTTCAGTTTAATTTGTTTTTGAACCTCATTTTTGTAAATAAACGGATACGGTCCATACGTACTTTTTTGTTTTTATCGTATTCGTTGGTATGGTCTTTTCGGATATTTTCTCTTGAAACATCACCAAATCGATTGAAATCCAAGTTAATTAACAAAAATGTGACGTTAATGTTACAACATTAAAAATTGGCTGTGGCAGGTGGGCCGGGGTATATTCACTTATGTCAAAAAATATCCAGTATAATTTGCTTCTGATTGATCGCAAAATGGCATTTGATTGGTTAGAAACGGTTGGAGGTATATAATCAATGTAATAGTCCCTTAATAATACGGGCCCTGTAGTCTGTCGTTGACTTCACTGAGGATAGATAATTTTTGGTTGATCGCTTAAAATACAAGAAACATTATTTTGTATTTGGTTGCTTTTTTACACTTTTTTTTAATATGTCTCCTCTTCTTTCTGTGAACCACAAACGAAAGCAACCTGGTATACGGACGGCTTAAAAACCTCAGAGGAAGAAGGAGCTGGAGTGGTTGGAATGGAACAATGAATAGATTTTTCACTAATCCAATCGATAAATGTCACATTTTTCCAAGCAGAAATGACGGCACTTTACCACTGAAGAGTAGAAATGAATAGGCAGTAAAGACCAATACTGAACGATGAAATAAAACAATATAATTTGTTTAAAACTCTATACATATATATATATATATATATATATATATATATATATATATATATATATATATATATATATATATATATATATATATATATATATATGAACTAACGTTAAATTTAAACTTGTGACGTGTTTCGCAGTCAGAGCTTTATCAAACGAGTGAAGGTATAATGTTTACCTAGAAATGTATTCACAACAATCACACCTGAACTATCTTCAATACCTTTGTTAATATTCGTAGGATTCCGTATTTAGGCACTTTTTGTACTTTATTCCCATGTAAACATATTATAATACTCTTGTCAATATCCTTAGAAATCCATATTAATGCACTGTATAAATTAAAAAATTTTCATTAAACATTCACTCTTTTGATAAAGCTAGCGAAACGCGTCACAAGTTTAAATTGAACGTTAGTTCAAATTATAATGTAGATTTAAACAAATTAAATTGTTTTATTTCATCGTTTATTTTCATCTACAAAGTAAAAAATATTCTTCAATAATACTTCAATGGATATTTGCTTGGTTTTTTCTCCTTTGGCAGTGTTTGTCTTAAATCTTGGGATGCGGTATTGTGGGAAACGTCTTTCAAAGATGTACCTACCTACCGTTTACATCCAAGATATTATCACCCGGTTGCAGTCGTTTATCTTTCCACCTGGATATATTTCCACTATGACTATGCCATTCTGGGAAATAATAAACAACAGAATTATCCCCAGTGTTCCAAACTGTCTCTAAATATTAACAATTCCTGTCGACAAACGAATATTAAATAACATCCTAATTAAGGTTATGAAGTATTTAGCCCGAGAATATATTATGTCTTTGTAGCAGAGTGGTATAGAGGTCTGACTGCGAGAATTAATAATTGTAGGCGTAAGGTTCGAAGCCGGGTCGCAGTGATATTGTTTTTTTTTAGGGGGAAGTTGGTGGGAATGGGGGTTTAAGGGTAAACCAGCACGGGTTTGCGAAGGGGAAATCATGCATCTCGGCGGTGGGCTTCGTTGAAAGGGCTAGGGAGGGCGGCTGGAGGAACAAGAAATTGGCCCTACTCGTGTTCTTCGACGGCGGGAACGCGTTTAACAGTGTCAGCAAAAGGGCGGTGCTGAGCGCGTTTCTGACGCTCGGAGTGGGGGAGGAGTTGGTTAACCTAGTAGAGGACTACCTGACGGGTCGTGTGATAGTAGACTCTAGAGGGAGGAGGTATGAGACGGAGGCTCGAGTGCCCCAGGGCTCGGTTCTGAGACCCACGCTCTGGAAGTGTGGACTCTAACGGGACATTGTCGTCTGAATGGGCACCTGAAGAAGCTCAAATTAGTGGAGACAGAAGAATGTAGATTCTGTGGTATGGAAGAAGAAACCTGCTTCGTCTACCTACTTACTTGCGGATTGCACAGCAATTTAGAATCCTAGGGTACAATACCTAGGAGACTACTGGATAGAAGAGTTACACTGACCTGAACTAAAGCCTGCGGACATCCTAGAATTCCTCCGGGAAATAGGTCTAAAGGAGCTGAGACTTTCCTCAGGAACTAAGTAGAAGTAAGGGGGCATAATAGATATTTTAGGTTTCAGTGAATGTCACCCTAATATATATATACATACATACATACTCCTTCATATAAACAATATAACTCGGAAATAAAATAAAAGGCTACATCAGCAATATGGTATACAAATATCAAATATTAACTTCAAAAATAACAAAACCATAACACCGGGTGATTAATTAGTGTTATAAAGCTCAATAGGTCTGTTACAAAATATAACAAGAAAATCCAATTATAAAAATTGTAGGCAGCTTTAAGCTTCATATTTCAGAATTAGTAACAATGTTACAGGGTGTTCAATAACTCGGTGACAGATCAAAATTATGTTTTTTTAAATGAAATACCCTATATTTTACTTTAAAACTGAAATCTGCTTCACTTCCCCATTACAACAATTATCTGCTATAGAAGGTTATTGAAAAGTTATAACAAATTTTCCGTCAAAATCGTAACACTCTATAATAAGTAATTGGATAAGATTCGAAGAATAAAAATCAAAGCTTTTTAATGATTATCAAAATTCATAAACATTAATGATCTGCTAATGTTTATTAAATCAAATACATAGTGAGTCAAAACTCACCCTGTATTTTATATCATTGTCGAAGAGTACTAATACCATACATCTATTTTTATCAAGCATTTCCTATACGTTTTAGGTTATTAGTTTTTGAGATATTTTCATTTTTGGTAACCTGAATTTTTTTGTATAATATATTATAATCAAATACAACTTACCTGTAAAAATTTTTTCTATTATAATCACAATTAATTCTACTAAAATTTGACCAAAAAAGTTAGGTTGACTTAAGCAGGGTGTAAAACATTCACAAACACATTACAAAGGATTTAGTATCATTCTAGTGTTAAAAATTATGTCAAATGTATTTATTAATATGCTTTTTACTAATTTAGTTTTAAAGTCATGTTAGAATAATCTAAATTTTATTATTAATAAGGCTGTCAGATTTTGAGGTACTATTTATTTAAAGAGTTATAATTTTTTAATACGTTTCACCAGAATTTTTACAAATTTAATATTTATAGGAGTGTACAGGACAAAATAAATACTGATATTTTTAGAAATAAACACACTGTTCATGGATATGACGGAGACAGTTTATTATTGTCAGTTGTTTCATCAGTTGGTTTTTGAAGACTCATATTTTTTCATTAAAGAATCCATTTCTTGTTTAAAATCATCAGTACAATTAAACTGTTTCGTTATTTGTTGCTGCTGTTCCTTACGCTTCTTCTCGTTTGGTATTTGATCTAACAGCACACCCAATTGGCCTCTGTCTAAAAAATTAGATCAAATATTAAATAAATACATAAAAAAAATCTAAAATACTCTTCACCTTTTTCAAGCACGGGTATTTTCTTTAGAGACAAGGAAGCCCAGAGTTCTCTTAGATTAATTCTACTGTTTCCGTTTTTTCATCTCCTACGTGTGATTCTTTATTCACGTAGGTAAACCTACGTTTGTCTCCTACTTCTTTGTCAGTTGATATATCAGTTGCCTCCTTATTTTCCTTGTTGATCTAATAAACCACAAATACGATAATTAAAATATTACATTTAAGGATTTCAGGTCGCTGTAGGCTTGCCTCTTCAGCCAGTATTGGAAGAAAGGAGGATTTTTGGGTTCAGGGGATGGGAGTGGAGTGAACGGAGGTAGGTGCCTGAGAGGTGTATACTGAACCAGCATTCATCTATTGCTACGAGATAACCTCTGACAAAACTCATAGCAAGTCAGGCGGGCCTAAGATTAGAACCCCGATCCTTCTGAATGCAAGCCGAGAGCGTTACCACTCAGTTTTTTCGTAATTAATTCAATGTATATGGTAAAAAACTTGGCAACTACGCATTTCCGTTTTAGTAGTTACTTCTAGACCAATTCTCTGAATTGTTCTAAGTTAATTTAAATCTAGATATAATATACAATACAATTACTAAATAAATATGAAATATTGAAAATGTGTGGGTACTTACCTGCTTTTTAGATCTGATACTATTGTATGTATCATATTTACAACTGACTACATCACCTTCTTCGGTAGTAATAGTGAAATATTTTGATGGTTGAATGGTTTGGAAAGCCTCTACAGACTTCATCCTCCTTTTACATTTTTCATCAATTTCAAAATCCATTTTAATGTTATGATCCACCGGAGTCGACCTCAAACCTATAACTGTACAAGATTTTGTATTATTGTACTCTCTATCCGAATATATTATATTTTGCAACAAGGTGGAGATACTACGTAACATGTTTCTTTACGTATAGAATATATTCTGATAATGTATCAACTAAATGCGAGTCACCGATCAATATTAGTAACTTGTGTGTCTAACAGAACATTATATTAACCACAGGTAATTTTGTTGAATTCAGATTGACAATAATTTTTTAGCTTGACATTACTTTCGGCTTCCTTGATGGAAATTGTAAGACGTTTTGGCAGTGTACCACCTACTTATCCTACAAATAGTGAGCAGTGGCGGTTCGTCAATAACTTCAGAATCCCAAATTTGGTTCTTGTTTGCTCAGAATCGAATGATGGTAAAAGTACAGTTATAACGATTGGTAATTGCACAGGACATCAATTGAAGATTTTTGCTTAAAAATTAATTCAGATAAAAACTGTACAGCTATAAGCTAGCTACATGAAAAATCGGTCAGTAGCGTCGGTGACATACGTTTAAGGCGCGATTCTCATTATATGTAACTTTTCCGATACGTAAAATATTCTTATTGCAAGCAACGTGGTGAAGGGAATCGTAAGTGAAGCCATTTTTAGATACTAAACTTCTCCCGGGTCCTAGATATGAGGTATATACCCCACAGAACAGACTGACAAGACCCAAGAAAACGGACCTAGCCCCTTGTTGGGACGGGTCAAAGACTAGGGAAAGGACAGGAGCAGGGGTGTTTATAGTGAAATGAGAAACACAAGATGTTCCTTTTGTCACTAGAAAAATATACCTCTGTATTTCAGGCGGAAATTTATGCTGCTATCATACAATGCACCAGTATGAACAAATACAGGTCGGATGCTCAGAGGATGAACATTTTAACTGACAGCCCTTGCGGCTTTACATAGTCGCAAAGTAACATCCAAACTGGTAGAGAAATGCCAGAATAGTATAATCTGTAACAAGGTTAGAATGAAAATTCGATGCGAGTGGAAAGTTCCGAGCGCGAGCCGAAGGTGAGCGTGAGGAACCACGAGCATCACGAATTTTCATTCTAACCGAGTAGCAGACCATACTTTCTTCACGATCAAAGATTTCAAGTAGAAATGAACAAAAGAACTCAATCACAATTATATTAGGTAAACACTCAATGTGACAGCAATCATTTTGACACTTACTCAAGTTTTGCCACTACGATGACAATCAACTGCGCCAAGGCTAATGTTATTATTTGCTAACCAGTGTGAGAATATTATTTACATGGGGGCAGAGGTGTTGCAGAATATTTCTTCAATCTCAAGAGAGAGAATTCCAGCATTCTGTAATCAAATTTGATTTCAGAATTGGCAAATTCTGTGATGATCGTGGAGAAAGAATTAAATGAACTAGCAGACCGCACTAAAATAAGATTAGCGTGTGTGCCGGGACATAACGATATTTTTGGAAATGATAAGAACAAGCTGATAATACAATATAATATAAAACAATATAATTTGTTCAAAACTTCATTATATTTGAACTAACGTTCAATTTAAACTTGTAACGCGTTTAGCTAACACAGTAGCTTTATTAAACGAATTCAATTTTTGAAGAACAAGCTGATGAACTCGCGAGAAGAGGCTCACTCTCGATATTTGACAGATCCACGTTTTTAGTTACGCCTCAGGTCGCTGGAGTCGTTACAATAATAACTGGGACTGTAGAGAAAAGGAAGATTCAGTTAAGTTCTTAAATCAGAAGAAGTTTGTAGCGTTATATTCACTGTTTTTAAAAGAGGCGGATGAATGTCACGAACAATCCGACGTTGCCATTTTTATAAAAGTATAATTTGTCAATTTCTTCAAAATAATAACCCTATATTTTCTTGGTTAGCACAGATTATTGGTTAATCTGTCGAGAAGGGCAAGGATAATGATTGAAGAAGACATTTTGTCAACACTGCATAGCTTTTTCAATCATTATCCTTGCTCTTCTCGATAAATTAACCAATGGTCTGTGTTAACCAAGAAAATATAAGGTTATTATTTTGAAGAAATTGACATATTATACTTCTGTAAAAGTGGCAACATCGGATTGTTCGTGACATTCATCCGTCTCTTTTTTAAACTGTGTTATGTATTGTGTTGGTTCATTTTGTTCATTTAATTTTGCTAAGAGTACTTATATGTATATTATCTGTGTATTTTGCATCGTGTTTTTGAAGAGACATTTTGGATTTTACATTTTGTTTTCAAGATTGTTTATAAGTGCTCTATTCCTGGTTGTAAGAATACAAATTTATTGCATTGTTTGCCAAAAGATCCCGAGGTAACGTAACGAGTAACGGAAAATGTGAATGGTCAACTGCGCTATATCACTTTTATGTACTTATGAACTAAACATTATTAAGTATAATAAATTTTGTTCTTTCTTTTTCTTTTTTCTTGTCCAAGTCCATTATTTCAACGTTATATCAATGCAACACTAAGAGTTTCAGAATATTTTTTTAACCGCAAAAAATGTAAATTACAAGGTTTGGAATTGCATTGTATTAAATATGATAAAAATATTTTACTTTATTTTCTCTCCTGTAGCTACATATATCGATGTCCGTTGAAAAAAAATATAAATAGATTGGTAAACCGGTAGTCTTTTGTGTGTCGTTTTCAAAAATCACTGACAAATGTTCCAAGGGTGAGAAAAAAAATAAAAATCAGTTTTCTTAAAAAAAATTTCTACTTTATTTTCTCTCCTGTAGCTACATATATCGATGTCCGTTGAAAAAAAAATATAAATAGATTGGTAAACCGGTAGTCTTTTGTGTGTCGTTTTCAAAAATCACTGACAAATGTTCCAAGGGTGAGAAAAAAAATAAAAATCAGTTTTCTTAAGAAAGTTTTCTACTTTATTTTCTCTCCTGTAGCTACATATATCGATGTCCGTTGAAAAAAATATATAAATAGATTGGTAAACCGGTAGTCTTTAGTATGTCGTTTTCAAAAATCACTGACAAACGTTCCAAGGGTGAGAAAAGAAATAAAAATCAGTTTTCTTAAAAAAATATTTTACTATTATTTTCTCTCCTGTAGCTACATATATCGATGTCCGTTGAAAAAAAAATATAAATAGATTGGTAAACCGGTAGTCTTTAGCATGTCGTCTTCAAAAATCACTGACAAACGTTCCAAGGGTGAGAAAAAAAATAAAAATCAGTTTTCTTAAGAAAGTTTTCTACTTTATTTTCTCTCCTGTAGCTACATATATCGATGTCCGTTGAAAAAAATATATAAATAGATTGGTAAACCGCTAGTCTTTAGTATGTCGTTTTCAAAAATCACTGACAAAAGTTCCAAGGGTGAGAAAAGAAATAAAAATCAGTTTTCTTAAAAAAATATTTTACTTTATTTTCTCTCCTGTAGCTACATATATCGATGTCCGTTGAAAAAAAAAAATGAATAGATTGGTAAACCGGTAGTCTTTAGCATGTCGTCTTCAAAAATCACTGACAAACGTTCCAAGGGTGAGAAAAAAAATAAAAATCAGTTTTCTTAAAAAAATTTTCTACTTAATTTTCTCTCCTGTAGCTACATATATCGATGTCCGTTGAAAAAAATATATAAATAGATTGGTAAACCGGTAGTCTTTAGCACGTCGTCTTCAAAAATCACTGACAAACGTTCCAAGGGTGAGAAAAAAAATAAAAATCAGTTTTCTTAAAAAAATTTTCTACTTAATTTTCTCTTCTGTAGCTACATATATCGATGTCCGTTGAAAAAAATATATAAATAGATTGGTAAACCGGTAGTCTTTAGTATGTCGTTTTCAAAAATCACTGACAAAAGTTCCAAGGGTGAGAAAAGAAATAAAAATCAGTTTTCTTAAAAAAATATTTTACTTTATTTTCTCTCCTGTAGCTACATATATCGATGTCCGTTAAAAAAAAAATATGAATAGATTGGTAAACCGGTAGTCTTTAGCATGTCGTCTTCAAAAATCACTGACAAACGTTCCAAGGGTGAGAAAAAAAATAAAAATCAGTTTTCTTAAAAAAATTTTCTACTTAATTTTCTCTCCTGTAGCTACATATATCGATGTCCGTTGAAAAAAAAATATGAATAGATTGGTAAACCGGTAGTCTTTAGCATGTCGTCTTCAAAAATCACTGACAAACGTTCCAAGGGTGAGAAAAAAAATAAAAATCAGTTTTCTTAAAAAAATTTTCTACTTAATTTTCTCTCCTGTAGCTACATATATCGATGTCCGTTGAAAAAAATATATAAATAGATTGGTAAACCGGTAGTCTTTAGTATGTCGTTTTCAAAAATCACTGACAAAAGTTCCAAGGGTGAGAAAAGAAATAAAAATCAGTTTTCTTAAAAAAATATTTTACTTTATTTTCTCTCCTGTAGCTACATATATCGATGTCCGTTAAAAAAAAAATATGAATAGATTGGTAAACCGGTAGTCTTTAGCATGTCGTCTTCAAAAATCACTGACAAACGTTCCAAGGGTGAGAAAAAAAATAAAAATCAGTTTTCTTAAAAAAATTTTCTACTTAATTTTCTCTCCTGTAGCTACATATATCGATGTCCGTTGAAAAAAAAATATGAATAGATTGGTAAACCGGTAGTCTTTAGCATGTCGTCTTCAAAAATCACTGACAAACGTTCCAAGGGTGAGAAAAGAAATAAAAATCAGTTTTCTTAAAAAAAAATTCTACTTCATTTTCTCTCCTTTAGCTACATATATCGATGTCCGTTGAAAAAAAAAATATAAATAGATCAGTAAACCGGTAGTCTTTAGCATGTCGTCTTCAAAAATCACTGACAAACGTTCCAAGGGTGAGAAAAAAAATAAAAATCAGTTTTCTTAAAAAAATTTCTACTTTATTTTCTCTCCTGTAGCTACATACATCGATGTCCGTTGAAAAAAAAATATAAATAGATTGGTAAACCGGTAGTCTTTAGCATGTCGTCTTCAAAAATCACTGACAAACGTTCCAAGGGTGAGAAAAGAAATAAAAATCAGTTTTCTTAAAAAAATTTTCTACTTTATTTTCTCTCCTGTAGCTACATATATCGATGTCCGTAAAAAATATATATAAATAGATTGGTAAACCGGTAGTCTTTAGCATGTTGTCTTCAAAAATCACTGACAAACGTTCCAAGGGTGAGAAAAGAAATAAAAATCAGTTTTCTTAAAAAAATTTTCTACTTTATTTTCTCTCCTGTAGCTACATATATCGATGTCCGTTGAAAAAATATATAAATAGATTGGTAAACCGGTAGTCTTTAGCATGTCGTCTTCAAAAATCACTGATAAACGTTCCAAGGGTGAGAAAAAAAATAAAAATCAGTTTTCTTAAAAAAATTTCTACTTTATTTTCTCTCCTGTAGCTACATATATCGATGTCCGTTGAAAAAATATATAAATAGATTGGTAAACCGGTAGTCTTTAGCATGTCGTCTTCAAAAATCACTGATAAACGTTCCAAGGGTGAGAAAAGAAATAAAAATCAGTTTTCTTAAAAAAAATTTCTACTTTATTTTCTCTCCTGTAGCTACATATATCGATGTCCGTTGAAAAAATATATGAATAGATTGGTAAACCGGTAGTCTTTAGCATGTCGTCTTCAAAAATCACTGACAAACGTTCCAAGGATGAGAAAAGAAATAAAAATCAGTTTTCTTAAAAAAAATTTCTACTTTATTTTCTCTCCTGTAGCTACATATATCGATGTCCGTTGAAAAAATATATAAATAGATTGGTAAACCGGTAGTCTTTAGCATGTCGTCTTCAAAAATCACCGACAAACGTTCCAAGGATGAGAAAAGAAATAAAAATCAGTTTTCTTAAAAAAAAATTTCTACTTTATTTTCTCTCCTGTAGCTACATATATCGATGTCCGTTGAAAAAATATATAAATAGATTGGTAAACCGGTAGTCTTTAGCATGTCGTCTTCAAAAATCACTGACAAACGTTCCAAGGGTGAGAAAAGAAATAAAAATCAGTTTTCTTAAAAAAAATTTCTACTTTATTTTCTCTCCTGTAGCTACATATATCGATGTCCGTTGAAAAAATATATAAATAGATTGGTAAACCGGTAGTCTTTAGCATGTCGTCTTCAAAAATCACCGACAAACGTTCCAAGGATGAGAAAAGAAATAAAAATCAGTTTTCTTAAAAAAAAATTTCTACTTTATTTTCTCTCCTGTAGCTACATATATCGATGTCCGTTGAAAAAAAAATATAAATAGATTAGTAAACCGGTAGTCTTCAGCATGTTGTCTTCAAAAATCACTGACAAACGTTCCAAGGGTGAGAAAAAAAATAAAAATCAGTTTTCTTAAAAAAATTTCTACTTTATTTTCTCTCCTGTAGCTACATATATCGATGTCCGTTGAAAAAAATATATAAATAGATTGGTAAACCGGTAGTCTTTAGCATGTCGTCTTCAAAAATCACTGACAAACGTTCCAAGGGTGAGAAAAGAAATAAAAATCAGTTTTCTTAAAAAAATTTTCTACTTTATTTTCTCTCCTGTAGCTACATATATCGATGTCCGTTGAAAAAATATATAAATAGATTGGTAAACCGGTAGTCTTTAGCATGTCGTCTTCAAAAATCACTGACAAACGTTCCAAGGGTGAGAAAAAAAATAAAAATCAGTTTTCTTAAAAAAATTTCTACTTTATTTTCTCTCCTGTAGCTACATATATCGATGTCCGTTGAAAAAATATATAAATAGATTGGTAAACCGGTAGTCTTTAGCATGTCGTCTTCAAAAATCACCGACAAACGTTCCAAGGATGAGAAAAGAAATAAAAATCAGTTTTCTTAAAAAAAAATTTCTACTTTATTTTCTCTCCTGTAGCTACATATATCGATGTCCGTTGAAAAAATATATAAATAGATTGGTAAACCGGTAGTCTTTAGCATGTCGTCTTCAAAAATCACTGACAAACGTTCCAAGGATGAGAAAAGAAATAAAAATCAGTTTTCTTAAAAAAAATTTCTACTTTATTTTCTCTCCTGTAGCTACATATATCGATGTCCGTTGAAAAAATATATAAATAGATTGGTAAACCGGTAGTCTTTAGCATGTCGTCTTCAAAAATCACTGACAAACGTTCCAAGGGTGAGAAAAGAAATAAAAATCAGTTTTCTTAAAAAAAATTTCTACTTTATTTTCTCTCCTGTAGCTACATATATCGATGTCCGTTGAAAAAATATATAAATAGATTGGTAAACCGGTAGTCTTTAGCATGTCGTCTTCAAAAATCACTGACAAACGTTCCAAGGGTGAGAAAAGAAATAAAAATCAGTTTTCTTAAAAAAAATTTCTACTTTATTTTCTCTCCTGTAGCTACATATATCGATGTCCGTTGAAAAAAAAATATAAATAGATTGGTAAACCGGTAGTATTTAGCTTGGGGTTAAAAGAGGTGCATTTAACAATTTTAAAGCCATGTATGAATGCCAAAGAAACATAGAGAAACATTTTGTTGCTGGTTGCCGCAACCTGTTTATGGAAACAGAAACAGCAAAAGTTCTGTAAATATTCTGTCCACATCAAGGTAACTCATTCTTGTGAATGTTTCGTTGTGTTTCTGAAACAGGAAACTTTGTGTCTACACCAGTGCAGTGTGTGTTCTAAACAATGTGGTACGACCAAGATTTACAGGCAGCAGCAGCTGCAATTGTAATTATTTTACAAAAACAGAAATATCGAGAACGTACATGCAAAATTTCAAAATTTGAGTCGAAAGTGTGTTGAAATTTTGAAATTTTGCATGTAGAACCCAAATCCTTTAGATTAAATCTTTTAGAAGCCCTCGAGATTAACAAAAGCAAATATTCAGGTAATCTGCTTAACGACCAAATAGATATCAATCATTCTCCCTTATTAGATCTTTTTACCTAGAAGATGTGATGGTTGTGAATAAATTTTCCAGGTTTCGTAAAGGTTTCGTAATCAATTTCATATCAAATATAACTCGTAGGTTAATTAAATATTAAACTCAAACAAACGTCAGTCTTAATAAAAACTTTTTATGTTGGCAAAAATGCGCGCTGTTGCCGCGATTAAAATGGTTATTTCAGGTTCAGTTGACGTCTTGACATTTTTGGGGTCATGTTGTGACAATTGTATATTTTGCTCATTTAATTTTTCGATTCTCTTACCTACGTGTTATTAAAAAACTGCAAAGAACTGTGAGTATTTTTTCACAAGCAGTAATGAAACTTATGGAACTTTCAAGAAAAATAAACAACTGTATAAGTTTGTTTTTATTAATGAATCCTGGATTTTCCAAAATGGTGCTGTAGTTACTTTAAATTAAAAATGAATCTATTTCAAAATCCGCAAAACTTATTATATTTCCAAATATTTATATTTTTGCTCTTCTAGACAACAGCCACATAAACCTATCTTTAATTAGTAATATCCATATAAATACAAAAATACATTGCATTGTATTCTTGTACTCATTGCTTTTAAATTCATATTTTATAGTCATCGCTGCAGTGCGGGAAAGTGTATTTTACGCATCCGGATGTTTTTACTTTTCCATAATTTGCTTTAAACAGTTGGCAACAAAAGTGTCAAACAAAGTTTTGACAAATTTTATTTTCAACAATTTATAATAATTATTAGTTTAAGGAATAGCAGAATTCAAACAGTTATTAGAAACACGAACATTTATGGGGCATTTAATACAGGATTTAATTTCTACACCTGTGGAAAGTGTCAAATAATTTAAATTTGTATTTATATCATATATCATGTTACCAACTGTCAATAGAAAAATAAATTAAATAGAATTTATATTTAAATTTTATTTTTATTTTAAATTATTCGTTACAAAAAACATTGTACCTAACTTTTTTGGGAGGGAATTTTTCTACTTCCCAAACACTTTAGGTAAATAACTATTATGATGCATAAACTCTCTAATAAATATATGACTGAAAATTATTTGTATCTATTTCTATAGAACATTTTAAAATAAAAAAATTCTTGGATCATGTACTTTTAAAAGAGAAAATCGCAATTGAAAGTACTAAAAATCCGCCATTTTTTTTTAAATTTTGACAATTATGTCTAGATATCAGATGGTGGATTGAACAATGTTGCCAGTTCTCATTTCCGTAACTCGTTACGGCTTGGAAATACTTTACATACGGTTTTTTACTAAAAAATTTGTGGAAGATTCAGAATTATAGAGAAAAATCCAAAAATCAATATTTTTTCACGACGACCACTATTTGGACAAATATTTTATTTGAAAAATAGTTAAATACTTTATATTCAACATGAATTTTTTCAAAATTCATGTGAAATACAAATTATTTGATGTTTTTTCGAAAAGATAAAGGTAATAGAATAAATATGTATGTACCTATATAGATAGACATAAATATCAAATAATTTGTATTCCACGTGAAAAGGGGAAGGGATTATTTCCTTCTCCTTTTTGGAAAACTTCAATTTTCGAGAAGGGGAAGTGAATAAATATATATGTATATAGAATGTAGATAGACATATTTTTTCGAGAAGGGGAAAGGAATAAATATGTATATAGATAGACATAAATATCAAATAATTTGTATTCCACATGAAGTTTTCCAAAGAGGGGAAGTGAATTGTAGTTTGTGCAACTAGTGTGGATATGGACAGTTCACACGAGTCGAACAGTATATTTTTTCTACGACCCACTTAAGAAAAAATCTAGAAAATAAACATTTAATTAAACTATAATATAATCCAAAAATCAACACTACCTAAAATTTTATGAAAATTACTATTTATACTACAAATATCAACAATAAAAGTAACTGACCAAGTGCGAGTCGGACTCGCGCACGAAGGGTTCCGTACAATTATCTATAATAAATATTCTGCTAAATATTTCAAGCGTCTACCTGTTGTCGTTATCAATATCGAGCAGAATAATTATTCAGAAATAAAATTAAATCGAAGTCTGGGCTACCGCGTCAGAGGCTAATACTTACCACTGGACTACCGATGAATATACTAACCACCTATCTATAGCGTCGAATGTATTACATAATCTTATAAAAAGTGACGTTTGTCCCCTTAAATATTCATTTTGATTTTTGAGATGATAATGTGTTATACGTCTCCTTTGCGGCTAAGCGAATATCTGGTGGAGTATTATTTATTGATTCATCACTGGAATCACTCATTTTTACTAATATTTTTCTTAAAAACTATAGAAATATTTTGACAAGTTATTTTGACGTTTCTTTGAAATTGAAAAAAAGATGAGTTGACGGGTACTAAACGCAAATGCTGATTGGTGGATTTCATATACATTCTAGGATGTAAAGTTCACGGGGTGTGCACTACTAATTGCAGCTTTAGTCCCAAGTTTAGTTGTGATATTCCGATAGATGGCGTTGTGAGACGTACCTTTTCTCTAACCGTATGTTCTGTGATCTCTGGTTCTGTGTCCCTAACCTTTATCTCTGCATGCATGCATCTGTCTTAGTCAGTGTTGACAGTTTAGTAAACAACGTGTTTTATTGTATTGTGTGCTAGAAACATTGTGAAAATTTGAAATCAAAATGGCTAAAAGACTACAACGTGTTGTGTTCCGAGGTGTAGTGATAAAACTTCGAGAAGGTAATTACCTTTTACGAGATTACCTTTGTTCTAGATACTTTTGTTCCTATCAATGAGTTTTTATATAGGTTATACTTGTATTATTTTGTATAATTGTTAATAATACAAATGGATAATATACCGATGTTCTAAAATAATAGTTTTTATTTTTCCCACTATTTGGTTTGTTTTTATTGGGAATTAAACCACAAATGAATTATAAGCATTTATTCATTTATAATATCCTCCTCACACCCTTAGTTAGAAAAAGTAGCAAATCAATTACACCTTGTAACCTCCGACTCCTTTGTGGTTTAATTTCCAGAAAAACATACAGAAGACATTTTTCCACCACCTATGGTACAAGAAAACCACACAATTAATTTAATTTTCCCGGGTAAAGATACTTGAAAATGTACAGAATACTGTCTTACCAGACACGATTTTTTTTAGATATTCCAATAGATAGCGCTCAGCATACAATTCTTTTTAGGAAGTAGAGAGTAGGCTTTCTCTAACCTTCCTTATCTCTGGTAAAGTTCATATAATACCCTTCTTGGTGTGCGTCATTGATTGTTGATGTCTTTCTATTACATCACGTTGGAAGAAATGGAAAAAAAGGCAGGTCTGTGATTAATCCTAATCAAAATATCACAATAATGAACCGTTTAAACGTATTATAAACGTTCACACCAATCTTTGACTTACAAAAATTTGATTGGTTGATGTTTAGAATACGCGCAAACGCGACCTATCAATCGGGCGAAATTACATCGTTCAAAATACGATGCAGACGTTCCTTTCGTAGCGGCAATGTGTCTTTTTCTAATGTCCCACTGACAGTTCTCGTCAGGTCTGTACTTTGTTTTGTTTACGGTAAATTATTATTTATGAAAATTGAATATTGATATTATTGTTAGCATTTTATTTATTCAAATGCAGGACTATATTTACTAATATTAAATTATTTTAATATGTAAATTGAATATACAATTTGTTTTATTTTGCAGTGTTTTCATATCCCAAGTATTATTAATTTCATAGCCTTTTCGAATTTGACTGAATACGATCCTGATGATTTTATTTATCAAATTAAAGGTTAGTTATATGTCAAAATAACAAATAAAATATCGACATACCCAAAACCCGGATATACGTCACAAACGATGACGCACACCAAAAAGGCTGTTATATGAACTATATATGAAATCATGTCCGTTCAGGTAACCGAAATGGCCTAGGTACATTTTCATTCTGTAAATTGTGCAGAAACTGGATAATATACATGTGGGTGTATAAAATAATAGTTTTCATCACAATCCAACACATATCGCTTCCCGACCAACTGACACACATCAAAGTGTAACTAGAACCAAAACCTAACCTAACTTACATGAACCAAATGAAACTCAACAAAGTAATAAACTAGAGAGGTTAAGCTTCGAAGTATCATTTCATTTATTTTAAAGTAATAATATATAGAAATGTATGGATAAACTATGTGGTCCAGCTTTAAGTCTAAGTAAATCTAAGATAAGTATTATATTCTAAGGATCCTTAATATTTCAATTTCCATGATTATAAATGCAAATCATTTTATACTGTTATATATTCATGTAATCTATTACAATGCAAAATTAATTCAACTAAAAGAAAATAAACACCATTCGACAACGCCGCTAAATATATCACCTGATCACACAACAATCATGATTGGTGAACGTGTGGTATCTAGACATAAGATTTTAGTGTGTAGTTGTATAACCTATAAACAAGTGTCGAGTGAAAATAATTATTATGCTTAAAAATATTTCTGAAAATTGGCCAAATTTAAGTATTTTCTTCCGGTTTTTTTTTGTGAAACAGACTTACATTTAGTTAAAGATAATAAATAACCTTCACAGTTTAAAAAGTATCATTTTTTGAACTAAATTCGTGATTTTTAAGTAATTTCTGAATGATCCAAGGAAATTTTTGTTCTAATCTACTATATTTAAGGTGAGCTATCAAACAAATTTAAAATTAACATGAAATTCCGAGGGTCGCCAAGTCTACCAGAACCGTAATTTTCATTGTATCAATATAATTCAGTTTAAAAAAAAACTTTCTGGGCAATTTTATCTAACAGGAACATTTTGAACCACGACTTGAGAGGAGTTTTTCGCAGGGGTATATTAAAACTAAAAATATTGACTAAATTGAAATCAATATAGTATATGTGAATATGGTTTGATTGATGGGCATTGATTTGTTTAATAACAATAAAAGTCAGAGAGGTACATTGACTTGATCAAACTTTTGACAGACTTTTATTACAAAAAAAATCAGTTATGACTGATGTTTCTACGAAAATAATATTTAATACAAACAATACAAACTTTTTCACTACTACGCAACGCGGATTAGTTGTTATTTTTGCAGTTTGACTGATGAGAAGAAAGGTAAGGTAATAAGTGCGGGAAATATTAAAACATGTTTGAAAGAATTTCAAACAGGCATCATGGCGCGCAGTGCAGGAATCTCAATTCTCAAGCGCGCCCCTACCATGCAATGCATAAATGTTAGACTTTCAGCCTCACGGTCGAAGTAGAAACTACGTACTTTCGGCCGCATAATTTAAATGAAAATCATTTAAATTGCTGCTTTTTCTTAAGAAACGTTTTATTTGTGTTTGAAAATGACCTTGAAGTGAAAACAAGGAGCATAGACCCAGTTTATTTTGGATTTTTTGCTGCTGATGTGGTAATTTATTCCTAAAACATTTGGAGACATTTGAACAATTTCGTACTGGTTGTTTGCTTGCAGCATGCGTTAAAATATTATTTTCCTATAGTCGCGCGTAAAATGACTAATTACTATATATTCAAATGAAATCGTAAAGTCGACAAATGCCGAGGATTGTTACTTCACGCTCTAGCGTAAAAAGGGAATCTTTTTCGCTCGCTTATTTCATCAAATTTGGTGTGATTAGCCATGACGACGAAAAACAATAAATTAACGTCAATTTACCAGATACTATATACTTTATCAACCATTTTAATCGGCATTATTAATTTCTCACAACATTATAATAATTTTTATAACAATTTATATAATGATTCAAGAGAAATTAAAAGGTGAATTTCAAAAGTCATTGTTATTGTTGATATCTCGGGCACGCCTCTACCTAGATCGACGGCGAATCGACAGATTCTGACTAGTCTGAACAATTCAGTAGATCTTTTTAACGCCATAAAGAAAAAGCATTCAAATACTCGCGAATTGAAATAGGTACTTAAATAGGTAATAAACCAGAAAAACACAAAATGGTTATTACACGTTTTTCATATCATTTGGGAATTTCATTTTCAACCTTCAGTAATGGAAGAAATTTCTTCTGAATCAAAAATTGCAATAAATACAGTTGGTCCGGTGAATCTTTTCCCATGTACGAAATTATTCACATACTACTTTTTGTAGTACGTCTCTTTTCTACTCACAGAATCTAAACCCCCGAAATGAAACCGTTTGTTCCATTACAACATAATATAACAGACAGAGATAGCCATATGATGAATGTGGGTGATTAGGTGTAACCCACACAACAGAAGTTCTATGGTTTAACCGCGAATTTGTATATTGACAGACCAAAGACTTTGTTTACATTTTTATTTTACATTTTTATCCATTTTTTTGCCCCTTGCAAATACATTTATTTCAAAAACAGTTGTTATAACGACTAACTTATACCTGAGTGTTCGAATTATTGTGGTAAGTAAATATTATTTATAGTAAATTTTATACCCATTTAGAATAAGACCATCCTTATTTATTATTAATAAATCGGTTGAAACAAAAAATTACCAACAAAAATGAACGTCGTAACTAATTTATTAGATGTCACGTGTTTGAAGTTACGTCAAATTTTGATTTCATGTTAATGTCATAACGCAAAATAAGATATAAAAATGCGATATTCTGATGAATCCAAAAAACTTATGCTTAATGTAGTGAACTATTTTCAAAACGATTTAGGATCTCGATTTAAGGCAATTCAAAAAGCGTCCGAAGCACTAAAAGTTCCAGAAAGCACATTACATAATCTTGAAAAACCAAACAGAGCTACAGATTTCGAATTTAGAAGAAATATGTCTGCAAGCGTTTCCCGAAGCAAAACCCGAATTACAAAAAATACCCTGCATTATTTGAGGGAAGTAATTTATAAAATGTATGCGCGAAAGGATAAAATCACAGTAGAAACTATTTTACGGCAATTTATCGAAGAGTCTCCAGAAACTAAGATTTCCAAAGGTTCGTTATATTTGGGAATTGAAAAAATGGGTTTTCATTTCAAAAAACAGGATGGAAGAAAACATTTATTGGAAATGCCTGCAGTCAGATTAAAAAGAATATTATTTTTGAACAAATACCATGCTGCTAAAAGCGAAAAGCTCTTTACACCTGTTTTTCTGGATGAGACATGGGTTTTTAGTAAAAGCGGGGACAGAAGAATGTGGCAAGATGGTACTAAACACAGTGATTTAAAAATAACTGGAAGTGAGACACGATATGTAATTGTTTATGCCGGTAATAAAAAAGGTTTTGTGGCAAATGCATCGCTTATTTTTAAATGCAATAAAAAAACAGGCGATTACCATGATAACATGAACACCGGAAATTTTGAAAATTGGTTTAATCAGCAACTAATTGTAAACTTGGAAGAATCATCGTTAATTATAATGGATAACGCAACGTATCACAGTCGCCTGGATGAAGAAATCCCAAGAAAAAGTTGGAGTAAAACACGCATGTAGAATGGCTCAAAAAAAAGAATATTCCTTTTCCAGATCACATTTTAAAGGATGCTGTTTGGAATATAATTGAAAAGCAAGTTTTGCCAGAAAAAAATTATCATTTAGACAAATACGCTGCCGAGCATGGTCATTGTGTTCTCAGGCTACCACCCTATCATTGCCATTTTAATGCCATCGAAATGGTATGGTCAGAAACTAAAAGGCATTATGACCAAGCTATTACGAAAACTGCAAGGTCACCTACTGAAGTCTTAAAAGTATGGAATGACGTTGTAAAAAATGTACCGGAGCAACACTGGCAGAATTACATAAATCATACAGAGAAAATTATTTCTGAAGCATGGGAAGTAGAAAACAAACTGGACCTACTAAACATCGAACCTATGGTGATCTCTGTATCCAATGAATCCGATGATGAACTATCACTTTCTGAAAGTTATTCTGATTTAGAAACTAATTAAACTTTGCCTTGAAGATCACGTTGTCATTTTTTTAAAATCTAGAATTTGTACTTAATCGAACTCTGAATTGCCATATTTTTTTAAGAAAACTATGTATCTAGTTAATAAAACAATGTTTTTAAAATTAGTGCGCTTCTTTTATATTCTTTTATTATGTCAACATCTTTAGAATTTTAGGAATTTCATAAAATTAATTTGTATCATTACAAACCGCCACTGATAATATGAAATTTCAAGTCACTACGCCAATGCAATAAGAAATATGTCAAGCATTTGACATGACAAAGGTCATAACCTAATTTTTTTCATGCGGGTTCAGATGGTTCAAGAAGCCGCATACGTTGAGTTACTAAAACGGCTGGTACCTCTAAATAGGTATTAATTTTACTATATCTACTTTTTTTTTATTTACTTCGTAATGAAAACTAACCTTAAATTGACATTTCATTATGATTCTGGATAGAACTCCATTAAACTGAAATATATGAAACATATTTTGCTGCCACCAATGTAGAAAATATTGACCTCATTTTCCGAAAGACCAGAACTATTTATGAATGGTTTTTATTTTTAGAATATGCCTGGAAAAACGTTGAATTCGCAAGCACAGGAGCTGGTCCTGAATGTGTTGGAGTATTTTGAGTTAGAAAAAAGAAATGGAGGACCTTTGGAACCACTTTCATGTGTTCAAGAGGTAACATAAATATTTAAGTGCATAGACGTCAAAAAATAATAGTTCAATACTATTAAACGCTTTACAAAATTAGAAAAATTAATTTCCAAAGAGCAGACCGTCTACTAAGGAGCAACAACTACTTCTCGAGCTATATGCCCCGACAGACATTGAATTACACTTCTAAAGTAAACGGGGTTGGTATTGAACTATTATTTTTTGACGTCTATATATCACGCTTTACTAATAAGACAATTATTTACAGTTAACTGTAATTAAGTAAATTTGAGTGCATGCTTGTTTAGCAATATACTTATTATTAAACAATTTTTTTATGTTAGAGGGTAGCTGCTGCTTTGAAAATATCTCGACGAACAGTATATGCTCTAAAAAAAAAGAAAAGAAAAGAAAACTCGTTCTAAAACTAAAACAACTGATCTACCTGAGGGAGCTAAGATGGCAGTACGGAACACATTATATGATATGTACCAACAGAGTAAATATCAAACTATTTAATTAGAATTT
The DNA here is from genome assembly GCA_947563755.1 of Lochmaea crataegi. Lineage (NCBI taxonomy): Eukaryota > Metazoa > Arthropoda > Insecta > Coleoptera > Chrysomelidae > Lochmaea > Lochmaea crataegi. The sequence goes on from OX387422.1 coordinate 106,636,190, forward strand.
TTTGGTAAAATGTAGGTGTAGGTATTTTGTAATGAGTATTCAAATCATGGTATATTCAAGAAAAATTTAGGAAGGTATTTATATAGATTTTAGTAGTTTTGTGACTATATTACAATTTAATTCAACTATTGAATTTACCTTATTTTTGATCAGTCAAGGTTAAAACATTAATGAAATGAACAAACATAATATCATTAAAAATATAGTATTTGTTCAAATTGAATCTGTACTATAATTTTTGTTTTTGTTTTAGAGAAGCATGTTACTTTGACTACCTTAAATTGTAAATTGAGGGAAAGCGAAATTGTATCTATTGGCAAAACATCTCTGAGCACTTTGTTAAAAACATTGGGATTCAAATATAACAAAGATGACAATCAGAGAGCTTTAATGGAGCGGACCAGTATTGCAGCCTTGAGAGCTAATTTTCTGCGTAATTATATGGAAAACCTTTCAAGTACTCACCCAAGAGAATTTGTATTTTTGGATGAAACATGGATCTATTCGAAGGGAAATAAAACAAAATCTTGGCAAGACCACAGCACTAAGAGTGTACGTAAACCAGATGGTTATGATGGTAAACGTTTTATAATTGTCCATGCTGGTTCTACCAAAGGATTTGTCTCTGAAGCAAGTTTATTATTCTGTTCAAAATCCAAAGTAGCTGATTACCATGGAGATATGAACAATGAAATATTTATGAAATGGATAAGTACTCAATTAATTCCCAACTTAGAAGAGCCATCTCTTATTGTTATGGATAATGCTCCATATCATACCCAGGTAACACAGACCTCTCCGCGAGATCTCTGAGAGTTTATAATTAGGATGTTATGCGAACTCCTATTGCGAGGTCCCGGTGATCGCTATGTGCTGTAGCTAAACGAAATTCTCACTGGTGTCTCCAGGAGAAATCTCGGAGAGCTCACATTCAATTTTCCAGGTTTCATCTTATTGCGAGTTCCCAAAGTTATCTCGAACGTAACTTGAATAAGAAATTCTTATTGCGAGTTCCTAAAGTTATCTCGAATGTAACTTGAATAAGAAATTCTTATTGCGAGTTCCTAAAGTTATCCCGAATGTAACCAGAACAAGAAATTCTCGCTGCGAGTATATAGTATTTATCTATGCAGTTATGTCTACATTTACACGCGCCATTTAGTTTTAGTTATAGTGGCGTCTGGCGATTAGGTAGGTACTAAGATTACTGTTCTGTTTATTATAAAAATAAAGAGATTATTATTTGCTTGCATAAATATATTTGTTTTGTGTGAATTTGACTGGATAGGTAACAAGGTAAGTGCAGTTTTTCACAATATTCTCATTTTAAAAAGGGTGTATTTGTTGTGTAGGCCTACTAATTGTACTGTTAATTTGGCCGCCATTTTAGATTCGTGCTGATACCCAGCAACCGCCAAAAAGGAAGTCATTCGTTCAAATTATATAATAGTTTATCCATAGTTCCTAGGGGATTTAATTGGCGTATGGCGAAGATGTATTGTATATTCAGTCCTAGAGGGAAGAGAAAATTCCACAGACTTACATTTTACTTAAATTAATTAAACGCTGCATGTTCTTCATTGCTAATTAGAATCCTATTTTGATATTTTTATAGAAATTTCAATGGAATTGGGGATTCTGGTCCCAAGGATCATCATGGACGCATGTTCAAGAACATTTTTACAAATGAACTAGGAATGAAATGCTCATGGAAGGGACAAAGAGGCAACATACGATTGGAAAATATGAACTTTATGTGTAAGTAAAGTTTCAGACTATTTTATTTTCAGACAGTATAATTTGTAATACTCTTATCCCATTCATTTTACCTATTATGATGACCATTTGTGTTAATTTGTTCATTTACAAAGTATGATGTTCACAGAGGAAAGTTAATTATTTAAAATTGGAGATAAATTGGTATGTTGTAAATGAATATTTTTCCGGTAATGATTATAAAACATTTCCATAAGAATTGTAGCGGATTTTTTGCTCTTCACAATTTCCATTTATTTAATTTGTATTCTATAGAAAATAACTTAACACATAACTAATTGTATTGTTTTGGTGTATGCATTTGTATTTTTCTAGATGTACTGAAACAGACATGGAAAACCACTGACAAAGAATTTGAGATATTTTCCCAAGATTGGTTGAGACACTGTTCACAAAGAAAAAAAGGGAGGATTTAAAAAATAATTAAAATTAGTCAATATGGAGAATGGTAAGTCAATGTTTCCTTTGTAAAGGTATTACTAAAGCTCATATTCAATAGATTCAAGCATGATATCTGATATGAGCACAGTTTTACCTCACACAAACATGTTTTAATACCTTGACACCGTATTTTACTAGCACTGTTTCTGGGAAAGATTAAAACTATGTTTTTCTATGGTATTATCCTACTTGAATACTAGTTGCGTTAGGATTAATTACTAGAACCAGTGCTAATTTTGACTAACCAAAGCTACCTTTGAATCTATATCCTTATATTCACAACTTTATGATTAAGCATGGCTACACAAGTAGGATTATACATATAGGACAATTAAGTATTGATCTTCTTCTAAAGATAATGACATAGTTAACAAAACTCGTGTCGCGGTAATGAAAAATTTGTTTTGGTGTTTGTTAAAACTGTGCTTACAATGATTATCGTGCCAAAGGTTCCAATATTATATCCGAGATATCCAGTATGCCAAATCAAATTGCTTTTTTATATTGAAATCATAGCTATACAGAGTTGTGATGTTATTATTATAAATATGTGTTGGTGTGTAAACATTTCTTATTTTCAACCAACACTGAGGGGTATCCAAAGAGCAATGAAATTTATATTATTTGTAATAATATCCCGAATATTATGGTTTACTATTTGCTTTCAGCTCCACACCGAAGGTGATAGCTAGCAGCTCATTTCTTTTTATTTCTTTCTTTTCTTTTTTATGTATATTAAGTTTTTATAAAATAAACTTAAATTAGTTCATTGGCTGTTTAAATATTCATCCTCTCTTGTGGTCATAATAATATAGTATTCTGATCTTGATATTCAGTTTCTCCCACGAGCTCTCAAAGAATCTGCGGGATGTATATGATCATTTTTTTACTTTTAAAAGATAAACTTTAGTCACTATCGTACATCGTACCTCCTGGTAAGTTTTACATGTTGAAAAAGAAAACATTCTTAATAAAATGGAAACATATTTTTTTTACAATTATAAAACAATCTGCGGCGAAACATTAAAGTTAGTTTTGATAATATCTAATAGAAAACAACTAATTCCTCGCCACAATGGCACACTGGGCATTGAGGATATTGTGAAATCTTGCTTTTAACCTGATCAAATCTGATGGTGTAAATTTGCATTCTCATTCAACTTTTTATTCAGTCATGATTGAGAAAGTTTTTCAATCGACTATCTGAAGTAAAATGCAGATTTTTTCAGGTGAAAAGTTAGGGATTTACAATATCGGATGTCGCTGTCCAGCATATGCCATAGTAACGGGGAAGTAGTTGTTTTCCATTAGATTTTACAAATAGTAACGTTTTTCCTAATTCTGAAATTATTTTTTTCAATTTAATAGTTTCCTTTTTCAATATAGAATATCTTACACTAGTTTCAATGCGAACTCTTGAAGACCACGCCAGAAGCATTGCATGCGAATATCGCAAAGTGACCTCTCATGGATCTCACAAAAGGCTATATATGTGAATTTCCTACAAAACTCGCCAGAGGCACTGCCTGCGATGATCACACAGCGAGCTCACAGAGACGTCGATATGAGCAATAAATGAGAATTTCCCAAAGTAGTAGTAACAAGATGTCACAGAGAACTCGCCAGGGTGTATTGTTCGGGAATTTCCACGTGAGATATCTCTAAGACTTCGCTGAGAATATCCTGGCGGCGGACATTTGGAGGAGATATAGAACTCTCAACAACCTCTCAGAGAGGTAACAAAAGTTGTCACAATTTCTTAAAAAGAGATCGCGGGGATATCTTTAGGAGCTCTTTGTGTTGCCTGGGATTGATGAGTTACTATGAGAACATGGTCATGAAGTGCCGAGACTATCGCCATATCATTGTGAATTCAACGCTATTGAATTAATTTGGGCAAATTGCAAGTCATATTATAATAAATATATTGGTAAAGATGGGTATTCAGATAGTTCTGTTATAAATATGTGGAAAGAGGCACTGAGACAATGTCATCAAAAAATTTGGGAAAAATGTGTTAGGCATACCCATGAAATTATTCAAAAGTGGTATGCCCGAGAGCAGAATATAGTAATGGTTGCCAGCCATAACCCTAACAGGGCAATACTGATTTGCAAAGTTTCTACTGAGGAAGTTGTTATTAATACTAACTTTTATGCAAGTAAATTTGCTTAATGGCAAGTTTGCAGAATAGCCCCATAAAACTCTGGAATACTAACAGTTTTTTCAAACTAAAGGTTTAGGTAGCACATTGCTAAATGGCTGTAAAATATTAACAAATATCTATTACACCAGCTTCAATATAATAATAAATAACGTTCACCGTCATTTTAGCCACATCCTAATTAAAACATCAATCTACGACCTACGTGTTACTTAATGTATTGATTTATTGCGTTTGTATATGAATGATGACGCATTGGGAATGATTCACCGGATATACTGTAATTGTAACAATAATTGTACTTTCATATTCAACAGCAATAAATAATATGACAACCAAAATGTCAGAGTATTATCTTAAATCATAATCCACTCCTGTTATAACCTAAGATAATATGAAAAACTGTTTTAATTATTAAAAGAAAAAATTATGTGTGTTTTTCGAGCGTAAAGTAAAATTGCCGCTTTCTCAAGCAGCAATCTGTTACTTTACGCTCTAAATACACAAATAACTATTTTATCGTTTTCCGTTGGTGAGATATTCAGATGTTTCCATACTTTGTATAGAAAGTTACAGTGAAACCTGGTTAACTGAAATCTCAAGGGATCAAGATTTTTTTTTAAATATAAAGGTAAGTACTTCAAATTACCCAGTTTTCAAATGCCAGGTTCAAAAGGATAGTCTCATTTACAAAAGAACGTTCCATAACTTATCCAGACCAGATCAGACCAGAGCTCATGTATTCTAAATTATAATTTTCTTTCACCGACAAAAATTTTGAAAACAAATCTCGGCTAAAGAGCGTTACCAATAAGAAAATTATTTTGAGTCAAAACTCTCGGGTAGGGCTGTTGAGCCTCAGTCTCAGCTCGAGTGTATTTTTTTGTGGGATGTTGGGATGGCCATGAGTCGGCTTAGACCCGGTAATTATTCCATCAACTTTCTTGGGCAAAATTTATTACTTGATAATCTCTAACCTAGTGGTTTCATCGTAGAAACCATCCTTTTTGTTGTTGAGCACAAAGGCTGGGCATAGGTAGCGCTATTCATTCGTCTATCTACTTTGATGCTTTTCTTCCTCACAGTTCCTTTTTTCTCATTTCGATAGTTTTGTTTGAAACGTTGTTACTAGCACATGTCTTGTCTACTATCAACTCCCGAGTCTATTACCCGATGAATGAATTTGATTTGGATTTTTGTCATCCAAATGAAGGTAATCTCCGGAACTTAGCTGAATTTTTCTTGGACAATTAAGGGAAAAACCTATCTTACCAATTCTAGTAGACTTCCTTACTTGTCCTATTTTATTCCACTCTCTATTAATTTATTCTGTCAATTGAATGACGCACAACAGCTGAACCGCTTCAACGTTTTCTGGCGCACTCTCGACCACGCCAGATTCCGCTTCAAGCGCTTTTAAGCGTGACGTCATTACTTATTCGCGAAAATGAATCGCTTTAATCCGCTTAAAGACGCTAGATCGCAAAAATATGGCTTAAGTAATGATAAACATGTGTCAATCTACTTTGAAATGTCATTAATAAACTTATATTTTCTAATATTAATAAACAAAATGATTTTATAATTTTATCTGATTTAAAGTGAGTTTGAATTTTGATATTTCTTATAAATAACATTTCGATTCTTGACCATTATTATTATTACTACTATCAAATACACAATTCTGTACTCGATAGTTATGTTTATCGATACATTTTACAATATTTATTCAATCTTTGATTTTATTAATTTTCTTTTTTTTAAGGATTGTGGTATTTATTTCTTTTATTCGATAATAACTATTCATTAATTGATAATTCGTCTCAATAAATAATATGCATTAAAAACGTGAAAAGGGGATATGGAAAATTTGATTTAGAAATGTCGAGAAAATTATTAATCGATAACTAATCGATACAATAGGATGAAAGCGCTCATTAAATCGGACAGTTGTAACTACAGTGAGCTTTGGATAAAGTTTTGTAATCAAATGTTAAACAAAGTGACAGAATTCAGAAAAATTTCCAAATGAACGTGGTAGAAAACGAACATAAAAATGAATCCATCGCTACTGAAAATCCTCATGTAGTTATATTGCACCAAAAACTTGCAAGAAAACCAGATGATAGATACTTGCTAAATATTGGACTGGCTTACCACCAGATTGGTTATAAAGTTACAATTTTGACATCACACTTCGAGAAAGACCATTCCTTTACAGATATGCAGGTAATTAATTTAGCTTTTTTTATTATTTTTTTTTTCTTCAAAAAGCTGTGAATAAAACCAAAACTACTTTTAATAATATGAGAGAAATTAATTCGAAAAATACTACTACCTATTGATTGACAGTTTTCCTGTCGTTAACAAAGTTTAATTACAGCTTCGTCTTTTTACCAAGATTAATTATAAGAAAATTTAAAAAATGTTTACTAATTTTAATAAAACCATTCACAGGGTTTAGCAAAACTTGATTTTCGTTTAAAAAACTTGTCATGCTAGATTTATTCGTTTTTTAATTTAATTTAGAAATGGAACTATTTTATTGTGACTAAGTCACCTCATCTAGAGGCTTTTGTATACAGTACAGGGGATTCATTAAGGGAGCCGAAAGCCGTATATCCTAGAATTTTGTAAAAAAAATTCTTAGTAGAAAATTGGCCCTAAAAAAGTGATTCAAAATGTTTTTGAGTCCATGGTTTTTCGCTAGGTGGCGCAATCTACCACTTACAAAATATTCCCCAATTTGGGTTGGTGAAAAATATCAACTTTAGAAACTACCTTATTCTTATTCCTTATTCTACAACTTTTGTTAAAGTCATTAACACGTTTTTATTAGCTTCACCTGTACGTTGAAACAAAGAGCAAGTGGCTTATTACTGTTAGTAGTTCCCACCACTTTAAGTACGTTCGTTGGCCGATCGGGCTAAGGCTCTGGTCTTCACTGACGTCAACTTCACCGGTCGTGGGTTCTAATCCCGACCACTGCTAAAAAAATTTGTTTTCTTGGCAAATTTTTCACCCGTTACACGCTTCATATTAGCTTCCGCTACCCAAAAGTTGAATTGAAAAATACAAAAAAAGATCGTGGTTTGATTTCCCAAAATAATTAACAAAAAGAATGTCTTTTTAATTGAAAAAAAATTTAGTTTTCAGATAAAATATGCATCAAGTATTCGGGATGGTGGATACCAAGGATTTTAAGATTATCGACGTTTCGAGAAATTTGGATGGTCCTACGATTCTTGTTATTTTCTCCTGCTCCTAAGGCCAATATAGTAATAATTGACGACAGTATTATAAGCCTTTATCTTCTGAAAAATTTCTCCAAGCATAAAGTATTTTTCGTAAATACTTTTCGAGAATTACAAAACACAGACCCTTCCTACGAGAACACCAGAATCCATCCTTCTTCATGTGAATGGATAAATCTAGCCGATGAAATTATTGTGAAAAGCAAAGGATTCGCTGAAATACTGATAAAATCTCAACCTTCATTAAAAAAAAGACCGAAAATTTTGTATCCTTCCATAGATTTGGGTTTATGGAGAGAGCCGGGAATAGAAATACAAAGAATAATACCAGACTTAATGGACGATTCAATTGTATTTCTTACAGTAGGTAAGTTTAGAAGATCATCAAATTTCAAACTGGCTTTGGATGCGTTTGAAATTCTCTTGCAATTGATAGATGATGAAGTTATAACCAAACCGTATCAACTGGTTATCGCAGGAAATTGCAAGACATCGAAAGAAGAAATTTATTACAGCGAACTAAAAGAGGTCGCCGAACAAAAATTATGTGCGGCACAAATAACTTTTTTAAACCAACTACCGATAATACACGAAAAAACATTAATAATGGAATCTACTATAATGATCCACCCTGCTAAAAATGACATTTACTCTGACTTTATTCACAAAGCTATGTCGCTAGGAAAACCAATAATAGCAACAAATGAAGGCATCGCTTCTAAAATACTCGTACATAAATTTTCGGGGCTAATAGTTGAACCTCAAGCCACAGTAATAGCTCTTGCTTTGAAAAAATTAATGATCAATGCAGAGTTGAAAGTTTTTTTGGGCAATGCAGCTAAAGAGACTTTCGATAAGTCGCATTCATTTGAAGCTTTTTGTGGGGAAATAAGACAGATTATGGAGAGCCCAATACAAGATTTGTTAAGCTCTTTACGAAGTGGTGAGAATATACCGATATCTAATAATTATTGTGAGAACGATTAGTTAAATTTAAATTATTGTTACAATTTCACTCAAAATGTTCCTTGCTTATGTGGTTATCTAATATTTAATAAAGTCATTTGAAAATAAGCTTGCATTTTTTACTTTCATGTGTGGCATAAAGAACTGTGGGGATAAGAATTTTATCTCAAATTATAGGTAAAGTTTGACCAAAATCAATTGCAGAAGCTAAATCACGTGTTCTTCGCCTTAACCGACTTTTTCCTTTGGTCGGAAAAAGTGTTTGGTTCCGGTGGACCAGGCAGAAATCTACGCTATCGACACGTGTTTGCAAATGAACCTCGAAAGAGGGTATAGAGGCCAAAATATCCTTAGGGGAAACCGGACATCCCCTAGTACGGGACACTAAAGGTATCTGCAGTTTAGAGACACTTGGCAACGTGGAAACTATGATTTTTTCAATGATTCAGTCTAGTCAAACGACGCCTCAAAAAAGTTTGTCTATAGATTCAGTTTATATCATGTTATTGTCGGAAGAAGACGTTTTTAGTGTAGTGAATGTGTTCCTCGAAATTTTTAAGAAGCTGTTATTAGGTTTTGGATGCATTCATCGTCTATATTAATTTCGATTCATCCATCATTAAAGAATATTTATCACATAAAAACATTTGGGTCTGATTCCGTAGTTTTTTTAAATGAAATAATAGTTGCATGGTATCGGACACTAAATAGGCGCCTTCTGCCGGTTCATGTTGCATGCACATCTCAAGAAAACATAGAATTTTTTAACTGTGATGTCTGTGCAAATTAATTTTATAACATTAATTTTGATTGTTGAGAATGTGTCTTTATTTAAAAATGATTTTATAGGGGATAGTACTTATGTTCTTGTTTTTCAGAATGTATTATTACTGTCGGGTACTACGGGATACTTTTTGAAATAAGCATTTTGTTACTTTTCTTTCAGTGACATTTTTTATAATAATTAATATAAAATATGAGAGTGAGTGTTTATTTATTGATGAAAACTTATTGAATGATTCTCTCAAACGATCAATTGTGACACATTTGTTGTTTTAAAAGATTAAAATTTGCCAAAAAAACAAAGGTGTCACATACTAGGGGACTTTCTCCTATACTCTCAGATAGTCAGTCAGCACTGAAATCTTTAGCATATCCCCAGATCAGATCTAGACTGGTCTGGGACTACCTACAAAACTCTTAGAAATGTGCTTATTAAAAAAATAGGAATGGATCAATTTTTAATTTTATATAATGACTTTTATAAGCCCACCCCAGTCATAGACACCCAATTTACGGATGTACTCCCTTCACCATACCAGAAATCTATCATGTATCAAATCTAGCAAAGAATAATAAAGCACCAGGTGATGAAAATATATTTTTAACGAATTTTTCAAAAATTTACCCCTTTGATTGGATATTCTATTGAAAAAATATATTCAATTGAATCTTATATGAAAAATGCCCTCTACATGGGCAATTACTAAAATTATTCACTTCCATAAAAAAGGCCCATTAGGCGACCCAAACAATTACCGCGGCATAGCGCTTCTTAACAACAAAACAAAACTGTTTACACAGCTTATCAATAACAAATTACGCAGAAAACTGTGAAATACTACCAGAATGCCAAACAGGATTTCGTAAATCTCGCTATTGCAATGATGAACATGATGAACATTTTTGTATTCCATATAATTATTAATAACAATTTACGTCTATCCTCAAGGAAACTTTTTGTTTTATTCGTTGATTTTAGAAAGGCTTTTGATTCATTGTATTATAGCGTACTCTGGGAAAAGCTTTATTTACAAGGCGTTAGTTCAAAATTTTTTAGAATTCTTCTTTCCTTATATAACTTTTTTTCTATAGAACACAACGGCAATGACTCAGATAAAAATGGAAAAAACGAGAGGGGCTTTACAAGGTGACTCGCTCATTCCACTTCTTATTCCATATTTATTTCTGATTTCAAAAAACATAAATGTAAAGTCCGTCCGGAAATATGAGATTCTAACTTCCTTAATAATATTTAATTCTTTGTTATAATTATTGATATATTGATTTTGATAGAAACGGACCAGCTTTACACCTATATATATAAATTGTGGCTTCATAAATAATTCCTTAACAATAGGGTGTTATTTATCTTAATCGGAGATTATAAGATTAGGATCCTATAATTCCGGGCGGACTTTAAAGGAGTTACTAGATGATCAACTAAAATCAACATGTTAATGTATGCGGACGACTCTTTGCTGAGTAACAAATTGGAATGTATCATAATATAAAAATCTTAGAGTCATACTGCAATAAGTTCAATCTGGAAGTTAACCATTCCAAAACAAAAGTTATTATTTTTTGCAGAGAATCTAACTTGGGCAAACAACCACAATGCACATATAAAAGCTTTAAAATAGATAAAGTGAATTCCTACGAGTATCTAGGTAGGTTAGGTTAGGTTAGGTTAGGATCAAGAACCGTGAGCAAAAAGCAAGATTGTCCCAAGGTTTAGTCCTAAAAACCATAAATTCATCACACATATCAGATATAAACTCAATTAAAACTCTAAATAAAAACGAAGTCAAACCCACTTTCACATGCTAGTAGTATTTGATCATCCCTACGTTACATAGAAGCTGAAAAATGCGAAATAATTTTTGGAAAACCTACTTTTTTTACAAAACTGTACAGCCGCATATTATGATGTAATCCGAACTGAGGTTAATATTTGTAAGTAGGATATTTTATTATAAAACAAGCTATAGAGCTTATGAATAGAATATCAAGTCATGAAAACAGCAGCACCCACAAAGCACTTGTCCGTTTTAAAAAAATGTATATATATAGTAAAATTAATACCTATTTAGAGGTACCAGCCGTTTTAGTAACTTAACGTATGCGGCTTCTTGAACCATCTGAACCCGCATGAAAAAAATTAGGTTATGACCTTTGTCATGTCAAATGCTTGACATATTTCTTATTGCATTGGCGTAGTGACTTGAAATTTCATATTATCAGTGGCGGTTTGTAATAATACAAATTAATTTTATGAAATTCATAAAATTCTAAAGATGTTGACATAATAAAGGAATATAAAAGAAGCGCACTAATTTTAAAAACATTGTTTTATTAACTAGATACATAGTTTTCTTAAAAAAATATGGCAATTCAGAGTTCGATTAAGTACAAATTCTAGATTTAAAAAAAATGACAACGTGATCTTCAAGGCAAAGTTTAATTAGTTTCTAAATCAGAATAACTTTCGGAAAGTGATAGTTCATCATCGGATTCATTGGATACAGAGATCACCATAGGTTCGATGTTTAGTAGGTCCAGTTTGTTTTCTACTTCCCATGCTTCAGAAATTATTTTCTCTGTGTGATTTATGTAATTCTGCCAGTGTTGCTCCGGTACATTTTTTACAACGTCATTCCATACTTTTAAGACTTCAGTAGGTGACCTTGCAGTTTTCGTAATAGCTTGGTCATAATGCCTTTTAGTTTCTGACCATACCATTTCGATGGCATTAAAATGGCAATGATAGGGTGGTAGCCTGAGAACACAATGACCATGCTCGGCAGCGTATTTGTCTAAATGATAATTTTTTTCTGGCAAAACTTGCTTTTCAATTATATTCCAAACAGCATCCTTTAAAATGTGATCTGGAAAAGGAATATTCTTTTTTTTGAGCCATTCTAACATGCGTGTTTTACTCCAACTTTTTCTTGGGATTTCTTCATCCAGGCGACTGTGATACGTTGCGTTATCCATTATAATTAACGATGGTTCTTCCAAGTTTACAATTAGTTGCTGTTTAAACCAATTTTCAAAATTTTCGGTGTTCATGTTATCATGGTAATCGCCTGTTTTTTTATTGCATTTAAAAATAAGCGATGCATTTGCCACAAAACCTTTTTTATTACCGGCATGAACAATTACATATCGTGTCCCACTTCCAGTTATTTTTAAATCACTGTGTTTAGTACCATCTTGCCACATTCTTCTGTCCCCGCTTTTACTAAAAACCCATGTCTCATCCAGAAAAACAGGTGTAAAGAGTTTTTCGCTTTTAGCAGCATGGTATTTGTTCAAAAATAATATTCTTTTTAATCTGACTGCAGGCATTTCCAATAAATGTTTTCTTCCATCCTGTTTTTTGAAATGAAAACCCATTTTTTCAATTCCCAAATATAACGAACCTTTGGAAATCTTAGTTTCTGGAGACTCTTCGATAAATTGCCGTAAAATAGTTTCTACTGTGATTTTATCCTTTCGCGCATACATTTTATAAATTACTTCCCTCAAACAATGCAGGGTCTTTTTTGTAATTCGGGTTTTGCTCCGGGAAACGCTTGCAGACATATTTCTTCTAAATTGGAAATCTGTAGCTCTGTTTGGTTTTTCAAGATTATATAATGTGCTTTCTGGAACTTTTAGTGCTTCGGACGCTTTTTGAATTGCCTTAAATCGAGATCCTAAATCGTTTCGAAAATAGTTTACTACATTAAGCATAAGTTTTTTGGATTCATCAGAATATCGCATTTTTATATCTTATTTTGCGTTATGACATTAACATGAAATCAAAATTTGACGTAACTTCAAAAACGTGACATCTAATAAATTAGTTACGACGTTCATTTTTGTTGGTAATTTTTTGTTTCAACCGATTTATTAATAATAAATAGGGATGGTCTTATTCTAAATGGGTATAAAATTTACTTTTTTTATACATCTTCTATCTGGTAACAAAGATCTAAGTTCAAGATCGATCCACTTACCGGAATGTGTGGGAAGCACTACGTAGCCTTCGAGACCATGTGCTGGAATCCAACGTGAAGAAACTAGCTATGCCTAAGATAGAGAGCAGCCAGTTGGATTGGCGAGTCATCAGGAATATAATAGAAGTGATCTTCAAAGTTACCGGTGTCCACATATTAATCTGCAGCTATACCCTCCGTTATTTATTTATTTATTTTCAACGAGCAGAGCCCAATTTATAAAATAATGGCAATATTATAATTTATAATTTTTTTTAAATTAACTAAATCACAAATAACAAGGTGTAACAATTAAAATACAATACAATAAAATTACAACATAATTTGAGTAAAATTTACAAAAAGTTGTCAAAAAGGTTGCTACGGTAGCTGGCAAATTATGGCTTTCAAGTTATTATGAAATTTGTTTGATGTTGAAAAGAAATCTAGGTGATCTGTCAAGCTATTAGCTCTCCTAAGAGAGCGCGGCAAGAAAGAATTCCACAATTTGTCCTTCTAATTGGAGTGCTAAATGTTTGGTGAGTACGAGTTGCCCTAGGTGGGACATGAAGACCGATTTCTTTGAGAATAAATGTACAGCTTGCATCATTGTTCAAAAGACTATATATCAGTTTTAAATCTATTTTAACCCTTCTATTGTAAAGCGACTCCACACCAAATGTAATTTGTAAATATGGAAATTGAGTTAAACCTGATTCTGGATTTAAAAGCAAGATATCTAAGAAACTTATTTTGAACATTTTCAATACTATCAATGTGGATTCTGTAGGATGGGGACCATAAGCATGTTGCGTACTCTAGGTGTGGTCGAACTAGTGAATTATACAGAGTCTTTATGGCATCTACATTTTGAAAATCACGGGTGCATCTTTTTACAAAACCCAACATTTGAAATTACTTATTGATTATGTTGGTGAAATGCGGTACAAATGACAAATGTCTATCAAAGGTCACACCCAGGTCCTTCACCTGCGATACTACATTGAGATTTTCTGAATTAATTTGATATACGAGCATGTGCTCATGAATGTTTTTGAGTCTACCAAAAATCATAGTATCACATTTTGCGGCATTAAAATCCATTTCATTTTGTTGGCACCGTGGAAATAGATTATTTAAATCACACTGGAGTAATAGACAGTCGTCATAGTTAGAGATCTGGGAGAATATTTTAAGGTCATCTGCAAACAGCAGATAATGACTATAGTCGAAACAAGTTGCAATATCATTAATAAATATGTTAAAGAGTAGTGGACCTAGGTGTGACCCCTGAGGGACACCCGATGGCATATTTACCTCGCTTGAGTTGGATCCACGCACACGCACTATTTGAGTACGTCCTGACAAGTATGTACCGATCCAATCCAGTAGTGGACCGTCTATTCCGATTTTCTTTAATTTTAATAACATAATAGGATAATCAGTGTACAATGAAGACCGTGCCTTGTTATTTCCATACGACCGGAAAGTGTAGAAAGGGGTCCAGTTACCGATTTAAACATCCAGTCCCGGCTACACAGAAGTTCCAGGAAGAACTTCCTATTAAGGAGGGGGCAATGTTGCGAGGTCACCGGCCAGCCGGCCCTGTCTCTCGATTATAAATTTTGGTGAATGCGCCTTCGAGAACATTCTCGAGAAGACGCTTTGTTTGTGCATAGGACGAGCGCGGAAACTACTAGAATTTTCGAGATTTGAGAAGGACTATATATACGTGGGTTTTTGAGTGCGTGGACAATTAGAGAAAGGGGCATTAAAGAGTTAGTTCACAGACAGTTTACAGAAGTTCTTAGTAATCGGACAGTGAATAAAATAGTGAAGAAAAATAGTGTAATTTTCAAGTGGTGAAAATAAATTAAAACTATTATACCGAGTGTAAATAAATTAGTAGACATTAAGTAAAGTGTGTATATAAATTAAGTTTAATACAATGAGTGTTTCTTTGAATAAATAAAAAGTAATTATAGCCATAGTAGTGTGTATAATTTTATCCCACAAGTAAAAACTATTTAAATAAATAAGAAAAACATTACAGTATGTCACTATATTTAGGAAAATTTTGAATAGCTGAGAATCGAATAAACCCAGTCCAGTATTTGGCATAATATAACGAAGTAACCGGTCAGTTTAAGTGCCGTCCACTGTGTCAAAAAAAAATTTAACGACTTCACAGAACTTCAACCAGGGCAACCAGGGGTGTGTGAATTGTTTTGTAGAGAAATATTAATATAATATATATTTGTTGGTTGAGAATCTACTAATTTGGCGCCACAGACAAATCACTTATCAATAAATGATACTGATTATAGGGCCGAATTTCAAAACAAAGATTTACATGTTCAATGTCAACGCGTTGTTTTTAATATGTACGCGTGTTTGAATAAAGAAAATTTGTACCCATAAGAAGAAAAAAGAATCCAGCTACATGCGCCAACAATGCGACGTTTCAAGTTTTCAAAACGGGTCGTACCGAAAGGAATAAAGATTCACGTAGCAAATTGCTTGAAACCAGTGGTTACACGACTAATAACTAAAAAAAGAGAAGGATATAGAGATGAACTCAAGTAGTGACGTGTGGGCAATCACCGATTAACTTTTAAATGTCAAGTTAATGCTTAATGCTATGATGATTGTTTCGCACGTATCATTTCCAATATCTGAAGATTCTTTTTAGGACAAGAACTCAAAACAAAATAAATCGAAATATATGCATAAGTTACAAGTTTTGCTTCATTTTTATGCTGATAAATTAACTCCCTTATAAAATGTGTCATTCAATGATGACAGTTTTGTCATTTTGATAGAGATGGAAGAAGGTGCATCCCCTTCAATACAATTCAATATTTTTAAAGACTGCACAAGGTGGGTCGAGAAAATTGGCAGACGACAAATGGACAACAGAAAATTAAATAGATAAATAAAATATCTGCAACTGAAATTGGACTCGACATAACAAATAATAAAATATACAAACATTCAAACGGTGCTAGTAGTTTTCCAGTTAGCCATAGCTGGAGTAAGTGACCAACAACTTATAAATATAATGGGACTCTCATCATAATCTTCTATTAAACCCTATCTCCAAATTGACATCACGAAAATCTTATAAGTTCCTTACGAGCCTCGAATAAGAGAGATCAAAATGAATATTCCACATGTGTGAATACCAGAGGAGATTTTGAAATCGGTACACCAAACCAATTAATTTATAACAATTGTGTATATAATTACTGTTCATTCAAATAATTTAATTGTATCAATAAAGATAATTATTTTTGTTGTTCATTCATATATTAATTTAACTTGCAAAAACACACTCGAGCTTTTCTTTCAAGGACAAACTCCTTTTTGTGAATCAAAATTTGTCCATCGGTAATTTTATGAGAAAAACTGACCTTACAAAAAGAAATTTAACCGTCAGCAGCTGTAGTGTACAGTTGGGTGAAAAGATTCCGAGTAACAGTTTCTGGGATGAATCAGAAAGCAGCCGGTCGACCCAGAACCACGAGAACGCCAGACAATATCGTCAGGGTGCGGCGCGCTGTAAATCGCCATCCCAGGCGGTCGGTACGTAAACATGCGCAATCACTGCAATTGATACGCGCTTGTGATCATCGAATATTACGAAGGACAGGTTCGAGGGACTTAAGACCAACTAGGTAGACCCAGTATTTTCCAACGGCCGGTTGTCTACCACATTTTGCACCATTGCAATGTTTCTGTTCGATCGTATGTGCTCACTTAATACGGTCCCAACTGCATTTTCTTATGTGGTTGCTGTAAATTTGAATAAATAACAGAAACTAGAAAAGTGTATCTACAATCAGTTCTTATTGAGGTAGGTACATTGGAATGTTCAATTTTAGAACTGCTTATAGAAAAACTTTTTTATTTTTATTAAACTGTCAATACAAAGACGAGAACAAAAAAAAATCCTTGCGCCAAGTGGAATAATTCCTTTGCTATTCAGATCTGTTGAGGTTTGTTGTTGGCGCCTGAATAAGGATGAAAGTAGTAGTACCACCTGAAATAAAATTTGAAATTAAAACAAATAACTATTTCCACCTTAGATATAATAATGTAACGTTTATTCTAATTTATATTTACAATTAATTTATATTTACAGATTTATATGTAATTCAGTCCTTATTTAATAATTTATGTAATACACTAAACACACTAATTATAATTTATATGAGAGTCACTTAATAAACACTTTATCGATGCGCGATTACTTTCCTTCGGTATCAACACTGACTGATTGACTAATTGCCTGCAGCGATGCTGGTGGCCTATTTATACTCGCGCGCCGTAATTCTCGAAATTACTCGGCGTTCTCGCGGGTGCATTGGATATTCTCGATGTTCTGGCGGACGCACCGATGTTTCTCGAAAATTGGGCGGAGGAGCCATAGTCGTCTCATACGGGGATTTCACTGGGGGCACTAAGTGGGAATATTATTGCAGTAGCTCGCGTAACATTGCCCCCTCCTTAAGAGACAGTTCCTCCTGGAACTAGCTAGGAAACTGGAACGAGATGACTGTATCGGCAACTGGTCCCCTTGTTGCATTTTCCAGTTGTATGGAAGTAACATGCGACCGTCTTCTCTGTTGGCTGTGTCTCCCGAGCATGGCCGCAAACCAGTACCTGCACTTCGGTGTCTCGGAAGATTTCTTCTACCATGTTACGGATTATTCGCCAATCTAAATACCTACATTCAATCTTGGGCATGGCTAGCCTGTACACGTTCAATTCAAGCACATGCTCTCTCAGGCTTCGTAATGCTTCCCAGACATCCTCGTACGTTGGTCTTTCGTCGTAGGTGTTCCTCGTCACTAGGTGGAAATTGTAGCGGGAGCCATTTTGCAGCTTCAGAGCTTTACCTGGTACTGGTAACTGGTTTACCAAAGGTCGTGCGCCACTCTTCTTAATAAACAGAGATGCCAGTCCGCGCGCATCGGTTACGCTGGCAGGGATGTTTATTGCCAGTGAGTATTCCTCCGGAACGGTAAGCAGGTCTTGTCGTCTCTCAGTGGTGACGCCGAATCTTGCTTTTCCGGTACCACCATAAGCACCCATGAACTCTACAAAAGCAGGATCGGCTACTTCCTGAAGCTGGTTTACTTCCTCATCGTGGTCACCCTCGAATGGCGCTAATCGGTTACGGTGTACCACCTTTGGCTTTCCATTTGGGATCTTGCTGATACGATAGATGACATCGTTGATTCTTTTCTTTACGAGGTACGGACCGTCCCAAGCTCTCTGCAACTTTGGAGAAAAACCCTTTTGTCTTCTTGGGTTATGCAGCCAGACTTTGTCTCCTTCGTGGAAACCTCCTTCCGTAGCTTGCGTATCGTACCTTTTTTTCATCCTATCGCTAGCGATCTGGAGGTTCGATCGAACCAGCTCGTGTACGTCGTCCATTCTTTTTCTCATCTGGGTCACGTAATCTTCACCAGCTATGTCTTCATCGGGTCGGCATCCAAATTCAAGGTCGCAGGGTAATCTCATTTCGCGTCCGAACAGAACTCTTGCTGGTGTTTGGCCGGTAGACTCATTGATGGCGGATCTGTAGGCCATCGCGAATAGCGAGAGATATTGGTCCCAATCTCGCTGATGGTTAGATACTACTTTAGACAGGTATTTGCCAAGAGTTCTGTTCATTCGCTCTACCATCCCGTCCGACTGTGGGTGCAAAGCCGTAGTTCTCGTTTTCTTCATGCCGAGCTTTTCACAAACTTCCTGGAACAGTTGGCTTTCGAAGTTTCTGCCCTGGTCGCTGTGTATTTCCAGGGGCACTCCATATCGGCAAATGAACTCATTCACAAGCACGTCGGCAACCGTTGCGGCTTCTTGGTTTGGAATGGCATACGCTACTACCCATTTTGTGAAGTAGTCCATCACCACCAAAATGTACCTGCTGCCATTTGCTGTCGGTGGAAACGGTCCGGCAACGTCCAGGGCAATGCGTTCAAAAGGGCTTCCGACATTGTACTGCTTCATAGGAGCCTTTCTTCTCCCGTGCGGTCCATTGGTCGTAGCACAGGTAGTGCACTTCTTACACCAGTCCTTCACATCTTCGGAACTGTGCATCCAATAAAACCGTTCTCGCACTTTCTGGAGGGTCTTCTTCACACCTAGATGTCCTCCTGACGGACTGTCGTGTAATTTCCGCAGTACTGCTGCTATCCTTGTTCTTGGAATCACCAACTGTCTTCTACTTTCGGAACCCTCATCGTTCTCGATTACTCGCTGTAGCAAACCGTTTTCTAAAACCAGCGAGTCCCACTGGGCCCAATACGATTTCATCGTTGGCGAGTACCTTGAAATCTCCTGCCAAGTAGGTCGACAGTTCTCCTTTTTCCAATGTCGGATTTTCTTCAAGTCGGGATCGTTCTCTTGTTCCTCTTCCAACTTTTCTGGTGTCCATTCGTCGGTGGTCACCGTGGTTCTTCGAATCGCAGCTTCCTTAGCTTCTGTTTTGCTGCAGTGAGAGCACTCTGCAGGGCATGGTCTTCTAGAGAGGGAGTCTTTGGAAGGTCTTCGGGTCGAAGCTGCCCTCTGAAGGTCGACCCTTCCTAGTTTTTCCTGCTGGGCGTCTTCGTTTGTAGCAGTTCTCGGTCGCTTGCACGAACTGCGTACATGTCCCATTTCTCCACAATTCCAGCATCTCACAGCTTTCAGTTTTCCCTTTGAGATACTTTTCATCATGTTGACAATCTGGTCGAGCTTGTTCTCAACTTCTTCGTCTGCTACAGCCCTCACCTTGCCGTATACTCCGGAAGCCTGTGTAGCTGCTTCGTACTCCAAGGCTGCAGAGAGTACGTCGACCAGTGTCTTATGCTGAGCCAAGCGTAGAGTTCTCTGCATTTCATGGTCACGAACTCCGTCGATGAATGTCTGTACCCCTAAACATTCCATGACATTCTCCGGTGCCGATGGATAGGCAAACCGCACCAACCTCGCAATGTCTGCTTCGAATTCCTGCAGAGTTTCGTCGCGTTTTTGTTTGCGGTTTTTCAGCTGCGACTGGTACAGATGCTCCAGGTGTTCCAGGCCATATCTCATATTCAATCGCTTTTTGAGTTGTTCAAAATCTTCGGCCTCTTCCACTGCAATGGTCTGGAGGATATCCATAGCGTCTCCTCTAAGGGCAAGAGTTAAATTTAACGCTTTTTCCTTCTCACTCCAGTTGTTTGCCTTTGATGCCGCCTCGAATTGCTTAAGATAGTTCGGCCATGACGTTTTACCATCGAATGTTGGCAGTTTCACTCGGCTGTTAATATCGTTTTCCATTTTCGGCTTCAACTCTACTTTCTCTGCCAGTTCGTCGTTATTCGGGGCTTGCCTAGTTGTAATATCCGGTTTATTACTAGTCTTCCTTTCGATTTCTTTGATTTTTTGTTTCATTTCTTGCTCCATACTTTTAATCTTTTCTTCCACGGCAGAAATATCAGTCTTCATGGATGTCATTTCATTTTTCATGTCCGACGAAATTTTATTCTCCATGTCCGACATTTTGTTTTCCATGTCCGCCGAAAGTTTACTTTCCATGGATGAAATTTTATTTTCCACGTCTGACAATTTGTTTTCCATGTCCGCCGAGAGTTTACTTTCCATGGCTGAAATTTCGTTTTTTATATCCGTCGAAATTTTATTTTCCATGGAGGAAATTTTATTTTCCACGTCCGACAATTTGTTTTCCATGGATGAAATTTCGTTTTTTATATCCGTCGAGATTTTATTTTCCATGTCCGACATTTTGTTGTCCGCCGAAAGTTTATTTATGGAAGAGGTTATAGAGGCGGACGCTTCGTCGGTGAATTCAAACGTTTCCGGGTCCAATCCATTGTTAATCATAGCTTCTTTTAGTCGTTCCACTAACACTGACTTGACCCCACTTGTGTCCAATTCGTAATCCTCCAACTCTCTTCGAAGCTCTGAAACTTTTAATTCACAAAGTTTCTTCGCCATCCTCCTGTATATTTATTTATTTATTTATTTTTTTTTAACCCCATTTCTGACACCAATGTAATGTTTATTCTAATTTATATTTACAATTAATTTATATTTACAGATTTATATGTAATTCAGTCCTTATTTAATAATTTATGTCATACACTAAACACACTAATTATAATTTATATGAGAGTCACTTGATAAACACTTATTCGAGGCGCGATTACTTTCCTTCGGTATCAACACTGACTGATTGACTAATTGCCTGCAGCGATGCTGGTGGCCTATTTATACTCGCGCGCCGTAATTCTCGAAATTTCTCGGCGTTCTCGCTGGTGCATTGGATATTCTCGATGTTCTGGCGGACGCACCGATGTTTCTCGAAAATTGGGCGGAGGAGCCATAGTCGTCTCATACGGGGATTTCACTGGGGGCACTAAGTGGGAATATTATTGCAGTAGCTCGCGTAACAATAATACACCCAAGACACAAAGTGATTAGGTAATTCATAAAATGTATGTAAATAAATTTTTCGTCGCCAGCGGCGTGCTATTTCAGACAGAGATCACAACTTAAAACTACTAATACAATAGTACCAGTTTTATTGTAACGGGTGTCTGATTAAGAGAGGTATAGTTGTTCTAAAGTCAGTGTAATGACATTAAAGTAAAGCAATGTTGTCAGATATATTTTCTAGAATTGTTAGACTCACTATACAAATGTTCTCCTTACTTCAGTAAACTGATAGTTCGTGATGTTCTTAGAAAGCTAGTTTTGAAATATTTAAAAGAAAAGACATAATATAAATTCATTAGTAAGCATTAAAATAAATCGCTTAAAATTGCTGGAAAAAGAAAAATTTATTAAAAACACTTTATGTATGTTACTATATTTAGGAAAATTTTGAATAGCTGAGAATCGAATAAACCCAGTCCAGTATTTGGCATAATATAACGAAGTAACCGGTCAGTTTTAATGCCGTCTACTCTGTAAAAAAAATCTTCACACAAAATGTGGTATCAGATATGGATTCCAGTTCTGAAAGTGATTAAGATTTGAAAGTTTTATGCTAAAGCCAAAATAGACTTTAAAAACTTTTTTAATATTTCAATAATGATAGTAACTAATGCATGATGGTTTCAATTAACTATTAACATTTTATGGTAAATTAAAAGAGTTCCTTTATGACTAAAGAACTAAATATTACGATTAGAATATCTAAAAAGAGTATTAGTTGCATACATTTGGGAAATAGCGGGCAGCGCGTGGTGCGTTTGAGGATACCGAATGCATTGAGTGCGTCACATTTTTAGTCCTCCTAATTAAAATTAAGTTTCTTGCTTATTATCCAATCGATTTTAGCAAACAAAAAACCATTAGAAGCAGAAAAGAAAGGGCTATTTCCTTTGTTCAGGGATATTTTTAGATTGGAGTTTTTGTTTCGCCGCAATGGCGATGAACAACAATTGAAAAGTGTCTTTCAAACACTACTGTTACCTGAATTTACTGTTTTGACCCTCACTTTGTGGAATCTACTCATATTAATAATAATAATTAATAGTGGAATTAATTAGAAACAGTTGGTTTCATTTATAACATTACTACTGTTACCGTTTAGCCACAAATCACAGAAATAAAATTCATTGTCCGTTTAAACTAATGTAACTTTTAAAAAGAATTTTTTTTTTGTTAGTTTCCGTTGAAAGTGGAGGATCCGCTTTTAACCAGTTGATAGAACTCGTCTTGGGGAATTAATTGTTTTTTCAAATTTTTCAACAAAAATGCTCCCCACACCCTTCCACAGATAACGATTTTTATACTGCCGGGTACATTCGACTTAGGAAGGGATACGCTATCACATAAATATGTCAAAATATTTTAAAAAAGAATTGGACACGGAATTAGTTTCTAGACGACTTTTCAATCTTCGAGCACTATACTATAAGTATTTTTGGCATCCCTTATCGATGGACTTCTTGGTGTGATGGGTTAGCGCGTGCCTTCCACAGTGAGGGTCGTCGGTTCAAATCCTATCGATATTACTACACATTTTATAAAAAAAAATTTCATGTTTTAACACTAACTATCATAGAATTTACTGTTTGGACCCTTACTTTGTGGAATCTAACATTACTAACTATCATAGTTTCGCAGAGAAATATAATAAAAGCGATATGTAAGTCAAATGCCAGAAGGTAGTCACTAATGAATCACTTTGTGTACTTTTATATAGCTCAAAGATGGGAAGTAGACGAAAAAATCCATTACCTAAGTTTATTTAATTAAGTACCAGCTATCTATCTTGAAAGTTAAACAAAATGAAAAAAAATATCTATTCACTTTAAAATTAAAATAAACAATATTCGGAACCTCAATAATACTCAATAATCAACGTAAAGAATGGCAAAACGGGATAAGTATGTATATACACTCATGGACAAAATTATCGAATATTTTTTAATTTTCATAATTTCTTTTTGCAAATATAAATTCCGATGAATCAAGTCATTTAAATACTATGAATTAGGAAAAACAATTTATTTGATATTATTTCAGTGCACAATATCAAGTTTTTATCGGAAGAAAATCGTGAAAAAATAAAATGCCAAGTGTTATGAAAATTAAGGATATTTACTTTATACTCAAATGCTACTTGGATGACACATACAAGATTAGAGCATAGTTAGTAACGAGTATTCCCCCCTCGAGCTCTAATTACTGCTTGCATTCTTCTCGGCATGCTGCTAAGTAGAGTTTGGATAAAGTCTTGAGGAATTGCGTTCCACTTATCTTGTGCAGCAATCCGAAGCTGTTCTATTGTACTTGGAACGGGATTTCTTCGTCGTATGCGGCATTTAAGATAATCCCACATGTGTTCTATGTCAGGGCTATATGTTGGACAATCTAATCTTCGAATTTGGACCGCACCAAGGTAATTAGTCACTATGCCAGCTGCATGCGGTCGAGCATTATCGTGCATTAATATGAATCTATCGTATCCAATTTGGCCGTCATATGGCTAAACATGATCTTGCAGTATGTTTTCGATATACAAGTCACTAGTCACTTGTCTAATGAATTCCACGAGTTCGGTGCGTCCGTCCCGACTAATACCTCCCCAGAACATTATACCGCCACCTCCACAACTAACGATCTTCATTAGATTGTAGCTGGCGTACCGTTTCCCAACTCTTCTGTGGACGTGGTTTCGTCATCAATTGTTATTGTACATCTCATGCGCCCTTGACCGGGTCTACGTACGAAATTTCCTGTCTCTTAGAACCTTTATAAAATATTTGATACTGTAGATTGACCTCTTATGAGACGTCCTGCAATATCTTTTTGTTTAGTGTGAACTTTACAGACAATGTATAGTGAAAGACTGTAATGTGGGGTGTACCCGGTGAGCTTTATATTTTTATAAAATAAAACATGTTTCATTAACCAAAAAGTAACAAAATATTGAAGTAGTTATTCTTTTATACAGCCTTATACTTCCCAGCCTCGAAGAAGAACGTTCAGTTTGGCTGGAAAGAAGTGGAAACCAATCTTTGGAGGCGAAAACATTGGAGAATATGCCCTCGTCATTTTGGCCAGGCCTGCTTTTTAAAAGTAGAAGTAGTCGAAGGCAAACTATTGAAAAGGTTTTCTTTGCCATCCCTGTTTTTTCCTGGTATGTAATTCTTTTTGTACATATATTTATTGAATGTTATTAAATGTGATTATGTTTTTTAGATTACAATCCAAAGGGGATTCCGATTTTTTGTTCCCCACTATGGTGCCCTCACAGGAAACAACTCCCGAGAAAATTAAAGATATTTATTTTCTAGAGTTTGAAAACAAATCTACTTATATATAAAGTTTCTGTAGATATGATGGAAATGCCCTCCACATCAGCAACTTATTCGCCAGTTGGGAAGGTGTAAACACCAACAAAAACTTAATAAGGAAATTAATTAATGGTGAGTTTTATGCAACTCGTTAGCTATCATTTTGGCAATCGTACAGTGTACCTAAGAAAAAATAAACACCTAATTTTTATGTTATATTCCATCCAAGAGCAAGGGGTTTGATGAGGAAGGATTGAAGGGCATTAAGCCATTATCAGATAATAGTATGTATAAAATAAAATAAAATATCATCTGTCTGTTCCTTTTGTTATATTATTTGATTTATTTAACGCCTAATTTTAATGTTATAGCTATTCAATCCACGAGTAAGGAGTTAGAGGTGGATGAATTGGAGAGTATCGAGCAATTATCAAATGATGGTATGTATAAAATAGTATATCTTCTGTATGTTCCTTTTGTTATATTATTAGGTTTGTTTAATTCCCATCAAAAACTAACTAAATTACAAATTTTATAGTATTATATTAGTGAATGAATAAATTGTCTACAGGTACTGAAAGGAACAAAAAAAGGATTTCCCGATTTCCCAAGCATTTTTCGAAGGTAAGCAGTTTAGAGAAACAAATATGTAAATGTTTACAATCATATGAATTGTGTGTTTGAGCTAATTAAAAATATCCAAATGTAGCTACCCAATAAATTATATAGAAGTAATGATAGTCATAATCTTGTAAACTAAGTTTTTTAAATGGTGTGCACATTTTAGTTAACAGTAATATTAGCAAACTGTAGAAATGTGCTTCATTTTTTTTTAATATAAGCTATTTTTTGTATGAAAAAATGTTATTCTTTATAAATATTTTGTAACGAGTTATTTTTTTTGCTTTTTGCAAGTTTAATTTTTATTTTATTTTGTTCCGTAATATATTTTATTTTACCACTAGGGTGTATATAACTCGTTACTTTACAACCCTTTCTACTACCGCATTGATTTATTTTTTTTTTGTTATTACCGTTGTATATTTTAGTATAAGTCCGAGTTACGCAAATCCAAATTCTACCATACACAATTTATTCATTTCCGATATTTAAATTTTTCATCTGAAAGGACGCCCGGTATATACAACATTTTAATTAAAACGGCAGCCGTCTAGTATACTTACAAGTTTTTGTCGAAACTAGATAGATTTCACGTTTTAATTCCCACACCAGAATTACGGCCGAAGAATGTAACTAAAATTTTGGATATAAATTCGAAAACAATTCATTTTTGGCTTCTTCTCATTCGCGCTCTGATTTATTCCGGCTCTAAAAGTAGTGATTCTCCGTTCAACGTTCTTCCGAAAAACCGGAAACCGTAGTGCGAAAATTTTGTGTATTCCGTATTCCGATTGTGTGTAAGCTGTATTTAACAAGGTAAATCATTTTTACAAATAAACTGTGTATTCGAAACTTTCCGTATCGCCGCTTATTATTAAATTGTTGAATGTATTCTTTGAAAATTTTCCGACCGGCTATTTTTTTCTTTTGTTGTTGAACTGAAATTTGGTTTTTTATTTTGTTTCTTTTATCTGGAAATAAAGATTTGTCAACGGTAATTTGATTTCGAATTTTTATTTACTGCGTTTATTATATATTAATTAACTGATATGAATTATTAGTGGATTCTCGAATTATTTTATGCTTTTGGTTGTCAGTAGTTTTAAATTAAATTCATATCCAAGTGGATTAGGTATAATATTTTAATTTTATGCTAGTACGAATATTTTTACTCTGTGTGTCGATAGTTGGGTACCGTTTAACTCGTGGGAAAATATTTTTTTTTGGAATAATTGTTACCGGATTTAGTAGATTCAAGGGTTAATCAGACTTGGAAGAGGCTTAGCCACAATTTGTTTGATTTCCCGGCAGATCTAAATCGTTCTTTTCCCGTTTCGTAGAATCATTATTTATATTTTTCCCCGTCGGAATAATAGTTGCCGGTTTCATTTGGTTTCAAGGGTTAATCAGACTTGGAAGAGGCTTAGCCACAATTTGTTTGATTTCCCGGCAGATCTAAATCGTTCTTTTCCCGTTTCGTAGAATCATTATTTATATTTTTTCCCCGTCGGAATAATAGTTGCCGGTTTCATTTGGATTCAAGGGTTAATCAGACTTGGAAGAGGCTTAGCCACAATTTGTCTGATTACCCGGCAGATCTAAATCGTGCATTAGGGACCCCGTTAAACCCGGTAGATTTGAACCGTATTTGATAACCTGACTGTTAAGTCCGTTAAAATCCCAGATATAGGTAATACATACCTCATTTTCCTTTCCCTGTTAATTTCTTTGTCACTAAAGAATTATTCGTAAAATAGACCACAGAGTATTAATAGATCAAAGTTTTGAATTCCTATTATTTTCATTATTAACCGCAATTTATTGATTGGATTTTCACTAGTTAGTTAAATTTAATTCAACAAGACCCCTGGAATTTTCCGTAACCTCCATCTGAGGCTATCTGGAACTCTTGACGCTAAGGGTCAAGGGGCCGTGGAGCAAACCACGTTAATAATCTGGCGCCCGAGATTTAAAAACCCGAATTTTGCATCAAGGGTGTCCATAGTGACGTGTTCTTGTGGCAGGAGCCACGTGTAAGAAGGGAGGCACGTTACAATTTTTGAAATACATTTGTCAGTTTCCTCATATTACCATCTTTATTTGCAGAAGCCGGTGCAGCAAAGATTTTCATAAGACAGTGACCCTAATAAAAAATCTTAAAGGAGTTTTGAAAGGTAATGACATGAGAGTGATTAACAGAGATGGTCCATTTCAATTGGCCCATAATAAATATCTTAAACGCCGTAAGAGACCGGAAAAGAGATCATTATGAGTTATTATGAAATAGATCAGCTTGATGATTGGTCTTTTATCAACATCATACAAAACACATGTCAGTTTATTTTTTATGTTCCTTGTATATTCATTATTTTGTTGGTATTTTTAGTTTAATTTTCCTTTTTAGCCCATTTTGTAATTATCCTCTCATATTTGTGTATTACTAAAAGTTATTTGTTTGAAAACAATACTACCATCTCCTCGCTTTTTAGGTAGGTGATCTGTGGTATAAATGTCAAAAAATTAATTCTAACTTCAAAATTTTTTATTTTTTTTTGAGATGGATAAAATTTCTAAATTATTTGCAGTAAAATCATGGTACATATTTACATTTTTTTTCAAATGGTTGGCGACCCTAATCAGATTCATCCATCCGCCAGCGGCAATCGCCAGTACACCCTCCCCTATTAATATAATCATCAACAATACATTTATAGTCCAAAACCACACCCATGACTACGAAGAAAGTGGCGGGGAGGAAGAAAGGTAATTTAGAATACATATATCTATTATTGTGTGTTATCGATTTAGTGTCTCGGGAACTGTATTTCATAATTTGTTTTTAAATTAAATGTGCTCTGCAGTTTCCTGCTCTAGGTGACAGAGTCTGCACATAGCTTCGTCTGTCAACCCCATTAGCTCTGCGTGCCTGTTAAGCTTACAATGCCCCGTTAACACACCCACTACGGCTTTGACAGTTTTCCTATCTTTGCTTATTAGGTCTGCCGTAAAAGTTGGCGAATGTCCTCTAATGAATGTTTCGCCTGTCTCTGTCCTGATGAGGTTACCCACCATTCTAGAGATTTCTGTGCCACCCACTTCTTTGAGGCCATATTTATTTTCGACTTTGCGACGCCACAGAAGGGTTCCGGTCCAATGAATGACATTGATGAGCCGTTTCATCCGCCAATTCGTTGCCCTTATGACCCTCGTGTCCTGGTACCCAGGCTACCATGACTTTCAATGTTGTCCAAAAGCGTTTTGAGGCACCTATACAATCCCATACTAGCTTAGAATTGACCTCTAAGGAATCGAGTGCCTTCAGTGCCGCTTGACTGTCGGTGAAGATGGCAACTGAACGGTATGTCCTTTCCTGCCTTTTAATTTCTTCAACGCAGTGGTGAATCGCCGTCACTTCCGCTTGGAAAGTTGTGACGTTCTTAGATAGGCTTATTGGAATAGCTATCCCTCGTTTTAGCCCTACAATTCCAGCTCCTACATCTACTTTTGTCTTTCTTCCAGTCTTCCCTACCTGGTATAGTTATTTGGAACTTATTATTAAAGCTATATCCCGTGGCCGTTGCGTCCATGGGCTGCCCCATTAAGACATCCGCTTTTAGCTCCTCGATAAGCTTTCGATAGTCAGCACCTTGCGTTTGGCTTATATGTTGTTAACTCTTCAGTAATCTGTGCGTTACAGATCTGGCCTCGCCTTGTATAAAAATGTGTAGTGGAGGCAGATTCAGCAAGACTTCCATCGCACTTGTGGGAGTAGTTTTTATGGCTCCCGTAATACACAGGCAAGCAAGCCTTTGTGAGCTGCTCAATAGCCGTATAGCTCTCACTTGCAGTGTCTTTGTCCACCACACTACTGATCTATAGGTTATCATTGGTCTAACAACCCTTGTGTATAGCCATTGGGTAATTTTTGGGGTAAGTCCCCAGTTTTTACCACACATTCTTCTTCATCTGCCAAGGGAAAAGGTAGCTTTCTGTGTGGTCTTCTGAAGGGGAGTGTTCCATGAAAGCTTTTGATTAAGATGTACTCCTAGGTACTTTGTTTCTTTGGCAAATGGAATCTCTATTGGCTTTAGGCCTTGTAGTGCCGTCTTTTTCGTGAAATTGATAATTTGTGTTTTCTGAGCTTTGACTGTCAGTCTCTCTTGTATGCACCAATTATCAACTATATTTAAGGCTGTTTGCATTCTTTCCGATATCACATCCGCAAACTTAGAGGTGATAGCACTCCTCCTTGTGGACATCCTCCACTGTGACTTGCCCCAGAGTGGAGCTTATTATCCTACCCTCCAGAGTTGCCTTTATCCATCGGCATATTATTGTGAATGTCCCCCGTCTATTCATTGCATTAACCCATGAATTCGTGGTAACATTATTAAATGCTCCCTTGATGTCTAAGAAAGTGGCCATCGCTATCTCTTTGTCTTCTATTGGCTTTGAGATAAGCCTGTTTAGATCATCCAGCGCTAGATCCGTAGATTTGCCTGGTTAATAGGCATATCGACGATTGCTTAGGGGTTTATCCTTTAACACTTCGTCTCTTATGTACCTGTCTAGTGTACCTTTCTAATGTTTTTGGTAGAGAGGAGGATAGGCTTATTGGCCTGTAAGACTTTGGCGTTAAGTCAGACACTTTACCTACCTTGGGTATGTAAATGACTTGAACCTTTTGCCATAGCCAGAGCCAGATCCATGGTTAAATAAGTACAGGTTAGCCCAGTAGCGCTTGACCTTGGAACCAAAATAAAAATCTGTTGCGCAGGGGGCTAAAGGCGGCCATTTTGCTATACATTTATGTGTGTGTCGTGTATGTGTATGTAAACAAACAGCCGGTTGTAATATTTTTTAAATAAAGTATAAATTTCTAAAGAAAGAAAAAAAAGTGAAATAAAAATTATTATGGGTAAGTGCAGTATAAAGTGTTGCAGAAATAGAAATGATAACAGGTTAGGCACAACAAAAAGAGCAAAATATTTTTACATGAACGAACAAAAACATTTATTAGCAAAAGTTAATAAATTTCTACCGTTACCTATTTACCCACAATATGATTAAAAATATTTTACACATGTTTAACTAGTTTTTAAAACATATTAAATTTTATTTTAAAGCATGTACTGTTTGTTAAAATGTTATATATTTAATGTAAATTCTTAAGATTTAGATATATTAATGTACATTATTAAAACTGAGAAAAAAAATTACTAGTATGTAGCATGTTGACTTATTTTTTTAAATATTGTAACATTATATTTTTAAAAAATATGTTATTTTATACCACATTAAAAAGTTTTTTAATTTTAAAATAAAAAATTTTATCAATAATTTACAATTATTTTCAATTTTCATTGATCCTATCCTAAAAAACCTTTTTATACTTTTATACTTTTTTTAAATTCCAATTTGTTAAAAAATACTTCTATTTGTAATGTATAGGTAATAAAATACATTTTTGTAAACTTTAAATTATGATAATTTTTAATACTAATAAAAGTAAATTTTTGCATGAATTATTACTTGAATATAAATATACATAAATATAAATTGTAGTTTTAAAAACTAGCGCCTCGATTGTAATTGGCTTTGCGCGACAAGATGGTTGCCTTTAAACCCCACTTCTCATTGGGCACTATATTTTTAATAAAAGCTTATGCGCGAACTGCTACTGGACTAACCTGTACTTATTTAACCATGGCCAGATCCAAGTATTTTTTTATCAGCAGCATCTCTAGCCAGTTTGGTCGCTTCTAGATGGTGGATAGCTATCCATGATAATAATTTTCTCCAAACATTTTATTTTGCAGAAGGTTTCATTTTCTGCTAGGCTGACACATCTGTCCATATCCGTCTACACTCCAAACAATGCCTAAACCTAAGTCAGTTTTACTGTAATTAATAGAACTTAGATTCAGAGAAACTAATATTTGTCTAGCTGGACTATTCACCTTTTTATGAAGTAAATCAGCTGTTTGAATGAGTTCTAGCTACTGACAGATAGTTAATTACTGACTACCGAAGATTTAGAACTCGAACAAAACAGCATACGTATACTGGTGTCACGTGTCTAAGCAGAAACACAGCAAACTTCTGGTGGAAAAACTCCCGGAGACACTGACCAGCAAAATATCCGAAGGTAATACCAGAGGAAGAAAGTACTGACCTAGTGGAGATATAAACTTCTGGACTGGTCATTTCTTACCCACGCGTACGATTTTTTGGCATTGTCGTGTAGGTCAAGCTGCTTATTATTTTTATGAAGTACAGTAACGGCTAGCTTCCTAACTATAACTATTCGCAATTCGGGTGACATAACAGAATACAAATGGCGACATTGATTGTGATAAAAAACCAATCCTTAAGGATCTAATTTATTCATAGGTCAATTGAGTTGCAGTGACCTCATTGTAATCTAAGTTAGTTATCTTGAAAGAATGCTGGCGATTTGAATAAAAATAATGATAATAGCATTTTTGCCAATGACTGTGACATTTCTAAAAATAGTTTTATGCTCGAATAAATAAAGCAATAAAAACTAATTGAGCATTTATTAACACTATAATAATAATTGTCTATTGTGGTATATTTATGGAAATTTTCTCGAATTAAAAATCAATATTTCTCAATGTTAAGCTGAATTGTTATTTCCTTTTTTTTTTTCAGTTCCGATTAGAGACCGTTGGCATGACACCATGGATGTATCCGATTCATTTTTTCATTTTTATTCTGTATTTTTTTTGGCTAAAATTATTGTTCAAATAAAAGTATTTTAAAAATTGATACAGTCCACAAAGTTATTTACATCACAAAGTAGTGACCTACCATAACATATAAAGATGGTCATTCGAGCCCAATAAAGTTTTGGTTCTGCGAACCCGATAAAAACTGGCTGGCGAGTGGAACATTGCACGAGATTATTTGCAAATTTAATAGTAATCAAGAGAAGACGACCATACCTGATTTAAAAAAGCGAATTAGAAAGGAAATAGTTAATTTAGAAAGAAGAATTCGTACCCAAGCTTCAGTAACTAATATTGAAATTGAAGGAACGACCTCGTCCTCTTCTATAACAGAACCTGGCCCCATTCAAAGTACAGTTTTTCAAAGCCACCCAAGCAAGATCCTAAAACCATTCACATTTGATGGCCAAACGACATGGGAAACATATAGACTCAAATTTGAAGCTGCGACCATAGCCAATGGATGGACTGAGACACAAACGGCGGTTTCATTGATAGTGTCGCTTCGTAGGCAGGCAGCAACCGTTTTGCAGTTTCTTCCACAAGACGCGCCCAATTATGCGCCCCTCGTTCAGGCTTTAGAGACAAGATATGGCCAAAGGCACTTGAAGCAAGAATTCCAGAGTCAGCTAAAAGTCCGTAATCAAAATTTAAATGGAAGCCTACAGGAATTTGAGGCCGATATAAAACAATCGTTCCATCTTGCCCATCCTCAGGCACCTCAAGATTACAAGATGTGGAAATTCAGCAAGATCTCCAGAATAACAATTGTTTTAGTAAATACAGTTGCCCTAGTAGACCAACATGCAGGATATATAGACAAACATACTGATTTTTCTGTTGGAAAATATACTGGTAAGATGAACTCAGATTTCTGTCAAAAAGATAAATGGTATGATATATTTGATGAGAAACAAGTCCTCATTATGACAACTCAGATTTTAGTTAATTCAGTCTATAACAATTACATAGATTTAAATAAAATCAATTCATTAATTTTTGATGAATGCCATAGAGGAGTAAATGACCATTCCATGAGACAATTGATGAAATAATTTCAATCTTAATCAGAACCACCGCGAGTTTTGGGATTAACAGCCACACTTCTTAATGGAAATTGTAAGCCCCATAGAGTAATAGAAGAGGTTGAATCTTTAGAAACAACTTATCAAGGTAAAGTGGCAACGGTAGAAGAATTAAAAACTGTTGTTGGTTATTCAACTAATCCAACTGAAAAGATGGAGAGCTTCAACATTTACGTCTTGAGTTCCATTGAAAGGTCAATGGTTGCCGCACTATCCAATACTGTAGAGACACTATTGCTTATTAAACCAGAGCCTATTCCCATTTCAATCAGTGTAAAAGATTTAAATCCTCCAAAAATTGAAGAAAGCGAAAAAGAGCTACGGAATTTGATTCAGGACTTGATATTTCACATTGAAACGATGAGTTGTTATAGTGGTTTTAAAGCTTGTCTCGCCCATATCATTCAGGTAGAAAGAATCAGAAACACTGTGAAGATTTGCAACTTCTGACCATTTTGACTAGTGTACAGACGACGTTTATGTACGTTTCGAACAGTTACAAAAGCACATGGCTGGCGTAAATGATAAGGATAAAATTATTTATTTATTTATTCATTTCTTTATTTAATTACAATATCCTCGGGCAAGCCCAATTACAGGATAAGGACAAACACAGGACA
Organism: Lochmaea crataegi; assembly: GCA_947563755.1. Classification (NCBI taxonomy): domain Eukaryota; kingdom Metazoa; phylum Arthropoda; class Insecta; order Coleoptera; family Chrysomelidae; genus Lochmaea; species Lochmaea crataegi. The sequence continues at coordinate 106,670,439 of OX387422.1, forward strand.
ATAAAGACAGAAGAAAAAAAAATAATACAAAGCAGTATTTGCAATAAAGCTATTCATGAATGCCCACTGGCGTTCACAAAAAAGAAACTTACACAAGCATTATATGCAAAGTGAAGTCTTTCCTATGAATTACCCCGGAGAAAGATTTGTTTTATTTGTCTATTATTTGTGCAGAAAATATCTATGTTTGACTCAATCGAGGAGTACTCAATGATAAGCTGGTTTAATGGTGAAAATTTGTAAACGTTTGTCCTATGTGGTAATTCATAGAAAAGGCTATTGGTTCTAGAATTTGTTCTAGGAACTCTGAAGTTTAGTAACGATACAATATTATCACATTTAAAAATATAATTAACAATTTTATATAAAAACATAACTGAATGCATTGAGCGACGACGAAGTAAACTACTGCTATTAAAACGAGAATAAAAGTGTTCTTGAGGTATGCCTCTAACAGGATAAAGACCGTCCAAGATATAAGAAGCCGACTTAAAGTATCTTCTTTGTACTCGTTCCAAAGCGGAAATATGAATATTATAATTCGGGCTCCAAATAACACATGCATACTCCAGTTGCGATCTTACAAATGCCGAGAACAAAATATTCAATGTGTTAATATTTTTGAAACATTTCGCATTTCTAACGATGAAACCCAGCGACCGATATGCTGCAGAGACCGTTTTTTGTACATGTGGAACAAAAGACAACCTTTGATCAAAATAAACACCCAGATCTTTAAGGACATCTGGTCTGTCGAGGACAATGTTGCACAAGGTGTAATCAAATTGGATAGTTGTTTCTTTTCGACAAAAGGACATTACGTTACATTTATTTGGGTTCATAGGGAGCTTGTTTCTGATACACCAATCATTGACCAAATTAAGGTTTCTCTGTAGTTTTAAGCAGTCATTAACGGAGTTTATTTCACAGTATAGTTTCATATCATCAGCATATATGTCTTTATCAATGTCAAGATCCAGATCTTCGGTAATGTCATTTATAAAAATGTTGAAAAGTAAGGGACCCAATATAGAGCCCTGTGGGACACCGGAAGTTTGAAGAAAAGGTTGAGATTTGTATCCTAAAGTTTGAACATATTGAGTGCGATCATGAAGATAAGAACTAAGTATAGCAATTAACATGTCATCTACACCAAATAAATTAAGTTTATGTAAAAGTAGGCCATGGTCAATTTTGTCAAAAGCTTTAGAAAAGTCAGTGTAGATAGTATCAACTTGACTTTTCTTCTCCAGCACTTCACAAATGAATTGGGTTACGCAAAATAGATTCGTAACTGTGGACCTACCAGATATGAAACCATGTTGTTTAGGTATGATGATATTACTGACATGAAACGCAAGGTGATTATGCACGACTATTTCGAACACTTTGGCGAAATTGTTTAGAATAGCTACTGGACGATAATTACTTATGTCAATCTTTAAGCCTTTTTTAAATATGGGACAAATCCTAGAAACCTTCCAACAATCGGGAAACTTCCTAAGATTTGTTTGCACAAAGTATACGCACAGTCCTTGACTAAGAAGGCCGGAATTAAATCGGGTCCATTTGTCTGTTTGGGCTTAAGTTTCTTAGCAGCCACTAAGATTTCGTTTTCAGAAAATTCTCTGATACTTAAGATATTTTGACCGTTATTATGACTGTCGTGATGAGAGAAGGTGCCCGACGGAGTAAAATTATTGGAGAAAAATGAAGCAAAGCCATCAACCACCTCCTGTGGGCCATTATATTCAAAATTTCCATATACCATTTGAGCAGGAATAGAGGAACTACTCCTTGCGGAATTAACAAACGACCAAAACCGATTAGGATTTTTATTAATATCGGATTCAAGATTTTCGGTAAAATTTTTATAAGCTATCTTAGATTCTTCTTTAGTAGTTGATCTAATATTACTAAAGGATAAATAATCAATGTCAGAACGACTTTTGCGGTATTTTTTCCAAGCCTTAGATTTTGCTGAAACAAGGTTGATTAGACGTTTGTCAAACCAAAGAGGATAGCTCCTATTATTTATAATTTTTGGTGGAACAGTTTTATCAAAAATGTCATTTAAAATATAGTAAAATATATCAACTGCGCTATTGACATCATTGCAACCATCAAGCGGAGACCAATCAGCAGAGGCAATACTGTGATAAAGAGAGTGAAGATTGCACCTTTTAAAATTGTAGCCACCTGAGGACTTCGGGACTATAGTTGAAACAGAATTATCAAGTTTGAATTCTATAGATATTGCTGGATGGTGCTTGTCCTCGGGCAATAGCGGATCAACCGATTTAGAGACATTGCATTCAATATTGGATAAGACTAAATCAAGTACTTTATTATAACTATTCAGAATGTAATTGTATTGTTTAAAGTCAAAGAAGTTCATAAAGTTAATTAGTGAAGGAATATATTTTCCTGGCATAACACCATTTGAAAGATAATTGGCATATTCTGTGATATTGAAGTCGGCGTCGGCCCAGCTTTGTAGTGGAACGCTTCTGAAGCGATAATGACAACCAAGCAAGGTCGAGCACGGTTAGTACTTGGATGGGTGACCGCTGGGGAAACACCGTCGTAGAGCCCGTACAGCCTGCAGCGAAGCACCGTAGATTACTAGGGTCAGTAGCATATCACAGCTCGCAGGCATTATACCAATGAGCACGAGGTATAATGGAGATATGCCGTCTTTCGGATGAGACGTAAAACCGAGGTCCCGAGTCCATGGATGTTGGGCTCGATAAAGATCCCTACCACTGGTTGGAACACTAGTGGATTCGGCAAAATTTCCGGTTAGGGGTAGAGTGCTCCCGGCGTCGGTGATTAGCCTAAGTTGCAGAAATAGACCGACGTTAAATAACCGAATAAAAAAAAAAAAGTCACCAAAGATAATAATGTTTTCGTTGAATATAGCATACAAAGACTCGATTGCATCATATAAGTTATCATAGACATCTGAGTTCATTTGTGGGGGAATGTAAATGTTAAATATAAATAAGTTCTTTGAGCCTGCCTTAATCTTTACTGCAATGATATCTATAGCTGGTATGACTTGAAAAGCATCCACAAATGAACTATGGTCAAATAATGTAGCATTAAGCAATTTATTCACAGCCAACAAAGCACCACCACCTCTTGTGTTATTTAAGAGCTCATATTTCCTGTCAGAACGAAATATGTCAAACTTATTAGTATCAAAAAACTCGCTGTTGTAAAAATTATCGTTTAACCAAGTTTCAGTAAATGCGAGTACATCAAAAGGACAAGCAATTGAAGCATTAAGAAGTAAATTATTAGTTTTAGTGCGAATACCCCGTAAGTTTTGATAATAGCAAATAAGGGTTGTTGATTTATTTTTGGCTGAAGTATTAACTTTGCCGGAAAATTCGGTTGATTCGGTTGATTGCTATGGCGATATTATATTCGATCTCAACTTTTGAAGTGCTAACTTATATACATGACAATCTTTATCCCAAGCGGCATGATTAGCAGCAACACTTTGATCAGCATATTTGTTATGATTGTGACAATTAATACAGTATTTAACTTCATTTTGAGTACATTCTTCAAGTTTGTGATTTTTACCACAAAGAGGACATATATTTGATACAGATGAACAATTTTTAGACGTGTGACGAAAACCGCAACATTTGTAGCATCGAAGCAGGTCAATACCATCATACACATTGCAATAGTCATATCCAATATAAACTTTGCCTTGATCCATCACTTTTTTGTATGTATGAGAGGAGCACTGAATTAAACTTTGAAACACACGATGATTCTTCTTCAACGGACCCACACTAATAACTTTCAAAGAGTTGTCCTGAATAACCAAATCTCTATTTTGAGAACTCAAATAGTGTAGTAAGTCAGCTTCGCTTAAGTTTTCAGACATACCAACTATCTTAAAACGTGGATTTAGAGTAGGAATTTCTTTTATATTATAATTATTAGCAAGTTTTTGAGTGGCAAGATCTTTAAGTTTTGTTCTTTCATTTGAATTTTCACAGCTAATTATAAGACCACCATCACGTACATTTTTGACTTTTGTGATTGCTACACTAGAATTTATTGGATTGATATTGGCTAACATATCATTCTTTGTAGCAGATAAGGTTTGTTTAGTCTTCGGTTTAATGACCAGGGAGGGTTGTTGCTGGACTGCTGAAGAGTAAGAGGGGATTGCCGAAGAGAGATGATCAGTTGAAGTACTACCAGTGGCCATTTGATTAGACTTGACAAACGCAATTTCATCTTTAATGAGTGTCAACAGATCCACTTTAAATGTATCCATCCAGGATTGAATTTCAGAAGCTTTAGATTTAACACCTTTTTCAATAAGTTCTTTAATATTCGTAATATCTAGTTGTAGGGTCGATAAATTATCAGCATGTTCTTTTACACTTATTGTTTCTGAAATTGCACATTTCCTTCTGCAGATGTCACAAAGAAAAAAGAGATTTTTACTGTTAGTGAAAAAGGAAAACTCAACGCTAGAAAACCCTACGCAGGAGTAATGAAACCACTTATTACAAGCGCCTTCACATCCAATCAGGCCCTCATTCTTTGTCAGTTTACATTTGCTGCACACATCACCTGAGTTATTCATTTTTTAAATTATTCAAATTTACTTGAATTCGTGAATACCTCATTGGAAAGCTCATTAAGCTCCCGAACTATTAAATACTTAATCAATGTTGATAGACTTTTTTGTGCAAAAACGATTTTACTTAATACCAGTTGTTAAAATCATTTTAACATTTGCTTCGACCCCGCCAAATTATTTAAATAGATCTAACCCCAATAGTATAGAACCGCCGTTTTCTCGGACACCTTCGTCTCGAGGAACGTTGATCCGTATAGCAACCGACCGAATATCCACACACTCCATGTCTGAGTGTATAGAAGGCACCATGTGAATCGTCACTATGTCCCATCCTAAATTTTATGGCTCAAAGCCTTTAATAAGAGATGAATAGTATTAAATAGTTATAGTGAATAGATTTATAGTTATAGTGAAACTTAAATCTGGTAAGATAACCAATATTTATATATTTATATGGAAACGTTCGTTTACTTCAATTTGCCGGCCACCGCCAGGCCCGATTCATTATCGCGGTGTTGCCAACTTGGGGGGTCATTTGGATGCGAGGTGGATTACACCTTATCTTATTTCTAATATATTTATGTAGAATCATCTGTTTGTGCGTGATCATTCCATTCTTATTTTTTTCCATATGTACTGTTTTAAACTTTCTAAATCATAAATTGTTTAAGACATTTTTTAGTGGTTTTATTTATTATGGTCCGTGGTAACACGGTGGTCCTTCGAACTTTATATATTCTTGAAGGCCACAATCAATTAAAGCTATGAGAAATTTCTTTGGCAGCCTGCTGCAGTCCATCGAACATTTTAGTAATGCCAGAGAAGTTTTATACACCAGTTGAGTTTAAATATAAAGGATAATAATGAATAATAATGCCAAATGTCTAACTAATTGTTGATTTATGCAGACAAACAGATTTCAAAGTACTGGCCTATTTTATTGGCAATTAAGAAGTTAAACTTGTTCTCTTATCACTACTAATTAGTACATACAAACTCATTACAAGATTAGATTATCAAGAAAAGCAGCTTACAGATGTTGATAGATAACAGATCACACATTGGCGACAACAAAAATAATCACCATGATACACCCTTCCGATTGATACCAAAAACAACTGATAAATCACACTATAAACCAATAAAAAAACGCAAACTTCACGGAGCAAAGCGATCAACGACCGACCGATGCCACCGACACCGAACAACAATTATTAATTTCTCATCGCATAAACTCCAAGCTTTGTTCCAAAGTATGAAGAATTTAGAACCATTGAAGAAATGCTAAATGACTATTTAATAGGAAAGAATTTGGGGAGGCAAGAACCATCACAAGACGCTATTGATGCTATGAACAATGAAGACGAAATCCCACCGTTTCACGTGAATGGCCCTAACAGTGGCCAGGTGAACATGCGATCTGCGATTCCGCTTTTATGTCAATATTGAGCAAGTCTTCCATCCAATATGTACACTGTGCATGCTCCAGATTGGTATTGTAGAGTGGATAAGGACAAAATTAGCGTTGTTATATTACTACCTGTTATTTGCCCCCTTTTTAGATGAAATAGTAGGACCGTTTATGCCCAGCAAGAAACAAGCAAAAAGGGCAGTAGCAATGGTTGCGTGCATAAAACTTTATGAAGGTGGAGAACTAGATGATCATTATTTGTTGCCGAAAAAAAATGTTGTAAAATAGGAAGATGTTGACTTTTTATTTAAGCATTATCCGAAGCAGATGGAGCCATTTGCAGGGAATTTAAAAAGTAGAAGACTTCAACGGTTTCTTACTTTTGTTCGAGTGAATGATCCAGGAATGATGCTCTCGGACCAGTAAATAAAGCCAATAAAACTATAGATTGGCATATTTTAAGGACACCTTACCCGGTTAATTCAGTTCAAGAATTAAGTATGGATGAAAAGTTGAACTTACAAGTATCTCAAGAAAGTCATTTGAGAAAGATTGTTAGTCCATGGTACAAAAGGGATCCCGCCACGTACATTGTAACTGAAGTATGCTTGAACAAGAACGCTGAATCTGAATTTCCAAATGAAGAGTTTGATAGTTTCGCCGACTATTTTATAAAAAGTCATCATTTGAATATTCGTAATCCTAAGTTGCCCTTATTGCTGGTCAAAAGATTAACAAAAAGCTTGAATTTCACTAAGCCAAGAAGTAAATCTCCAGTAAAAAGAAAACATGATCAAACACTTGAAGAGCTGGCGGAATATCTTCCTGCTGAGTTAGTAGTAAAGCAAGAATTCCCTGCTTCTTTGTGGATTCAAGCAAACTTAATACCAACAATAATAATAAGAATATCGTTTATGCTTCAACTAGAAGAGCTTAGACAAAAAATTGCTAGTGAAACAGGATTAGGTAAAAGAACAGTAGTGCAGAAATTACCTCTTCAATTAGATGAGAGCCTGTTGAATTACGTACCGTATGTAGAAAAAAAAACGTTCAGTAAACCTTCCACCCATAGACATAAATTTGGCAATAGAATTGCCGCAAACTACGTTGCGAATCAATACAGATTTTTCAGATAAACTTTTAGAGGCCCAGTATCCCTGGAAAAATATAGAAGAGCCCATTGATATTGAAAGTGACTTAGAAATAGGTATCTATCATGGATATCGAACATTATGAAACATTCATAGGACAACAAGTCACAATTTCACGTGAGTTGCGGAATATCAATTCTCCTTTAAAAGAAAAGCCGCTAGCATTAACATATCCCAAAAACTTTTTTCCTATCAGTATTAAAATGCTAGATACACCTTCAAATGGTGATGCTCCCGAGCTCTGTGAGCATTTCATGGCTTTAACATCTACCAAGGCGAATGAAATAGTCAATCTTGAGCGACTTGAAACACTAGGTGACTCTTTTTTTAAACTAATCACCTCCATTTATATATTCCTACGCTTTCCTCAATACGACGAAGGACGTGCTACTCAATTGAAAGGAATATTAGTTGGCAACAGGAATCTTTTTTACGTGGCAATACAAAAGAATCTAATGGGAATAATCAAGTTCGACGAATTATCCGCAGAGAGTGAGTGGCTGCCTCCCGCGTTTGGCGAGCTACTGCAATAATATTCTCACTTAGTGCCCCCAGTGAAATCCCCATATGAGACGACTATGGTTCCTCCGCCCAATTTTCGAGAAACATCGAGAATACCCACCGCACCCGGTGCATCCGCCAGAACGTCGAGAAATTTCGAGAATTACGGCGTGCGAGTATAAATAGGCCACCAGCATCGCTGCAGGTAATTAGTCAATCAGTCGGTGTTGATACCGAAGGAAAGTAATCGCGCCTCGAAAAAGTGTTTATTGAGTGACTCTCATATAAATTATAATTAGTGTGTTAGTGTTGTAACATGTCTATCGACCTGTTTCGATTTTACAGAATAAATCCTTTTAATTAGCGCTCGTCGTCACTAGCCACATTCAATTATAGTTCTGTGATCCCAAACTCTTCTACCCCGAACGTAAGACAATTGACGCCTGCCAACGGACAACGCCACGATAAACACCCCTTTTTGTTATCGTATGTCTAAGGAGGCACATCGTCTTTCGCTATCTTTCATATCTTAAGTATCTATCTTAGGAATTTTGCTGTGGTAAGTTCAAAATCATAATCTATAATTAATAAGCTTCTTCTAAAGTACTTTCTGATATAATTTTCGTATGCATTCTTTATTCTTTTACAGAGATAGACGAAATTAAATTCAACACGTGGTCATAAACTGTTCTTTTATACTAATATGGTAGTTTTAAGCCAAATATTTTTTTTATAATTCACTGTTTTACTTTTATACAAACATTTTCAAGCTTTTTCAGTTGCGAAATAACTCTTAATTATAAAATAACACTTTTATAAACCGCTAACCTATAAAATATTCTTTCGCAACGCCAGTGCCGGTTTCAGATATTTCCTAAGCACGATATTTTTTCATATAACTAAATAAATAACTTTTTGCTATCATAAGTTTCTTCCGGATCATTAGTATATTTTTTTATTTAGCCGATAATTGCTATTTTTACTGTTTTAACATGGGACATATAATGTTGGAAAGCTTTCAGTAAATTAATTCAATTTTTTGACTTTCAAATAACTGCCTTCCTTTTGTTTAACCTGAAAAGCTGACCAACATAATGTGCCATAACATTCAAGTTCCTACATATCCCTGATCCACTTGTACTTCTAGGTAAGCACAGCCCCTAGGCGAGAATATAAGCCAAGAATATAACCCTAGGCGAGAATATAAGCCAAGAATATAACCCTAGGCGAGAACATAAGCCAAGAATATAACCCTAGGCGAGAACATAAGCCAAGAATATAACCCTAGGCGAGAATATAAGCCAAGAATATAACCCTAGGCGAGAATATAACCCAAGAATATAAACCGGAGAATATAACCCCAAGAATATAGCCAAGGATACAGCCCTAGCTCAAACTACCGCCCTAGAACAGAACTCATCAGTTCGGATCAAGACCTGACTTCTTCTCCAGGAAACCACTTCATCTAAGCTAAGTACCTATAAAAGTACAAATTCCTTTATTAAATTCCGTTGTTCATTTCCTGTGGCAGAATAAATTGTAAATTTGTTTTTAATTCTTTTTTTATTAAAATCCTCAACTATAAAAGTTGAGGGAGATATCGCCCGGGGTAATTTTTAGTGACTTTTTTTAATTATTAACTTTTATTTAAATTTTACAAGGCGTTTCTACCTTTTCCGCCTTAGTTTTTTGTAGTTTTCATCGTTAAAAAGGTAGTGGCGCCCTCAATTTTTACAACCCTTCTGTTATCCCTGTGTGACATAAACTTGGGGTCGAATCACCCTTGAGAGGAGTCTCTAGCCGGAGCCCTTCGAGCTGGTGCCCTGTGAGGTACTACTATTACCGTTACAAATTGGCGCCCATTGTTTTTGTTGCACAGTGTAACAGTTGGGTTGGAAGGATTTAAGTTTTTTTATTTTTGCATATTCTCTTTAAAATTTTTCTTATCGTTCAATTCAGAATTTTTGCTTCCAACAACTAACTTTTTTAAAAAAATTTCAGTTTTTCAAGTAACTATCTTGTACCGACCCTGGACGTTTTTTTAATTTTATCCTAACTACCTGCCTTATTTAAAACACTACGATAACGAATATTCTCTGGGTTTATTTTTTTTAAGAGATAAGTAGTGTAGCACAATCTTTTGTTGTTCCGAAACGGAATTTTGTTATTGATTTTTTTAGGAAAGGTGATTTACATCTGATTTGTTTGCAATGTTGCCACGTTTTAAGTAAATTCTTAAGGTGTCTGTTTTCTGATAAGTTGTTATATTTTATGTAGCTGCATAGTAAAATTATCTTTTTCAGTTGAATTGTGTCTGGTTACACAAACTGAAATATCTTACCGTTTGTATCTTGTTCAGTTGAATTGTGTCGAGTTACACAAACTGAAATATCTTATCTTACCTATTGTTAATCAAGTGCAGTGTTGCCAAAGTAACAATTTATCTTTAAACTCTCTTACTTTTTCTTGTCTAATCCTGTTAATATAAAGTGCAGTGTTGCCAAATTAACAATTTACCGTTAACTATAAATATTTTGCAGTTCAGTTTTTTTGACGACAGAGAGATTGTGATGTGCTACAAAAATTTTAATATCAATTTATGATACATTTTTGATCTTGATTAGCTATACATTTATATACTGATAATTTTTATGGAGTTATTATGCAACATTTTCATTACTACGTATGACTTGTTGAAAATATAGTACGGTTTTGTTTATTTTAATTGACATCTATCGGCAATAAATATTTGTTGTTTTTATATCTACAGTCATTCACGTACATACAGTTTCCATATCTATACCTCATTGCCAGGCATTTATGTTCATTCGGATTTTAGATCCTTTGCTTCCGACAGTGCTATTTGATTAGTACTGTTGATTTAGATACCGTCTTTTATTCTTTTTCTCTCCTTTTAAATATTTTCAAGATGCAGGCCAATCATTTGAAGTCTTTTGAACTTTCATATGAAATTCAAATTAGAAATATTCCTGTCCCGGATACTGTCGAACAGAAACGTAAAGTTTTAACAGGTCTTCTTGCTAGGGAAAACGCTAATAGAAGTTTTTCGTCCCCAGTCAATTCATATTCTTTTGAGGACGATATAGTGGAAGTTACAGAAACAATCAATGACTTAACAGACATTATCAATCAATTTAGTGGAAATAAACATGAACCAGTATTTTCCAGAATCAATTCAAGACTGACACATTTGACAAGTAGAATTGATAGATTAAATGCCGAAAGTAATGAACAATTACTTACACAACAAGCCTTGACAAATACGCTGATACTTTTAGAAGCTGACCTTGCGACAAAAACAACTCCCACCAACAATAGAACAGAAGACACTTTACCTTCAAACACATTTCCTTCCCCCACTCTTTCTGAAATTCCCCATCAAAAACACGATCCAGTTTACAAATGGAATGTTTCCTTCACTGGTAAAAATGAATCACTTCATTTATTTTTGGAAAAAGTTGAAGTCCTTAGACTTTCTAGAGGAGTTACAGAAAATGAGCTCTTTCTGCAGTCATGTGAACTTTTTAAAGACAATGCCTTCACATGGTATCTTAATAACCGTAGTAAATTTCAATCCTGGAAAGACATTGTTGCCAAATTAAAAGCTGATTTTTTGCCATATAGTTATGAGACTGATTTAGAGTTAGAGATTTCTAATCGCACTATGGGTGCTAACGAACCGGTTGCTGTATACATATCTTCAATGATAGGATTATTTAATCGCTTGTCTAGTGTTGTTGACGAACGTACTCGTGTTGCAAAGATTCGTAGAAACCTTTTACCTTCCTTTATATCGTCATTAGCACTTCATGACCCCCAAACAGTTGACGAACTAACCGAGTTGTGCAAAAGAATTGAGGAATCCCGTGTTTGGTCAGACAGATATAGATCACCATCTTATAATAATCCTAGACTGCTCGAACCAGATTTATCGTGCCTTTATGTTTCCTCCTCGTCGAATCAAAGACAAAGAACTCCCGCAAACGTTTCAGTATTAACTTCCTTGGTTTGTTGGAATTGTGACAAAACTGGTCACTCATACTCTCAATGTTTCTCGCCCAAATCTATCTTTTGCTACGGATGTGGTGCAAAAAACACTACAAAACCAAAATGTCGTAAATGCATTCAAAAAAACTCGAGGCAGACTGGTCCACCGAATCTGGCCACTGTGTCCAGTCAAGCACAATCAACTACATCCCAGCCAGAAAACCCCAGAAGACAGAACAGACCTCCAAACAGATCTTCAAACAATCACAACCCCCCAACAAACCAAAACTAACTTTTTCAACTTCTGCTGCTGAATGGCAAAATTATCTTACCTTTGTTAAAGGTTTCCTAGCGTCCAATCATTCTAAAAATACAGACAAACCATTACCTTTACCTATCGAACGAATTACAAATACCGTACCGAACACTAGCGACATCCAGAAAACTGAAGATAATGACAAAAACTTCTCGATTACTGACAATACAACTCCCGTACCTGTCTGTGACATGCCAGTTGCCTTACCTTCAATACAGCCAAGTAATGTTTCAATCTCCAGTAATACTTGTCCCTTATTTGCAAAAAAACCTAATGATAACAGACCTTACCTTACCGTGAAAATTTTAGACCTACCCGTTTTAGCTATGGTCGACACAGGCAGTAACTCTACTGTTCTTGGAAATCAGGGTTTCTCTTTGTTGCATTCCTTACATTTACCTATACAATATGATTCTTGTTTAAATATTACCACCGCTGACGGTGTACCTCAACAATATATGGGCTATATTTCCGCACCAATGACAGTGAATGACATTACCAAGACAATCAAAATCTTGATAATACCGTCAATAACTCATAACCTTATCTTAGGAATGGACTTTTTGAGCTTATTCAAAATAGACATGAGTTTTCATGATTTGTCATACTCCCTATTATCTTCCACTTGTGTTATTAACACAATACGATCTGCTTCTACTCTCTCTATTGAAGAAAAAAACAAACTTGAGCAAACTGTAAGCTTATTCTCTTCTCTGGCCCCTCCTGACCGAATTGGTCGAACGAATTTTGTCGAACACGATATCGACACTGGTGATGCAAAACCGATTGCACAACGCCAATATCCTCTATCCCCAGTCATGCAAGGACTTTTAGTAAAAGAAGTCGACGAGATGCTACGATTAAATGTCATACAACCTTCGAACTCCCCTTGGTGTTCACCCCTTTGGGTAGTCCCAAAAAAGTCTGGAGAATGCCGCGTCTGCTTCGATGGCCGAAAGCTAAATAAAGTAACCACTCCTGATTCCTATCCCATGGCTCAAGTAGACGTCATTCTTAGCAAACTCCGAGACGCTAAATTTCTTACCTCCATTGATTTGAAAAAAGCCTTTCTGCAAATACCCCTTACTGAATCTTCTCGTCCCAAAACTGCTTTCGCTGTCTATGGCTTAGGTTTATTTGAATTCACGACCACTCCTTATGGTCTAATTAACGCCCCCAAAACTATGGCACGTCTAATGGACATTGTTATAGACCCTTCTTTAAGGCCCTACTGTTTTTGTTATTTGGATGACATCATTATTGCTACTCCTACCTTCGAACTTCATTTAGAAATACTTAATAAGTTATATCTTCGTCTTAAAGAGGCAAACCTTACCGTAAATTTTCAAAAATGTGAATTCTGTCGAGATTCCCTTACATTTCTTGGTTTTGTAGTCGACAAAGCTGGTCTTCGAACAGATGAAGACAAAGTTTCCGCTATCCTTAACTACCCTGCTCCCAAAAACACTACCGAAGTCAAAAGACTTATTGGCTTAATTGGCTGGTATCGCCGATTCATCAAAGATTTCTCTACCGTTTGCTCCCCAATAACTGACCTTCTTCATGGCAGAAAAAAAGGACAACCAATTTCTTGGACCCCTGAGGCTGAAAATGCTTTTATCGAAGTCAAAAAACGACTTACTTCTAGCCCCATTCTTGCAAGCCCTGACTTTTCTAAAGAATTCATTATACAGACTGACGCTAGTGACACCGGACTTGGTGCAATCTTATATCAACAATGTGATGGTATCGAACACCCTATCGCATATGCAAGCCGTACATTGAACAAAACCGAAAGAAAATACAGTACCACTGAAAAAGAACTTTTAGGTGTAATTTTTGGTGTAGAAAAATTTAGAGGTTATGTGGAAGGAACTCATTTCACACTCGAAACTGACCATTCATCCTTACAGTATCTATCAAAACTTTCTAACCCCTCTGGACGTTTAGCTCGTCTTTCACTCAGACTATCGCAGTTTGATTTTGAAATCAAACATAGAAAAGGAACCACTATGGTTGTCAGTGATGCACTTTCCCGTTCATTTCCAGATATTTCAGTGATTGATGTCACTACCTTCAAGCCAGATACTTGGTATACCGCTATGATTGATAAAGTCAATAATAATCCCGAGTCATTCCCCACTTTTAAAGTAGAAAATAATGTCCTCTACAAACATGTCTTCTCCCCAAACCCTATATCTAGTAATTTATCCAATTGGAAAATTGTAGTCCCTACCCCAAACAGGATTGATGTCCTAAAGACTTTTCATGACGATCAAACTAGCGCACATCTCGGAATTTCCAAAACCATCGCTCGAATTTCTGAAATCCACTATTGGCCAAAACTCAGAAGCACTGTATCTCGTTATATCAATAAATGTTCCGTTTGCTCTTCCTGCAAAACCCAAAATTTACCTAAAGCTGGTATAATGGGCCAGTATAAAGACATTAATTTCCCTTGGCAATGGATCTCAGCTGACTTAATAGGTCCATACCCCAGATCCAAAAATGGCAATAGATTTGTTCTCGTTATAACAGACTGGTTTACTAAATTTTGTCTCGTCCATCCCATGCAAAATGCCACAGCTGCTGGTATTGTTAAATTTATCGAAAATCAAGTTTTTCTTATTTTTGGAGTCCCACAAATATTTTCCGTCGACAATGGCACAGTCTTTACCTCTTCCCTCTTTAAAAATTTGATGGATCAATATAAAGTACAAAAAATTTTCTACAATGCACGCTATCACCCACAAGCTAACCATACCGAACGGACCAATAAAGTTATAGTCACTGCCTTACGTTGTTACATTCATGACAATTCCTCTCACAAAAATTGGGATGCATCTTTGCATAAAGTTGCGCAAGCAATAAGATCCGCAAAACATGACGTTACAGGTTACTCTCCCGCTTTCTTGAATTTTGCCAGAAACGTACCGTTAAGTGGAGATTTTTATGGTGCAATTTCCGAAAATGCTAACAATTTAATCAATAATGCAGACAAATTACAACTCATTGACGACCTACAAACCCTCCCGAAACTTTTTATTGATGTACGCAAAAAACTCAAGCAAGCCCATGACAGAAATACAAAGTATTATAATCTACGAAAAAGAGATGTAGAATATCATGTCGGTGACCGCCTATGGAAAAAGAATTATGTACTTTCATCCAAAAATGATAACTTTGCAGCAAAATTTGCCCCTAAATTTATTCCATGTATTGTCCATAAAGTAATTTCTAGACTAGTTTATAATCTGAGAGACCTTTCAGGTAATGATCTTGGAAATTGGCATGTTTCAGATCTAAAAAACCAATTTATTGACGTTGACGAAAACCTTCCAGATGACTTAGACAATGAACAAGACAATAATATTGACACAGTCAATCTAGTATAACCCTATTGCCCACTAATTCCTTTTCCTATCCCGCATTTCATTCATTCTGTTCGAAATGGATTTTACGTCATTCAAATTTTTGGCTCCTGTTGTCAAGTACCTAACTTTTTGCTACCTGAGTTTTTTTACCGTTTCACAAACAAATGGTTATTTGCTTTTTACAACTAACGTAGAGCCACTTACTTCAGAGGCCGTTCCATTCTCGTGGAGTTTCGCTATCGTTCTCCTAAAAAACGGTACAATTGTGTTTTAGTTCATTATCGTTTTCGTTTTCTTCCTTACTTTAGGCAACCGCGCCATTCTCTTGGAGTTTCGCTATCGTTCTCCTAAAAAAACGGTACAATCGAGTTTTAGTTGACCATTATTTTTATTATTTCCGTTTTCGTTTTCTTCCTTACTTTAGGCAACCGCGCCATTCTCTTGGAGTTTCGCTATCGTTCTCCTACAAAAACGATTCACTAGAGTTTTTTTTCTCTTCTCTTTCCGTTTTCTTTCTTTTAGGCAACTGTGTTACTTACCGTCCCGATTACTCAACCCATACTCAACTTGGTTCCCAACCATTTTTACCCTCCGCGTAGAAAAGGAAGTAGACCAAGCTACATTGGAGTTTATACCGTTCTCCGAACAAAACGGATCCTTTTCTTATCCCGCATTTCATTCATTCTGTTACAAAACATAAAAATACCGGCTAGACACCTTGAGAGCTCTCCATTGCGGAAATGGATTTTACGTCATTCAAATTTTTGGTCCCCCTTTTTGTTATATGTCTTTTTGTTGCCCCGAGTTTTCCTACCGTTTCTCAAACAAATAAACGGTCAATTTTGCTTTTTATAACTAACGTAGAGTCTCGATTGACGTACCGTAAGACGTTAGGCCCCAATTGGACTGGGTTGGCCTTTGCTGAGTGGCGGATTGCGCTCGGTTTACAAACAATAGGTTTGAAAAATGACTGCTTAGTCGCTCTTTCTCTTCACCCTGGCTTCTATAGCAACCTCTTCCTTTTCTTTGCCTTCAATGGCAGTACTTCCGTAGCTTTTAGTGTTTTTTCCTTATTTTAACAGATTGGCCACACTCTTGTAGAGTTCTGGACCGATATACCGTATTCCCTGACAGAGTCATGGGTGTAATTTTAGTAACAATAACTTTGTTCGATTTAACAAAGAGAGCATATCAACGGACTGAATGCATGTAGCTGGAATGACTTTCGGATCGATGACCAATGGCTACTGTGGACGCTAACTGGCAACCTCACCGAATGTCGATCGCGCTGCTGTTTCTGCCCTCTTCCTGTGCTCTCGGCGTATAAACCACAATACCTTTTTATCCGATCACGTGATAAGAATCTATCGTCTTTCTTTTTATAATGTCGCCACAAACTATTCCTAACCACACATACCATTATTTCGACCTCGATTTACCTTTCAGAATCACCCTATTTATCTTCAATTCTCTTTTACCGTAAACCATTCAAAGTAAGTATCTATGTATTTCTTTCTCTCCCTTAACATACCTTTTGCGTTGCCGTATTGTGATACTTGTGAACTACCTACCGTTATCGTATATTTTAGAACCGTTCCTTGTGGAACACTATAAGTGTTGTCGCCCTGCCAATAATCTTTGCTAAGTCAAGTAGTATTTCACCCCTGGTGACGTCATTATGACAAATCTTTACTCTTTGCTCGGTGAAAATTAGGCTGATTTACGAATTAATTAGAATTCCGACGGAATTGCATTCTAAATCAATTTTAGGCTGACATCACTCACCGTGTTTATTTTTGTCCCTCCCGGAGACATTGGTTTGGTATTTCCTGGAATTTTTCGCTCTGCGTATCTGAGATCCCAGCGTTTTATCAAAACACACCCTACTGTACCTTATCTTATCGTTTCGCCTGCACTGAGAAATTATCGCACCCTATCGTTACCTTTCGTTCTCAGTGTATGCTTTGTCTTATACGATGACATAACTACATGATAATCACAAGATGACAAAACTGCCTTACCGTTACCTTTGACAACCGCCTTACCCTTACCTTTGACAATTGCCTTACCTTTACCTTTGACAATTGCCTTACCGTCACCTTTGACAACTGCCTTACCTTTACCTTTACAATTGCCTTACCTTACCTAAGATACATAGATTTTGCAATGATACTTCACCCCTCCTTTTATCTTATTAAGCCCATTTTTCACAAAAAAAAAAAAAATTCTTCGAATCATTTTTTTCCCGGAGGAGAGGGGGTGTAACATGTCTATCGACCTGTTTCGATTTAACAGAATAAATCCTTTTAATTAGCGCTCGTCGTCACTAGCCACATTCAATTATAGTTCTGTGATCCCAAACTCTTCTACCCCGAACGTAAGACAATTGACGCCTGCCAACGGACAACGCCACGATAAACACCCCTTTTTGTTATCGTATGTCTAAGGAGGCACATCGTCTTTCGCTATCTTTCATATCTTAAGTATCTATCTTAGGAATTTTGCTGTGGTAAGTTCAAAATCATAATCTATAATTAATAAGCTTCTTCTAAAGTACTTTCTGATATAATTTTCGTATGCATTCTTTATTCTTTTACAGAGATAGACGAAATTAAATTCAACACGTGGTCATAAACTGTTCTTTTATACTAATATGGTAGTTTTAAGCCAAATATTTTTTTTATAATTCACTGTTTTACTTTTATACAAACATTTTCAAGCTTTTTCAGTTGCGAAATAACTCTTAATTATAAAATAACACTTTTATGAACCGCTAACCTATAAAATATTCTTTCGCAACGCCAGTGCCGGTTTCAGATATTTCCTAAGCACGATATTTTTTCATATAACTAAATAAATAACTTTTTGCTATCATAAGTTTCTTCCGGATCATTAGTATATTTTTTTATTTAGCCGATAATTGCTATTTTTACTGTTTTAACATGGGACATATAATGTTGGAAAGCTTTCAGTAAATTAATTCAATTTTTTGACTTTCAAATAACTGCCTTCCTTTTGTTTAACCTGAAAAGCTGACCAACATAATGTGCCATAACATTCAAGTTCCTACATATCCCTGATCCACTTGTACTTCTAGGTAAGCACAGCCCCTAGGCGAGAATATAAGCCAAGAATATAACCCTAGGCGAGAATATAAGCCAAGAATATAACCCTAGGCGAGAACATAAGCCAAGAATATAACCCTAGGCGAGAACATAAGCCAAGAATATAACCCTAGGCGAGAATATAAGCCAAGAATATAACCCTAGGCGAGAATATAACCCAAGAATATAAACCGGAGAATATAACCCCAAGAATATAGCCAAGGATACAGCCCTAGCTCAAACTACCGCCCTAGAACAGAACTCATCAGTTCGGATCAAGACCTGACTTCTTCTCCAGGAAACCACTTCATCTAAGCTAAGTACCTATAAAAGTACAAATTCCTTTATTAAATTCCGTTGTTCATTTCCTGTGGCAGAATAAATTGTAAATTTGTTTTTAATTCTTTTTTTATTAAAATCCTCAACTATAAAAGTTGAGGGAGATATCGCCCGGGGTAATTTTTAGTGACTTTTTTTAATTATTAACTTTTATTTAAATTTTACAAGGCGTTTCTACCTTTTCCGCCTTAGTTTTTTGTAGTTTTCATCGTTAAAAAGGTAGTGGCGCCCTCAATTTTTACAACCCTTCTGTTATCCCTGTGTGACATAAACTTGGGGTCGAATCACCCTTGAGAGGAGTCTCTAGCCGGAGCCCTTCGAGCTGGTGCCCTGTGAGGTACTACTATTACCGTTACAGTGTATTACATAAATTATTAAATAAGGACTGAATTACATATAAATCTGTAAATATAAATTAATTGTAAATATAAATTAGAATAAACGTTACATTGGTGTCAGGTGTGGGGTTAAAAAAAATAAATAAATAAATAAATATACAGGAAGATGGCGAAGAAACTTTGTGAATTAAAAGTTTCAGAGCTTCGAAGAGAGTTGGAGGATTACGAACTGGTCACAAGTGGGGTCAAGTCAGTGTTAGTGGAACGACTAAAAAAAGCTATGATTAACAATGGATTGGACCCGGAAACGTTTGAATTCACCGACGAAGCGTCCGCCTCCATAATTTCATCCATGGAAAACAAAATGTCGGACATAGAAAATAAAATTTCGACGGATATAAAAAACGAAATTTCAGCCATGGAAAGTAAACTCTCGGCGTACATGGAAAACAAATTGTCGGACGTGGAAAATAAAATGTCGGATATAAAAAACGAAATTTCATCCATGGAAAATGAAATTTCGACGGATATAAAAAACGAAATTTCAGCCATGGAAAGTAAACTCTCGGCGGACATGGAAAACAAATTGTCGGACGTGGAAAATAAAATTTCATCCATGGAAAGTAAACTTTCGGCGGACATGGAAAACAAAATGTCGGACATGGAGAATAAAATTTCGACGGACATGAAAAATGAAATGACATCCATGAAGACTGATATTTCTGCCGTGGAAGAAAAGATTAAAAGAATGGAGCAAGAAATGAAACAAAAAATCAAAGAAATCGAAAGGAAGACTAGTAATAAACCGGATATTACAACTAGGCAAGCCCCGAATAACCACGAACTGGCAGAGAAAGTAGAGTTGAAGCCGAAAATGGAAAACGATATTAACAGCCGAGTGAGGCTGCCAACATTCGATGGTAAAACGTCATGGCCGAACTATCTTAAGCAATTCGAGGCGGCATCAAAGGCAAACAACTGGAGTGGGAAGGAAAAAGCGTTAAATTTAACTCTTGCCCTTAGAGGAGACGCTATGGATATCCTCCAGACCATTCCAGTGGAAGAGGCCGAAGATTTTGAACAACTCAAAAAGCGATTGAATATGAGATATGGCCTGGAACACCTGGAGCATCTGTACCAGTCGCAGCTGAAAAACCGCAAACAAAAACGCGACGAAACTCTGCAAGAATTCGAAGCAGACATTGCGAGGTTGGTGCGGTTTGCCTATCCATCGGCACCGGAGAATGTCATGGAATGTTCAGGGGTACAGACATTCATCGACGGAGTTCGTGACCATGAAATGCAGAGAACTCTACCCTTGGCTCGGCATAAGACACTGGTCGACGTACTCTCTGCAGCCTTGGAGTACGAAGCAGCTACACACGCTTCCGGAGTATACGGCAAGGTGAGGGCTGTAGCAGACGAAGAAGTTGAGAACAAGCTCGACCAGATTGTCAACATGATGAAAAGCATCTCAAATGGAAAACTGAAAGCTGTGAGATGCTGGAATTGTGGAGAAATGGGACATGTACGCAGTTCGTGCAAGCGACCGAGAACTGCTACAAACAAAGATGCCCAGCAGGAAAAACTAGGAAGGGTCGACCTCCAGAGGGCAGCTTCGACCCGAAGACCTTCCAAAGACTCCCTCTCTAGAAGACCATGCCCTGCAGAGTGCTCTCACTGCAGCAAAACAGAAGCTAAGGAAGCTACGATTCGAAGAACCACGGTGACCACCGACGAATGGACACCAGAAAAGTTGGAAGAGGAACAAGAGAACGATCCCGACTTGAAGAAAATCCGACATTGGAAAAAGGAGAACTGTCGACCTACTTGGCAGGAGATTTCAAGGTACTCGCCAACGATGAAATCGTATTGGGCCCAGTGGGACTCGCTGGTTTTGGAAAACGGTTTGCTACAGCGAGTAATCGAGAACGATGAGGGTTCCGAAAGTAGAAGACAGTTGGTGATTCCAAGAACAAGGATAGCAGCAGTACTGCGGAAATTACACGACAGTCCGTCAGGAGGACATCTAGGTGTGAAGAAGACCCTCCAGAAAGTGCGAGAACGGTTTTATTGGATGCACAGTTCCGAAGATGTGAAGGACTGGTGTAAGAAGTGCACTACCTGTGCTACGACCAATGGACCGCACGGGAGAAGAAAGGCCCCTATGAAGCAGTACAATGTCGGAAGCCCTTTTGAACGCATTGCCCTGGACATTGCCGGACCGTTTCCACCGACAGCAAATGGCAGCAGGTACATTTTGGTGGTGATGGACTACTTCACAAAATGGGTAGAAGCATATGCCATTCCAAACCAAGAAGCCGCAACGGTTGCCAACGTGCTTGTGAATGAGTTCATTTGCCGATATGGAGTGCCCCTGGAAATACACAGCGACCAGGGCAGAAACTTCGAAAGCCAGCTGTTCCAGGAAGTTTGTGAAAAGCTCGGCATGAAGAAAACGAGAACTACGGCTTTGCACCCACAGTCGGACGGGATGGTAGAGCGAATGAACAGAACTCTTGGCAAATACCTGTCTAAAGTGGTATCTAACCATCAGCGAGATTGGGACCAATATCTCTCGCTATTCGCGATGGCCTACAGATCCGCCATCAATGAGTCCACCGGCCAAACACCAGCAAGAGTTCTGTTCGGACGCGAAATGAGATTACCCTGCGACCTCGAATTTGGATGCCGACCCGGAGAAGACATAGCTGGTGAAGATTACGTGACCCAGCTGAGAAAAAGAATGGACGAGGTACACGAGCTGGTTCGATCGAATCTTCAGATCGCTAGCGATAGGATGAAGAAAAGGTACGATACGCAAGCTACGGAAGGAGGTTTCCACGAAGGAGACAAAGTCTGGCTGCATAACCCAAGAAGACAAAAGGGTTTTTCTCCAAAGTTGCAGAGAGCTTGGGACGGTCCGTACCTCGTAAAGAAAAGAATCAACGATGTCATCTATCGTATCAGCAAGATCCCAAATGGAAAGCCAAAGGTGGTACACCGTAACCGATTAGCGCCATTCGAGGGTGACCACGATGAGGAAGTAAACCAGCTTCAGGAAGTAGCCGATCCTGCTTTTGTAGAGTTCATGGGTGCTTATGGTGGTACCGGAAAAGCAAGATTCGGCGTCACCACTGAGAGACGACAAGACCTGCTTACCGTTCCGGAGGAATACTCACTGGCAATAAACATCCCTGCCAGCGTAACCGATGCGCGCGGACTGGCATCTTTGTTTATAAAGAAGAGTGGTGCACGACCTTTGGTAAACCAGTTACCAGTACCAGGTGAAGCTTTGAAGCTGCAAAATGGCTCCCGCTACAATTTCCACCTAGTGACGAGGAACACTTTCGACGAAAGACCAACGTACGAGGATGTCTGGGAAGCATTACGAAGCCTGAGGGAGCATGTGCTTGAATTGAACGTGCATAGGCTAGCCATGCCCAAGATTGAATGTAGGCATTTAGATTGGCGAATAATCCGTAACATGGTAGAAGAAATCTTCCGAGACACCGAAGTGCAGGTACTGGTTTGCGGCTATGCTCGGGAGACACAGCCAACAGAGAAGACGGTCGCATGTTACTTCCATACAAATGGAAAATGCAACAAGGGGACCAGTTGCCGATACAGTCATCTCGTTCCAGTTTCCTAGCTAGTTCCAGGAGGAACTGTCTCTTAAGGAGGGGGCAATGTTACGCGAGCTACTGCAATAATATTCTCACTTAGTGCCCCCAGTGAAATCCCCATATGAGACGACTATGGTTCCTCCGCCCAATTTTCGAGAAACATCGAGAATACCCACCGCACCCGGTGCATCCGCCAGAACGTCGAGAAATTTCGAGAATTACGGCGGGCGAGTATAAATAGGCCACCAGCATCGCTGCAGGTAATTAGTCAATCAGTCAGTGTTGATACCGAAGGAAAGTAATCGCGCCTCGAAAAAGTGTTTATTGGGTGACTCTCATATAAATTATTATTAGTGTGTTAAGTGTATTAGATAAATTATTAAATAAGGACCGTATTACATATAAATCTGTAAATATAAATTAATTGTAAATATAAATTAGAATAAACGTTACAATATTCCCAAAAGAAAGAATTAATAATAAAGAATTGTCTATCAGTGCTTTATTTGGGTTGAGAATATCAGAATATCAGAAATAATGTGGAAAGAAATCTATTTGTTTTCACAAAATATACCTATAAACGTAGTTAGGAAACTCTATGAATGGTATAGTGCCCATCCTGAGTTTGGGCAACCCAAATTAACTACTAACAATAAAAGTATGGTTAAGCTTAAATTTTTACTGGATGGTATTCCAAAATTTGTTCATGGCTTGGGAGCAAATAAAACAATGGCTAGGAAAGCAGCTGCAAAAATAGCTTTAAATCAGATTACACAAAAAGATAGCTATCCACTTTCAAGAATAGATGATACACTAGTTACTCTATCAGGTGTGAAGTGGTTATCCACCCTAGACTTAAAGAATGGATACTGGCAAGTAGAAGTACACCCTGATGATCGAGACAAAACAGATTTTTCTACTGGCAGCGGTCTCTACCAGTTCCAAGTTCTCCCATTCGGACTCTGTAATGCTTCGGCCACATTTGAACGTCTGATGTAGATGGTTTTAAGAGGATTAACCTGGAAAACCTGTCTTGTATATCTTGATGATATAATGATCATGTCGAAAACTTTTGATGAGCATTTGAAAAATGTTAAAGAAGTATTTGACAGGTTAAGGAATGCCAATTTAAAACTGATTCCCAAGAAGTGTTCATTGTTCCAAACGGAGGCATATTATCTGGGACATATCGTTTCCGCAGAAGGAATTAAAACCGATCCGGAGAAAATTGTAGCAGTTAAAGACTGGCCTAAACCAAGGAACAAAAAGGAAATAAGGAGTTTGGACTTTGTTCATATCACCGAAAATTTGTCAAGGACTTTGGTCGAATTGCTAAACCTCTTCATCGACTAACTGAGAACAACATTAAATTTGACTGGACGCCAAAATGTCAAAACGCTTTCGTAGACTTGAAGAAACGATTAACCTCAGCACTGATTTTAGCCTACCCACGGGAAAAATGAACATTTATTTTGGATTGTGATGCATTCCAACACGGAAAAATAAGAACATGAAGGCGAAGAAAAAGTGATTGCGTACTTTAGTAAAACCATGGGAAAGGCTGAGAAAAATTATTGCGTTACCAGAAAAGAACTTTTGGCTATTATCAAAGCCCTTATACTTTTCTTTATAGTAGAAGTTTTTTTATAAAAAGTGACCATAGCGCTTTGCAGTGGTTAATGAATTTTAAGAAATCTGAAGGTCAAGCTGTTAGATGGATAGAGAGAATACAGCAATATAACTTTGTAATAATGCATCGAAAAGGACGTCTCCATAGCAATGCCGATATACTTTCCAGGCGACCCTGCTTAGAACGACAATTCCGGTACGGTAAAAGGCTTGAAGGAAAGGACAACCCAGATGAATAAGCTAGTCTCCAGATAAACACAATCAAGCCAGAAAGTGATGATAATCAGAATCCCCTTGAAATTAGTAATTCATAGGTATTTGAATTTTATCGAATTCTCAGACTTTTCTTATACTTTTACCCAAAAATTAAAACCTACAGTTCTACAGATACTTTTTTCAAAAAACAGATAAGCTTCAGGTAAATAATACTTTGGCGGTTTGGTTCATCACCTTCCTCACTTTTTTTTATTAAAGCTTATTGTTTGTCAATTCTCCATATTGCTAATAACAATGTGAAATCTAGCTTGGGACACATAATAAGAGAAGTCAAGATCAAGCCGTAATAATTAGTTGATAAAGATTAAATTTTCACTAGAAAAAGAACACTTTTTTATGTTTCTTTAGGTACTCTTTTTCTAAATTTTCTTAATTTAAATATCTAATTCTTTTTTAATGTTTCTCTTCTATTTTCTTTAATTTAAAAAAGATCAAACTGTATTTTTTAATGTTTAATAGCAATACAAAATACGATAGGTGTAACTTACTAATGACACATTATTTCATACATGATTTTTTTATATATTTAAATAATTCATGTCCTAAAGAAAATAATTCGTTTTTCAAGCAGGTATTTTATTCAAACAATACAAAAATTACAATTCACAAAAGTTTATTTTCTAATACAGCAGAGTGATGGTCTCGGAATAGAATACAATACATATTAAGACTGAACAAATTTAAAGTCGTAATACTAAAATACATATTGAAAGTAATCCAAAATATGGTACATAATACCAAAATACTTATTTATAAGCTGGCAAATTTGGAGTTGCACATCACTCCTTAAAAATTCAATCTTCCTCTTGCATAAAATTTTATTTTCATATTGGCTTTTGGAAGCTAGGACTTATGTACTGTGGCAGACTGTTGAACGATGAACTATACATCTGTTAAGTAGGATTTCAAAGGAATGTTTGTTCTTACATTACTTATATATAAAGTGTCTTGCCTTTCAATATTTCTCCAATCTGAAGAAGACCAGTTCCTTTGATAACTACATTTGTTGATGTTCTGTAATTGAAGCTGAACACAACTTTCACTACCTTATTTTGAATCTTGTGTTTTTTTTCATTAATGTTATTCCAACAGTGCCCCATACTGAAATTCGGTATTTGATAATTGGTAAGAGATAAATGTTATAAATTATTTTCAATGTCTCATAGTTTAGGTAATCCCTACATTGGTAGAGTGCTCCAGTCACTATATCAAACTCATACTGTTATTGTCAATTAGATTTTAAAGAGTCAATATATAATTGCAGATTTTAACGACAATTTTAGTAGTATTTATAATATTTTGATTCGTCTTACTGACTAAATTGATAATATTTTAAAAACGAAAGGAAACATTCTGTGATGTTATTAAAAAATAACTAGTTAAATTGTTTTGGAGTGAGTGAAATTTTTACAAAACTGACTTTGGTACCCCTCAAAAATACGGTACAAACGCTCAACTGCTACTGCCACGTGATTTACTCCTTAATACTATCTTCTACCAATAAAAAACACGAAACAGCATGCAATAGCGATTGAGCACGTTCAGACGGGCTCAATGGCTGAGTTGCATACTTAGGGGTTGCGTTCAGGCGGGATGCTGACCTTCTGCTGACTCTTAACTTGTTTTGTGCTGAACGAAGACGCCCATTGTTAGTTAACAGTCACAAAGCTAGGTCCACACTGTATTGGAAACACGGTATTCCCTAAATTCAAGCTGCAAAGCTGTTGTGTAAAATGTCAATTCGTATGTATTTCCAACCAACGTCTTTTGGAATGGCGGTGTAAAAATATGAAACACAGAATGTTTTATGCTTCTCTTACTGTAAATCATCTTTTAAATATAAATGAATCTTTATAAGAATCAAATAATAATAGATTTAGGTAAGGATATTTCTTATGCATGTAGCCTTCTTTTATTCTAAAAAAAAAAATCAAAATATTACGAAATATTTACGAAAATTATACAAGAAATAAAGTAGTGAGAATAGATATAGATTATTGATAAAATTCGCAAAACTGTAAACTTTACGTAACTTTAGGTATTTCAACTTGATATGGTGACTCCAAAAAATGTTGATCCTTATTTTAACTTTTACAGCCTTCGAATTCAAATAATAGCAAGCAGTCCATGCGCAATGTTAGTGATTCTGTGTATGGATGACCTTGAAAGCTTTCGTCTACGGTGCTAAAGGGGGTACTTTTAATTGCTTTGCCTTTTGTCTCCTCGTTAAAAGGGTAGCCACGAGCAGCCACTGACTTTGAGCTCTTAGTTATTGTTTATGTGACGTTTTTTCATTTTTCCTTTCTTATCGCTAATTTTTTTTGAAGCTCACCATATTAAGTTAACTCAATTTTTTTTCAAAAAGTCCTATTCAATGAATTTGCAGTTTCTCATTCGATTTAAAGAAGTGTTAAAAAAAAATTTTAAAAACTAAATAATATTCAACTAAATAGATTTTATCTTCCCAATCCATATGATCACTCTGTACATAAACAAAATTATCTCGTCTTTCAGAATATAGACAAACATCCGAAAATCAAAATGAAAAAAACAATAACAGTTTTTAGCGGTGGAAAATGTATTCAGTACAAATCATTGAATTTGTTTTTATACACAGTGAAAATAAAAAGTTGGCAATAATATTTAGAAAGAAAGATGTTAATTATAGTTTATTTTATTGCTGTATAAGTGTTTAGGGTTTAATTTTGTAACTTGTAGCTTGTAGCATCTTTTATGTATCTTGTATCTTTAAAAAAAATGAATTTACTTCAATACTTTTGAAGTTTATTAACTGAAATAGAACTTTCAGTCACATTCATTTTTGTGCTTTATTTTTAAATTCACAATACACAGTTTTATCGGCATTTTGTATAGTAGATTAAGATTTTCATTGAGAAAAAGTAAAATTATTATTGTAGATATAAATATATCATTGTTGGCAATCAATATTATTTTGGATGTATATATGTATACCTTGAATTATTGTAATTTCAATAAAATTTACCTATTATATCGTTATTTTATTCCCATTCATGAAACAAATCTATTAGGTTATCCTTTTTCACCACTGGCGTAACAGGAGTAGTCTTTCCCAGCCCTGTATGAATTCCCAAGAATTCGTAAGAGGAAACGAAAAGAAAACTACATGTATTCTTTGAGATTTATTCATAAGTAATATCTAATCGAAAAATCGAAAAAACACGTTGCTAAGTGACTATGTCTGGAATTTTTCGTAGCTTGCAATGAAATAGTTGCCTGAACTTTTGTTTCAATATTCCAAAACAATGCTCAATATTAACTCGACAACCAGATAATTTTGTATTGAAAAGCCGTTGACGACGAGTTAAGTTCCCAGTATTTTTGAATGGAGAAATCAAGTGTCTAGTACAACCATATGCACTATCACCTAAAATGAAAAAATTTCCACAACTTTGTGCTAAGTTCTGAGAGAGAGGGCTTCTTGCAAAAACTCTTGCATCATGGACAGAACCTGGAAATCCCACGAATAGGCTCCTTATTGCCATCCGTTGATCACATACTGCTTGAAGCTAAAACAATATCCATGTTTAGTTTTGAGTTAATTTTATTGTTCAATGTATTGTGCTTTGAAATTGAGAATAAACTTGGCAACTTTTTAAAAGAAACAGTCAGCATTTAAATATGTATAAATCTCCTCAAGTGTAAGATTATAATTTTATTGTGTTTTAAAATATGATTGCACTTGAATTGAAAAATACTTTTTTCTATTATAGTAAGAGTCAGGGTCTCTATCATGCTTATCAATACGGATATGAGAACCATCAATTGCTCCTATGGCCCCAGGAAATCCTTTATTACTGAAAAATTACTCACTTCATTGCATTTCTTCTTGTGTTGGCTATTTGATTACTTGAGGAGACAGGTTACTTAAAAAATATGTAACCCGACGGATGATTCGGGACAAACTACTAATTGAAATGTTGAACCGGTCAGCCACATCTCGAAATGAAGAGGTTTGGTGACCAGCAAACCACAAGAATATAAGTATATGATCTTTGCCGCTTAATTTGTCATTTCCACCCGTTTGGGGATGAAATGAGTTGCTGTTTTCAAACTGTCTTGAAATGCTATTAACACATTCTTTGCGAATTCTAAAATGTTCAACAAATTCAGTATCATTATATTGCTGTATCGTTTCTTCAATATAGTTCTAATTTTTTGGGCGCTGACGATCTTGTAATAATTCCTCTTCAAATTCTGAAAACTCACTATCATCTTCGGACATATCCGAAAATTCAACTTCTGATTTACTCTCAATAAAAAAAGCATCCATTTTGATTACAATTTACAATAACAATAATATACGTACACAAAAATCAATATCAAACATATAACATAACCAAAAAGCAAT
Source organism: Lochmaea crataegi (assembly GCA_947563755.1). Taxonomy (NCBI): domain Eukaryota; kingdom Metazoa; phylum Arthropoda; class Insecta; order Coleoptera; family Chrysomelidae; genus Lochmaea; species Lochmaea crataegi. The sequence goes on from OX387422.1 coordinate 106,699,520, forward strand.
GTTATTAAAAAACAAAAGTACTAAAAAAAGAAGTCTCATTTTATAAGAAAACGCATGCGCGAAATTAAAAGTTCTCTATTTATTTTGGAACCATGAGAACGAGTAACGATCCCGTTTTGAACAAGTTACTAGTCTTACGGAAACACCAAACAATTATAGAGAGTTTAAGTGATGTCACGAACGTTAACGTTAACGCAAGAAGATTACGTTTACGTTCAATTGTATAAAAGAGAGTTTAAGTGATGTCACGAACGTTAACGTAAAGTTTTGTTTACACACATTAACAAACCTAACCTTTTGTTTTTTAATTTTCTACGAAAATTTGCATTTTAATAATTCTTGTTATTATCTATTTCATCCTCAATCACAGAACAAGCTCCAAATCATAGATAAACTCTAAACTAATAAAATATGGGAATCGGTAATCTCCGGTAGGGCTTCGGACAGCATCGATTAACGTTAGACGTTTACGTGGGAGCACGTAAGTTAACGGAGGCCCGTAAACCTTAACGTGAATATTTATTTACTGCGCATGAGCAGCTGTCAATTTACACGTTTACGTTAACGTTCGTGACATCACTTAAACTCTCTAATAATTTGCTCTGAACTTTACTCTGCTGGAACGCTTATTTTATACTGCACAGACTCAATATGTCCATAACAGTTAGGAACTTGCTTGGGGAACAAACCTTTAATTTGTTCTACTTTACTTTATGTCTATTATGTCAAATGACACAAATTTGACAATATAACATAGTAGATGTCTCACTAATCGTAGAAAACCTCACGTCTTCACATATAGAAAGCGATAATGATTACTTTTGTCGACAAGACGTGTAGAATAGAGTCGATAGTAGAATTCTATAGTGTGCAGAGTCCCACTCCTGAAAACGTGTGTCAAAGGTCAAAGTCAAGTGTCAACATAAAATGTCATCCGTCTAAGTCACACCATAGACTAATGATTAGTATCGAAAGTGCACTCTTGCACCTTTTCGAGCGCATCGAACATTTTATGAGGAAGGAATGATTGGGGCTGCCGTTGCTGTTGAAAGATGTCCCCAACCGGTGAAGGATGTCACTACCGATAAAACATAATTCCAACCGGTAAGAGATGTCCCCCAGCGGCGGAGGACTGTCTTCTCGACTGGTGGATCCTCCTCTTGGTTGGAAGGTGTCCCTCGCTGCTGGAAGCTGTAAATGGAACATAGTTAGACTTGCTGTGGATAAAAGTAAAATCAATTACAAACAAAAATAAACAATAAAAACAACTCGATAAATTCAATACACATGGAAAAATAAAAACAATTGCAATTGGAGGAAAACATTTGCGGTTCAAATATGTTCCTCGCAGCTGAAAGATATGCTGAAACGGTGGAAAATATGAAAAATATATCCAATGACAAAGTATGTTTCTCACCGGTGGAAGACGATCCTCCTGGCTGGAAGATGACCCTCTCGGATGGATGATGACAGTCTCGGATGGATGATGTCTCTCTCGGTTGGAAGATGTTCCTCTCGATTGGACGATAACTCGCATCCCTCTGTTGGATGATATCCCTTTCGGTTGGAAGATGCCCTCTAGACTCGGTGAGGTTCCTCTCAGTTGGAAGATGCCCTCTAAGCAGAATGATACCCTTCTGGTTGGAAAATCATCTCTAGGCTGGATAATGTCCCTCTTGGTTGGGTGAAACCACTCTACAAGGCAACAATATTACCAAAAAATACCACTACCACCTTCGGCAAATATAATAATCCCTTACTAGGCAACAACAATACAAAAAATTACCACTACCACCTTCGGCAAATATAATAATCCCCTACTAGGCAATAACAATACAAAAAAATTACCACCACCACCTTTACCAGCAAAGATAATAATCCTCTACAAGGCCCATGATGTTGTGGAATATTGGAAGAGTTTCTGGAACAGAAAATCAAACAAAATTGAAAACATTCAACAAAAACATCCTTGGAACCTATGAACCCTGTAAAATAATATATGCAAATTACAAACCAAATGGCGAAAACAGGAGAGACACCTGGAATTTACAGGTGTACAGTTGACGATCCTCCTGGCTGGAAGATGAGCCTCTCGGCTGGATGATAACTCTTTAGGATGAAATCCCTCTCGGTTAGACGATGTCCCTCTAGGTTGGATGATAGGTACATCCCCCAATTGGAAGAATCTGAAAAAATTCCTAGAACAGAAAATCAAATAAAATTGAAAAAATTCAACAAAAACATCGTTGGAACCTATGAACCCTGTAAATAAATATATGCAAATTACAAACCAAATGGCGAAAACAGGAGTGACACCTGGAATTTACAGGTGTACAGTCGACGATACTCCTGACTGGAAGATGGCTCTAGGCTGGATGATAAACCTTTAGGTGGGGGAAACTGATCTTCGTTGGAAGACGTCTTCTTCGGCTGGATGAAATCCCTCTCGGTTAGAAGATGTCCCCCTAGGTTGGATGATACATCCCCCAGTTGGAATATCCCTTACATAAGTTTTTGATCATTTTCTCATTGAAGTCAGTTCCTCATCAAATTATATGACCAGTTTTAAAAACATTTTCACCTTTAATTTGCCGAATATGATCACCAATATGCCAGAATATACGAAAGTGATATCTTAATATTTACATGCACTACTACAATTATAATATAAAATAAATACCTAGTTACAATACAATATAGTTTCAAAAAGAAACCTTTAATCTAACTGTACAATAAACGATCAACTTCAATATCTCAGGAATATCAAATACAAAACAACCAAAATGCATAAGTTTTACAGGTTAACACCCTGTTTGTTTACATCTCATCTCAATAATCATTTTCAGTACATAAGGTAGGTGATCTGTGATCTATATGTGTTCGAAAACTCACTTTTCCCCCCGAGAAAATCTATATTACCGATTTGTTTGCCCTCTCATTCTAAGGAAGTTTCGTAATGCATCTTCTCCCTCTCACCTTCGTTCAAGGTGCAATGACGCGAACAGACCCACACTACCCCAACTCTAATCGCACCCCAGAATCCAGAACCAGCCTCTCATCAGAATCCCAACTACAAACGTCAAGCGTCGGGTCCTTCTATCAGAAAGTGTCTGGAATGAATGTTTACATAGTTCATTTTCTCTGCACGGTTTGAAGGGATAAAAACCACTTTTTGTTGGTCACACTGTCGCAATCTCGACACTTAGCAACGGTTGTTAATGTAAAACATTTGAATTTATTTTATTATACATTGGATACATTTTCAAAATTTAAGTCGATATTTGATTTATAAAATTATCTGTAAAAAACCGGACATTTCAGGTTAGAAGCAAACAAATCATTTGAATTACAAATTTATTTAACCATTAATTGTATTTTAGAAAATTCTAGTAGGTAGATAACCTCAAAATGGCCCGACGATATCCAGCTGAAGTAATGGACACTATTTATCAACGAAAAACTCCATTGAAAATGTTTCTGTTCAAGTCAAAACGGAATTATAAACAGAACTTGAAAGGCGGGTTTCTTAAAGAAATCGGCGTAAAATTTGAGCTAGGTAAGTACCAGGGAGCCAATTCTTGAATTTGTGTGAATTAATTCAAATGTGAAAGGGGATTTTCACCGATTTTGTATTCCTGAACTTTCACACACGAAATGTTTCGAATTAAGGGTCCGGTAAGGTTCGCGACCCTCGGAATTTTGCAACGATTTTTTTTACTAGAAAGCCCTATTTCTATAGAACATTTTAAAAGAAAAAAATTCTTGGATCATGTACTTTTGAAAGAGAAAATCGCAATTGAAAGTACTAAAAATCCGCCATTTTTTTTTAAAATTTTGACAATTATGTCTAGATATCAGATGGTGGATTGAACAATGTTGCCAGTTCTCATTTCCGTAACTCGTTACGGCTTGGAAATACTTTAAACATGGTTTTTTACTAAAAAATTTGTGGAAGATTCAGAATTTATACAGAAAAATCCAAAAAACAATAGTTTTTCACCACGACCACTATTTGGACAAATATTTTATTTGAAAAATAGTTAAATACTTTATATTCAACATGAATTTTTTCAAAATTCATGTGAAATACAAATTATATGTAATTTTTTCGAGAAATTGAAGGTAATAAATAGTATTGCTGTGGTATCTAAAATCAGCAGCAAACAACCTGTATAACAGACATTTATCTATACCATTTATTATGTTACGAAAATACAAAATAGTTTAAAAGACATTTCACTACAAAAAATTTGGTAGATAATATTAATTATAAGGAAGTATGAGATGAAAAGGAAAGTAATTTTTAGAACTTCTACGTAAAGTTTTTAGCATATAATAGTTGTACAATTTAGATTTTAGAGGGTGAAAATACCAATTTAAATGAAATTTAATTTGAAATATGTCAAAATATCCTTCAAAAGTGACTGTTGTCATAGATATTTAGAAGTTTTTAACAATTTAGTCTGAATTTGTCAATGGTATAGGAAGCATCAAATCGTTTTCGCTCCGTCTGACAGAAATACTACGAAGGTTAGAAAAAGCTGTCAAAGTTGACAATAATAAAAGTCAGGAGAAAATTAGATAAAAAAAACGAAGTTTGAGAAAAGAAATGTCAGACTCACATATTTAAATTGGCATTTTCAAAATAAAAAGAAAACGATTAATCCATTTATGGCAGTTGGTAAATACAAAGCATAATAAATTTTGCATGTATTGGTGATTAAAATATAAATAAGATCCCGAAGGAGAAATACCATAGAGATTTGCTATGATCTCCAATTAATCATAGGTTGAAGCTACAATCCAGTTGAAGAAGGTAACATTTTATCTGAATAACAATCTGAAAGTAAATACGTCATTTGATGGAAAAAAGGAACGTTATTTGCTAAAGTTGAAGTTTTCTTTTGAAAGAAATATATTCAATTCAATTTAATAAAATTTGAAGCAACACTTAAATTGGTAATACTTAATTGCAAAATTAATATTAACGAAAGTAATCTTATTGATATAAAATTTAGTTTTAAAATATTTATTATCCATGGTACATGCATTGTAATTTAAATTGTAGCTCTAAGCAAGGTTGTGTTTGACGTGTGTCAATATTATTGATAGATAGTTCTGATAAATTACTCTCTGATATTCTTTTGGTTTTTTTTTGACAGAGATAACGTGTAAGTATCAGTTCTATGGTTAAACTTTTTCAAATTGTTTTTTGTTAATACTTACACGGAATTACTCTATAGTTTTATTTAGTATTCACATGGTTTAATTTTCTATATAGAGGGTTGAATGTTGTAGTTTTCAATGAATTGTTTTTATTGTTATTTAAATTTATCGCAAATATTTTTGAAAAAAATAAAAGATGTAGTTGCGTCCAAAAATATTTTTTTAGTTCTCTCAGAGTAGAAGGTACCCTGTGAAATACAGTAATATTTTCTCGTTATATGAACCCAAGCTTCGGCCCTGAGATATAAAAAAAAATTTATAAAGCAAAATAATAATAAGAATTATTTTAATTTTTCAGAATTTAAAATCGATACGTTTCGAGCATCTGGCGCCCAATATCAAAAAGCATAGGTACAAAAAACTTTCATTTTTATTAGATACATTGCAAAGTTATAGCCGTGGTTGTATGTTGAAAGGTTTGGAGCGTTTCGGCACACACCACAGCAGTATGTACCAATATAGATAGATAGACATAAATATCAAATAATTTGTATTCCACATGAAGTTTTCCAAAAAGGGGAAGGGAATAACCCCTTCCCCTTTTGGAAAACTTCATGTGGAATACAAATTATTTGACATTTTTTCGAGAAGGGGAAGGGAATAAATATATATGTATATAGATAGATATAAATATCAAATAATTTGTATTCCACATAAAGTTTTCCAAAAAAGGGGAAGGGAATAAATATGTATATGTATATAGATAGACATAAATATCAAATAATTTGTATTCCACATGGAGTTTTCCAAAAAGTTTTTGTGCCGAATTAGCATAATTAGGAATAACAAATCTTTTACAAATAATAATCATAACAATAGTTTTCATAATTCAATTCATCACACCGATCAAAGTGTAAATATCCATAACAATATCAGAAAATAAGAAACAGAAAACAAATAAGAAAATAGTAAATAACAATAGAAATAACCTCAACAATAAATAGTAATGACAATCAATAGTTTTCATCATAATCCAACACATATCGCTTTTCGACCAACTGACACAGATCAAAGATATATATATATATATATGAAAAAACTATGTGGTAGGTACAGCAGTAAGTTTGTTGTCTAAAATAAACATCATATTCTAAGGATGCTTAATATTTCAATTTTTATGATTTATAAATGCAAATCATTTTATATTTTTATATATTCCTGTAATCTATTACAATGCAAAATTAATTCAACTAAAAGAAAATAAATACCATTTGACAACGCCGCTTAGCTATCACCTGATCACACAACAATCATGATTTATGATCGTGAGTTATCTTAGACATAAGATTTGAGTGTGTAGTTTTATAACCTAAAAGTGTCGAGTGAAAATAATATACTTGAAAATATTTCTGAAAATTGGCAAAATTTAAGTATTTTCTTCCGTTTTTTTTTGTGAAACAGACTTACATTTAGTTAAAGACCTTTACAGTTTAAAGTGAAAATATTCATCGTAAATAGCATTAAATAGTGTTGAAAAAGTATCATTTTTTGAACTAAATTCGTGATTTTTAAAGTAATTTCTGAATGATCCAACGAAATTTTGGTTCTAATCTACTTTATTTAAGGGTAGCTATCAAACAAATTTAAAATTAACATAAAATTCCGAGGGTCGTGAAGTCCAGCAGAACCCGAATTAATTCACATGGTATAATGAATGTGAATTGTCCTTTCACATGGAAATATTTTCTTTTATTCTAGGTTATGTATACCTATTGTTTATGAACCTCTTATAATTACATTTTTTTATTATTATAAGTACATATATTGAAAAGTACAACCACAAATCATTAGGAAAAATATTAGTAATAATTTGATAGAACTTTGGAAAAATATGTATAGAATACTGCAACATCAAGTGTGTGTAATAATGCGTAGCTTCTGTACCCATTCTGCGTAGCGTTGTTCATTTAGCCCGAGATTTAAGTAATAACACTTATTATTTTATTATTTACATTTTTGAAGGAAAACTGTCAAGAAATGTGGAAAGCTGCGCAGTGCCAACATAAATCGCTCTCTTCTGTTTTGCTGGAATTATATTTAGCAAATAGGAGGTTTTCCTATTAAGAAGAGGTAAAGGTAGACGACGAAGTAAAAGTCGTAAACGAGGACTGGCAAAACGTAGAATTCTACCCTTCAAGGAATGACGCAGAAGAGGACGGAGAGGTAGAAGCCGAAGGAGAGGAAGGAAAGGTAGTGGTATTTTAACTATGAACGCTCTTGATCTTGAACATGATAGTGAGTGACAAAAAAATTGTCACCGCTTCAACAATTTGTTTAAATTAGGTTTTATTTTGTTTTGCAGCAAGTACGGGGCCGATGGATCGCGGTAGACGTGGAAGAAGACGTAAAGGAAGTGATGAAGCCGCAGAAGGCGAAAAGCTGTTGTAATAGAAGATGGAGAAAGAAAGAAAGCTCAGATTCACAGGAAATATCAACGACATCGTCTGAAGAAAAACCGTAAACCGCAAAAAGTGGACACGGAGAGTCGAGAAATCCACTCGAAAAACGAGATATAGGTATGTAATTACCAACGAAAACTTATCAGGCTAATCTTATTTTTCTATGCTTACTTCCAGAACCGCCGAGAAATCGTATCGATGAAAACGGGAGTGGTCAATGCATCCACAATTTCCACCACAATGGCGGTCATTGCATCCACAATTTCCATCACGATGGCGGTCACTATGGACATCCTCCACATCAGGGCCATTACGGGGAAGAATATTGCGACTACTCCAATAATAATACAACTGTATAGATAAAACCAAGTTACCAAAAGCCACTAGAGTCATAGTTGAAATAGATCGACAATTATATCTAGGTATATGTATTGTTACTATTTTTACTGCTTAAACTTTCTTTATTCCTACAACTCTAAATTTCAATACAAATAATGTCTCACTTTCAAAACACAGAGCTCAAATCTTTAAAACTTCAAAACTAACTAGTGTCAATTGTTCCGCCTTTTATACTTTTCACCTGTTCTCGACTTTTTGATGACGATTCTAGATGTTTGCCTTCTTCTTTTTCTTTGTGGACTGCTACATATCCTCAGTATACAGGTCCGACGTAACATTGCTCCCTCTTTTCTAGTTATTCGTCCCGAATAATCTGAGTGCTGGGGTCTGGTTGAAGCCAACAGGGTGGATCTGTTGGCTTCAACCAGACCCCAGCACTTAGATTATTCGGGACGAATAACTAGAAAAGAGGGAGCAATGTTACGTCGGACCTGTATACTGAGGATATGTAGCAGTCCAGAAAGAAAAAGACCCGCAGTAAGTGGCTAACCTCTCGATATGGATCACCTTGGGCTTACTCCTCGCTGACAATTGCATGCGGTAGACTAGGTCGTTGATTTTCTTGAGAACGGTGTAGGGGCCTTCAGTTTCGTTGCAGTTTTTGGCACAAACCTTTTCTCCGCTATACAGAGTCACCTCTCGAAAAACTTGTGTTTGTAGTATGCACGTCGAGTCTAGTCTTCGCCTTATCATTACTGAGCTTCAAACGTTCACGAGCAAAATTGTGGACCTTTTCCAATTTTTCTTTCAAGATTTCTATTTACATAGGAGTTGTACGATCTTCTGCTTCTTCACCAAGAGGAAGTCTTCCGGAAAGAAGATCATGGGAAAGCTTCATTTCTCTGCCAGTGACTATCATAGATGGATTATAACCAGATGATTCGTGTTAAGAACTTCTATAGGCTAGCAGAAATAGAGGAACTAAAGCGTCCCACTCTTTTTGGTTTTCTGAGACGCACATTTAAAGATATTGGCAAATAGTTCTATGATGTCTTTCCACCATTCCATCGGACTGTGGGTGGAGAGGCGTAGTGCGTGTTTTCTTAATGTCTAATGTTTTCATCAACTCCTGCCATAATTCGGATTCAAAATTTCGTCTTAGATCAGAATGTAATTCCAGAGGGACTCCGTGTCTCGCAATAACGTTGGTTACAAAAGCCTCTGCTACACTTTTTTATTAGGAAGAGGTGCTATTTCGGGCCATTTGGAAAAATAATCCACTACAACCATCAGGTATTTGTTTCCTCTTTCTGTAAGAGGAAGTGTACCGAGAATATCAATTGCAAGTCTTTCAAAAGGCTCTCCGGAAAGATACTGTATGTTAGGTAATAACTTGTACTTCAGTTTTTAATACTCTAATGAAATAAAGAAATAATACGATTTAATAATGAAAGGAAAATTTTTTATAACTTATTAAGTCAAAATATAACAACATCCTCCCCATTTTGACTTAACAAACAATTCTTACTGCTGCTTCTTCTGGTCTTCCATCCTTTGTACCCCTGCTTTTGTCTTATGTTTTTCCAGTATGGGTTTTGCAACTGCTTTGGTTAAAAAATCTGCAACATTTTCTTTAGTGTATAAGTATTTCAAATTTATTTTATTCTTCTCAATTTCATCTTTGATGAAAAAATACTTCCTTTGTATATGTTTGGTTCTTGAGTGATATGTATGGTTTGTTGTCAATTTTATTGCTGCCTGATTGTCATTGTACATTTCTTTGTTTTCTTGCAATTGGCTTTCTGGATCAAAAAGATATCCTCCCCTTTATGCTGACGAAAAAATGATAAAAATGGTGCAGAATATCCTAGATACTTGGTGCGATGATTTCGAAGAACAACAACCCCTATTCAAAGTTTATAACCTACAATACATGTTCAGAGCTCTTAGAAACGCTGTAGCTAATGAAACAGTATGGCCTTCGGATACTTATAGTGCCAGGGAAATTGAAAAAGATCTCTATGCTTATACACCAAGCATTTGCTGTGAACTAAATTCTATAACTGACGTTTTTGTATACTGCAGTCGTTCAATAACTGTTAGATATGCTTATACAATATGTGACAACTGTTGTGCTGATCTACGTATTATTTTTATCCCTGGTGCTCATGTTCCAGATCAAGCTTTAACTCCTTTTTTGGGTACAAGATCTTCTTCTTCCGCCAGTTTATGTTCCAGTAAGGCGTCTAAATTAAAAGCTTCCATCCGGGCTGATGATTCTGATAGTGTCATGTCGTTTTCCAGCAAATCCGAATGGGATAATCAATCTGTAGTATCAGATACTTCTAATTTATCCAATGATAGTGATTTTCCTAATTTGGGAATTATGAAAAAGAAATCTGCTCTAACTAACTCTCAACCTCAGTTTTCTTCAGTTGATTCTCGCTCGTTGGAACAGTCTTCATTTAGAAGTTATGCTGGTGCCATGGGTAACAGTAAACGGAACTGGAAACCAGTGGAAGTTTCTAAACAATCTGATGATGCTAGTTCATCTAGTTCTGTTACTGAATTTTCTATTGGTAGAGGAAGAACGACTGGATCTTTTGAAAGTGATAATGATGATTTTCCTGCCTTAGGAGGTGGTGGTAGAGGTAAATTGCTTGGAAGAAGTAAACGAATGAATTAAGTGATTACTTTCTTTTATTAAGACGATCCAGATTTTTTTTTTAATAATAAAATATATTGAAAATCCAAGGTTGTAGTTGTGATATTCACATTTTTATTTTATTAAAATGATACAAAATGAATGTTTTAGATGGTTGTAGTGGATTATTTTTCCAAATGGCCCGAAATAGCACCTCTTCCTAATAAAAAAGTGTAGCAGAGGCTTTTGTAACCAACGTTATTGCGAGACACGGAGTCCCTCTGGAATTACATTCTGATCTAAGACGAAATTTTGAATCCGAATTATGGCAGGAGTTGATGAAAACATTAGACATTAAGAAAACACGCACTACGCCTCTCCACCCACAGTCCGATGGAATGGTGGAAAGACATCATAGAACTATTTGCCAATATCTTTAAATGTGCGTCTCAGAAAACCAAAAAGAGTGGGACGCTTTAGTTCCTCTATTTCTGCTAGCCTATAGAAGTTCTTAACACGAATCATCTGGTTATAATCCATCTATGATAGTCACTGGCAGAGAAATGAAGCTTTCCCATGATCTTCTTTCCGGAAGACTTCCTCTTGGTGAAGAAGCAGAAGATCGTACAACTCCTATGTAAATAGAAATCTTGAAAGAAAAATTGGAAAAGGTCCACAATTTTGCTCGTGAACGTTTGAAGCTCAGTAATGATAAGGCGAAGACTAGACTCGACGTGCATACTACAAACACAAGTTTTTCGAGAGGTGACTCTGTATAGCGGAGAAAAGGTTTGTGCCAAAAACTGCAACGAAACTGAAGGCCCCTACACCGTTCTCAAGAAAATCAACGACCTAGTCTACCGCATGCAATTGTCAGCGAGGAGTAAGCCCAAGGTGATCCATATCGAGAGGTTAGCCACTTACTGCGGGTCTTTTTCTTTCTGGACTGCTACATATCCTCAGTATACAGGTCCGACGTAACATTGCTCCCTCTTTTCTAGTTATTCGTCCCGAATAATCTAAGTGCTGGGGTCTGGTCGAAGCCAACAGATCCACCCTGTTGGCTTCAACCAGACCCCAGCACTCAGATTATTTATTATTGTTTTCTTGCAATTGGCTTTGGTTGAGATCTCCAAAATTTTTGTCAAACCTTCCTTTACAGCTTCAGTGATTGCAATAAATTCGCTTTCACATGTGCTGAAAGCAACAACATTCTGTTTCTTACATTGCCAGCTAATTGCTCCATTACTAAGAATGAAAATATATCCAGAAAAACCTTTACCATCTAAGACATTATTCCAGCTTTCATCGCAATAAGATTTTAGCGGCCTGTTGTTTTATTGATAAGTTATTCCTTGAGTTTGTGTGTTCTTCAAGTATCCCAAAACGTGTTTTGCTTGTCTCCAATTCATCTCAGAGTATTTGGTGATAAACTGGCTTAGATAAGTTGTAACAAAAGTAATATCTGGTCTTCCTGGTAAGGAACTTCTCTATTCATGATTTCAGAACTTACATCTTTGTCATTTTTCAATGGAATACTCGACTCTTTGCATTCACTCATTTTGAAGCGTTGTAAAATTATTTTAATGTACTTTTCTTGATTTGTATGTAAAATTCCTTCTTCTTGGTTTTTAGTTATTTCCCATCCAAGTAAGTACTTAGCTTCTCCTAGAAATTTCATCTTAAATTTTGTGCTTAATTTTTGCATGACTTGATCTGCCATTTCTTTTGTGTTTGTGGCTAATAACAATATATGTTATCTACATATAAACTAATTATAGAATAGTTGTTGTTATTGTATAGAAATACAGAAGGTGGTGAATATAATTCTGTAAACCCTAGGTTATGTAATTCTGTTTTAATTGTCTGATACCAGGTCCGTGCACTTAGTTTTAGGCCGTACAGTCCTTTCTTTAGTTTACATACTTTAGTCCTTTTATCTTCATCTATTCCTGATGGAATTTCCATATAAATTTCGTCATTCAATACTCCATTTAAATAAGCTGTAGTAATATCATATTTAAAAAGTTCAAGTTCATATTTAGGAGCAATTGCAAATATAGTTCGTAACATATTAAGCCTAATTACAGGTGCAAAAACTTCATCATAATTTTCACCTTTTATTTGGTTGACTAAATTATGTTACAACCTACAACAATCCGAACAACAAGAACTGGCTAATTGGTTAAAAACCAGGGCCAAAAAAATAAAACACACACACAGTTAATGTGATTATAGCTACTTTTTCACGTGTCTTGATACCCCCAGATCTAGTAAAGTGGAAATTTTAAATTACTAACAATTATATTGATTGTCCCATCTAAAACATTCATTTTGTATCATTTTAATAAAATAAAAATGTGAATATCACAACTACAACCTTGGATTTTCAATATATTTTATTATTAAAAAAAAAATCTGGATCGTCTTAATAAAAGAAAGTAATCACTTAATTCATTCGTTTACTTCTTCCAAACAATCTACCTCTACCACCACCTCCTAAGGCAGGAAAATCATCATTATCACTTTTAAAAGATCCAGTCGTTCTTCCTCTACCAATAGAAAATTCAGTAACAGAACTAGATGAACTAGCATCATCAGATTGTTTAGAAACTTCCACTGGTTTCCAGTTCCGTTTACTGTTACCCATGGCACCAGCATAACTTCTAAATGAAGACTGTTCCAACGAGCGAGAATCAACTGAAGAAAACTGAGGTTGAGAGTTAGTTAGAGCAGATTTCTTTTTCATAATTCCCAAATTAGGAAAATCACTATCATTGGATAAATTAGAAGAATCTGATACTACAGATTGATTATCCCATTCGGATTTGCTGGAAAACGACATGACACTATCAGAATCATCATCCCGGATGGAAGCTTTTAATTTAGACGCCTTACTGGAACATAAACTGGCGGAAGAAGAAGATCTTGTACCCAAAAAAGGAGTTAAAGCTTGATCTGGAACATGAGCACCAGGGATCAAAATAATACGTAGATCAGCACAACAGTTGTCACATATTGTATAAGCATATCTAACAGTTATTGAACGACTGCAGTATACAAAAACGTCAGTTATAGAATTTAGTTCACAGCAAATGCTTGGTGTATAAGCATAGAGATCTTTTTCAATTTCCCTGGCACTATAAGTATCCGAAGGCCATACTGTTTCATTAGCTACAGCGTTTCTAAGAGCTCTGAACATGTATTGTAGGTTATAAACTTTGAATAGGGGTTGTTGTTCTTCGAAATCATCGCACCAAGTATCTAGGATACTCTGCACCATTTTTATCATTTTTTCGTCAGCATAAAGGGGAGGATATCTTTTTGATCCAGAAAGTTTGGTCGATAAAAATAGTTTCATTTCAGTGAACACTTCTTCCACGTTCGAATCATCCCCAGATAAAGGTGGAGGTAATTGATGAGTTTGATCAGATTGCAATTTAGCTTCACTAGCATAGCCCAGAGGAAGTGATCCTAGAAAAACGGTATTTATAATTGAATTACTAAAAGAATGGATCATAAGATATTTATATCAATAGCAGATGTGTCTTACCTGACTTTATAATTCTATGGAATACATTTTGTGGTAATACTCCATCTTCTAGACTAAAGCAAGTAATGGCGATTTCAGCTGGGTAATAGCGTTCCAAAGATGCACAATAACAAAAAGTGTTTACATGAATAATAAAAAATAGCTCATCTTGAATCCTTCCAGCTTCAACAGCGATACGTATATTATGGGATATATCATCTTTCATATCTTGTATTTTGATCTGCTCTAAGCGTTCCATTCTTTCCAGCTCTTCTACATCTTGTCCATCTAAAATTAACAGGTTTATATTAATTTGTAAATAATACTTTGGCGGTTTGGTTCATCACCTTCCTCACTTTTTTTTATTAAAGCTTATTGTTTGTCAATTCTCCATATTGCTAATAACAATGTGAAATCTAGCTTGGGACACATAATAAGAGAAGTCAAGATCAAGCCGTAATAATTAGTTGATAAAGATTAAATTTTCACTAGAAATAGAACACTTTTTTATGTTTCTTTAGGTACTCTTTTTCTAAATTTTCTTAATTTAAATATCTGATTCTTTTTTAATGTTTCTCTTCTATTTTCTTTAATTTAAAAAAAATCAAACTGTATTTTTTAATGTTTAATAGCAATACAAAATACGATAGGTATAACTTACTAATGACACATTATTTCATACATGATTTTTTTATATATTTAAATAATTCATGTCCTAAAGAAAATAATTTTTTTTTCAAGCAGGTATTTTATTCAAACAATACAAAAATTACAATTCACAAAAGTTTATTTCCTAATACAGCAGAGTGATGGTCTCGGAATAAAATACAATACATATTAAGAGCGAACAAATTTAAAGTCGTAATACTAAAATACATATTGAAAGTAATCCAAAATATGGTACATAATACCAAAATACTTATTTATAAGCTGGCAAATTTGGAGTTGCACATCACTCCTTAAAAATTCAATCTTCCTCTTGCATAAAATTTTATTTTCATATTGGCTTTTGGAAGCTAGGACTTATGTACTGTGGCAGACTGTTGAACGATGAACTATACATCTGTTAAGTAGGATTTCAAAGGAATGTTTGTTCTTACATTACTTATATATAAAGTGTCTTGCCTTTCAATATTTCTCCAATCTGAAGAAGACCAGTTCCTTTGATAACTACATTTGTTGATGTTCTGTAATTGAAGCTGAACACAACTTTCACTACCTTATTTTGAATCTTGTGTTTTTTTCATTAATGTTATTCCAACAGTGCCCCATACTGAAATTCGGTATTTGATAATTGGTAAGAAATAAATGTTATAAATTATTTTCAATGTCTCATAGTTTAAGTAATCCCTACATTGGTAGAGTGCTCCAGTCACTATATCAAACTCATCCTGTTATTGTCAATTAGATTTTAAAGAGTCAATATATAATTGCAGATTTTAACGACAATTTTAGTAGTATTTATAATATTTTGATTCGTCTTACTGTCTAAATTGATAATATTTTAAAAACGAAAGGAAACATTCTGTGATGTTATTAAAAAATAACTAGTTAAATTGTTTTGGAGTGAGTGAAATTTTTACAAAACTGACTTTGGTACCCCTCAAAAATACGGTACAAACGCTCAACCGCTACTGCCACGTGATTTACTCCTTAATACTATCTTCTACCAATAAAAAACACACGAAACAGCATGCAATAGCGATTGAGCACGTTCAGACGGGCTCAATGGCTGAGTTGCATACTTAGGGCTTGCGTTCAGGTGGGATGCTGACCTTCTGCTGACTCTTAACATGTTTTGTGCTGAATGAAGACGCCCATTGTTAGTAAACAGTCACAAAGCTAGGTCCACACTGTATTGGAAACACGGTATTCCCTAAATTCAAGCTGCAAAGCTGTTGTGTAAAATGTCAATTCGTATGTAGTTCCAACCAACGTCTTTTGGAATGGCGGTGTAAAAATATGAAACTTCACAGAATGTTTTATGCTTCTCTTACTGTAAATCATCTTTTAAATATAAATGAATCTTTATAAGAATCAAACAATAATAGATTTAAGGATATTTCTATGCATGCAGCCTTCTTATATTCTAAAAAAACAAAAATCAAAATATTACGAAATATTTACGAAAATTACCTATACAAGAAATAAAGTAGTGAGAAGAGATATAGATTATCACACAACTTTAGGTATATCAACTTAATATGGTGACTCCAAAAAATGTTTATCCTTATTTTGACTTTTTTAATGTTATACAGCAAATAATAGCAAATAATAGCAAGTAGTCCATGCGTAATGTTAGTGATTCTGTGTATGGACGACCTTGAAAGTTTTCGCCTAAGGTGATAAAGGAGGTACTTTTAATTGCTTTGCCTTTTGTCTCCTCGTTAAAGGGGTAGCCACGAGCAGCCACTAACTTTGAGCTCTTGTTTATGTGACTTCTAGTCTCGTTTTTTCATTTTTCCTTCCTTATCGCTAATTTTTTTTGAAGCTCACCATATTAAGTTAACTCAATTTTTTTTTTTAAAGTCCTATTCAATGAATTTGCAGTTTCTCAGTCGATTTAAAGAAGTGTTAAAATAAAATTTTAAAAACTAAATAATATTCAACTAAATAGATTTTATCTTCCCGATCCATATGAACACTCCTGTATATAAACAAAACTATCTCGTCTTTCAGAATATAGACAAACATATCCGAAAATGAAAATGAAAAAAACAATAACAGTTTTTAACGGGGAAAAAATGTAATCAGTACAAATCATTGAATTTGTTTTTATACACAGTGAAAATAAAAAGTTGGCAATAATATTTGGAAAGGAAGATGTTAATTATAGTGTATTTTATTGCTGTATAAGTGTATAGAGTTTAATTTCGTAACTTGTAGCTCGCTATATAATGTATTGGGTAACAAACAACTTTTATGTTTCTTGTATCTTTAAAAAAAATTTAATTTATTATTTGTGTATATCCCGTAGTGTCTATGCGAGACATTTGTCACCAATTTTTTTGAAAATATATTATTTCTAAAAAACAAACCTTTACATGTCCTAAAGTCGGTTCGCTCCCAAGAAAAACCGCACGTACATAGAATCACGTGCATATTGAATGACCTAGGCAAGTGGATAAAGTAGAACAGTATATTAAGAACGATGTGATGTATATAGTATTCACGCAATAATTAATAATCACAAATAAACCAATATTAATAATTTTTATCAGAACAAAGAACAGAGAAATAAGAAATCAAGTGAATCAACTCTCAAAGGTAAATAGGTTCTATACATAATAATTAATTTTAATACTAACACAGTCAGCATGTACGAACCTGTAAACACTTCTGTTCCCCTACTGCTAACATTTCAAAGCGCGTCGTCCAATACGCAGCCGACTTAGAATAGATCACGCGTGGTCTTTGTTCACATGCGGTTTTTCTTGGGACCGCACAGACTATATATAGTCTGGTAGCAATCAACAGAATCCAATCTGCAACTCTCTGCAGATTGTCTCGTGTGTATTGCAATAAAAACCAATTTTACTATCGTCCCACCATGTAGATTGGACCCTGTAAGTTGCTACGTAAGCGACGTACTTTACTTTTGAAGTTTATCAACTGAAATAAAAATGCTTTCAGTCACATTCATTTTTGTGCTTTAATTTTAAATTTACAATACACCGTTTTATCGGCATTTTGTATAGTAGATTAAGATTTTCATTAAGACAAAGTAAAATTATTATTATAGATATAAATATATCATTGTATACCTCGAATTATTGTAAATGCAATAAAATTTACCTATTTTATCGTTATTTTATTCCCATTCATTGGATTCGTAAGTAATATCATAAGGGCATCTAATTTTTCCGAAAAACATCGAAAAGACACGTTGCTAAGTAATATTTTAACAAGAAGCATGAGTGCTGGTAGCAACAAAAATCCGAGTCGATTACGAGGATTTTTGCACCTTCAGGAATGCATTTTGTTTAAAAAATATTACTTTCCATTGTGTTTTTTCGTTTTTCTTCACAGGAAAAATTAGATGCCCGAATGGTGTTTGACAAGACTATTTCATGAGTAACAGATTATTCTGCATACACATAGCTTACAAAACATACCATCTATTATACATGCATACATAATAAATATGTAGGTATTTGAAAACTGAAAAACAGATAATTTATTTAATCACAAAAAACTACAAACTTAATTATTTATGGTACAATTAAAATATAAATTGTAATTCTGGTACACAGTAGGAGTACTGTTTGAAATCTTGGTTAACTCATTGATTACCTACGTTGGGTGAAGGTAAATCATTAATGTTGTTGATGGGTCCAGCTGTAGAGTGAGAAACTCGAGGAGTGGCTGCAGGATCTTCTATTTTCTGTTTTTTAGCTGGAGGTTCTGAGGTGTCACTTCTAAGGGTGTTTATGATGTTGGAATTCTCATTATCCATTTGCAGATAAGGCAGTTCAAAAGTTCGTTTTTTCCCCCTGTAGTGTTTTTGTACCATCCACTTGATTGTTCATTGTTCCATGATGGGTTTACTGTTAAGAATAATCAGTTGTTATTCTATATGAACGTTTAACCATTAGAATTTTAGAAAAACGGACTGGACAATAGGTAGAATTCTTCGTGTTGGGGACCAGCCATTTACCATCGGCCATTTTTTTTCTCCACCCTGGGCCGTTTTATTGAAGAGATGATTATATTCTACTCTTCCTAAAAAGTAGGATTTTTGAAAATCAGTTATTTTAAAAAATATGTAACTATGTTATCCACCTGTTTTAATCCTAGGATTATCTACTTCCTCTTTAAAATAATGAACTGAGCAATTGACTGCTTCTCCACCTCTCCAGGCAAGTTCTACTGAAGCGATATGGTAAAGTTTTCAATGGAGTCCCGCCGGAGTGTCTTCGTCCCATAATAAAACCATTGTGTAGTATTCTCCCAATTTTAATGAAGCAGAGCTCGATTCACTTTTATTGGCGCACATCTGCAAATTCCTTCGTTTCGCATTACGAGCTTCCCTACTAGACTTGAAGATAATATGTATAGCCTCCATGATAATATATTTCAATGTCATTGGCAATAGAGGAGTTCAGTCTAAGGTCAGTGTGACCAACAAAAAGTGGTTTTTATGACAAGAATGACAGTTAATGTCTACCATTCAAAACATAAGATATTTGTAGGTTTTTAATGATTATGAACATCTATATTGCTTCATTAAAACAATAAATACACACCCGAAGCGTAAATGTTAAAATTTAAAATGACGTTTTAGCTGAATTCTCAACGCATCGGTGGCCAGTAATTCTAGAAACTTTCGGCAAATCACCAATTCACTTCTGTCATTATGTCACTAGTTATGTCAGATGTCAGTGGAAAAAGCAATCAGAAAAATAAAGAGATACAACTAACTAGAACTACTACAAAAGTATGGAAAATAAACATAAACGATTAAACGAATATCAACAAAAACAAATAACACTGACATCTGACTTAACTAGTGACAAAAGTTCCTAGAATTATTGGCCACCGATGCGTTGAGAATTCACCTAAGATGTCTTTTTAAATTTAAAATTTACGCTTCGGGGGTGTATTCATTGTTTTAATAAAGCAATATAGATGTTCGTTATGATAAAAAACCTGCAAAAATCTTATGTTTTGAATGGTAGACATTAACTGTCATTCTTGTCATACAAACCACTTTTTGTTGGCCACACTGACCTTAAACTGAACTCCTCTATTTACGAACGGTTTTATGGAATTGTACTGTATGTGCATTCTCAATAGAGGAGTTCAGTTTAAGGTCAGTGTGGCCAACAAAAAGTGGTTTTTATGTCAAGAATCACAGTTAATGTCTATCATTCAAAACATAAGGTTTTTGTAGGTTTTTTTAACATTGCGAACATCTACATTGCTTTATTAAAACAATAATAATACCCCCCGAAGCGTAAATCTTAAAATTTAAAATGACTGAATACTAGTTATGTCAGATGTCAGTGGAAAAAGAAATCAGAAGAATAAAGAGACACAACTAACTAGAACTACTCCAAGGCTACGTTCATAAGCTTACTCAGAGTAAGGATAGTTTACTCCGAAGCGTTCATAAATTTACTCTACCAGTATAGAGTATGCTTTTATAAACGTTCAGAAACCTACCCGGAGTAAACTCTGCATACTCCGCTTTTTAATGGAGTATTATATACTCTGACAGTTATGACAGTTTGGCTTATACAGTGTAGTTCAGTTCAGATTACTGCCAGGTTATTTTTATTGATAAATTGATATTATTTGATTATTAATATTCAACTCATCCATGGTTAATTAATTTCTATTTTCGAAATGAACAATATAACCCCAAATTCGTACACAACACAATGACATTTGATTTGCCTTCGGCCGGTGAAGCCTCTGAACGGTTACTCCGAGTAACCATCAAACATACTTTTCTAATCACGTGATCATACTCTTCTCTACTCACTGGAGTAAGTTTATGAACGCAGCCCAAAAGTCTAATGGAAAATATACATAAACGATTAAACGAATATCAACAAAAACAAATAAAACTGACATCTGACATCATAACTAGTGACAGAATGACAGAAATGAAATGGTGACTTGCTAAAAGTTCCTAGAATTATTGGTAACCGATGCGTCGAGTATTCGGCAAAAACGTAATTTTACATTTTAACATTTACGCTTCGGGGGTGTATTAATTGTTTTAATGAACTAATGTAGATGTTCGCAATAATGAAAAACCTACAAAAGTCTTATGTTTTGAATGGTAGACATTAACTGTCATTCTTGTCATAAAAACCACTTTTAGTTGGCCACACTGACCTTAAACTGAACTCCTCTATTAAGCCGACCGACAGATAATGGTCACTCTACGGTATCCTTTTTTGCTCACGTATCTGTTATCTTCCCATTTTTACCAAGTTAATTAAATTCAATTAATTTTCTTTTTCATTTTGTATAAACAGTATCAAATAAATTTGTCGTTATAGTAAGACTTCTAAACAAATTTTATGATGGGGATACCAAAAAGAAAAAAAACTTTGGTGTGATTCGAACCAACACACCTACATCTGCTATGTATCTCTTTTTTTCCCTCATGTAACGAAATGTGCCTAAACGTGACGATTCTTTAAAATTCCATTCTCAATTCTCGTCCACAATTATCCAATCATCATCCTAAGAGATTTTACTTAAAAAAAGCAGCGGTTAACATTAAAAATCAAAGCATTAAATGTGAAGACGTTTGATTAATGGAAATTACAGGTTGAGCAGTAATGCTAGTTTTAAGGTCCATTTATAAACTTGCAGTTGCCGTCCCCGCTCCCGTTGCTGTTTGACGTTGCAGTTGAAGTTGATATGGTCAATTTATAAACCTGACGTTTGATTTTCGCTGCCGTTGTATTGTGTGACAAAGCCCAAATCATCAAATCAACAAAAATATAAATCTTAATCAACGTGATTCAGCTACTCAGCTTTCAATAACATATTTAAGGTTATGTTAAACCCACTAAACCCGATTCTTGTAAAACGACCAGGCTTTTGATTGGTTAATATGCGAAAGGCACGAACAGCGAACTGCGAAACTTAAAACTTCGTTATGTCTGAACAACAGGGAAAGTCGCGCTCAACGGCGAACGGTAACAGCAACGGAGAATATAAATGAGCAAATGTGAAAGTAGCTTTTTAACTTTCAATAGGAACGGCAACTGCGAGCGGAAACGGCAACTGTAAGTTTATAAATCGGCCTTTAATCACCGTAGTCTAAAATTGATTCACGCAAAGTTTTAAGTCCAACCAATAGAAAGAGAAAAAATATGAATTTGGGAATGCTCTTTCTAACGTTGACTTACATTTAAAAATAGCGCAAGTAAAGGTGGATTTCCACAGATCCGTCATCCGACAATACGATCATCCGAAAGTTTTGTGATTGGTGGAAAAATTCAAAATTGACGCCAAATATTTTTCCGAAAGTTTTTACTTACGTCCGTCATCGGAAAAAGATGAAAAATGTACAACTTTGATCCGTCATCGGATCTGATTTAACCTAACTTTTTCATGATTTCCTTTTTTTTGGATACTATTTCAGAATGAGTAATAATAATTATAATGAGACGATTAAAAGCAACGAACAGTTTGCTGTTAATTGCAATCGTGTTGAGAAATAGGAGGAAGAAAAGAAATCCACCAAGATTTTAGATAAGAGATTTTTACAAAAAAAGAAAATCTCAAGGAGCACTTTATAATATGGTCGAAGAAATTCGATTATGTGATCATAAAAAATATGTAAACTATTTAAGAATGACCTGTAACACATTCAACAATTTACTAAGTATAGTAATGGTATAGTCGGTCCATCACTTACAAAAATGCATCAAGTTACCAAACTTAAAAGTAATATGTCACATGTCACTATTTTTGTTACTAAAACGTACGATTGTTTCCAAGCAATGGAAATTTTGGCATTTTCATCCATCCGATACGACGTGATACGACTAACAATCGGATGACGGATCTATGGAAATGAACCTTAAGCATCAGAAATGCTGAAAATTATATTTTCATTATACCTTACTGAAAACCCTATCTTAACATGTCTATCAAGAGTACCGAAAATGACCTTTTCCCGTGCGGGCTAACATGCGTTGCTAAGGGAACAGAACACAGTTCGCTTAGAAACACACTAAACCACAATTGTATTATGACAGCCGATGTCAGTGTTTTGAATTATAGTCTAGTATAGTAAATACTTACTAGTTTTTGTATTAAGAAAGATATATTGAAAAGTATCGTTCATTACACATCCGTAAATGCTTTTCCCGTGCTTGCACGACTTCCCGAGTTCGGCTATGCCTCACTCAGGAACCCGTCGCGCGCACACGGGAAAAAAGTATCTCGAATTATAGTATAGTATAGTAAATACTTACTAGTTTTTGTATCAAGAAAAGCCTATTTTCTGGACTCGTATTGAAATATACTATTTTACCCATACGCTTGCCTACTTTATCCATATCATCTCTATGGTAATAATTATGTGCCAAGTTTCCTGTGATGCCATATGTGCCATTTAAAAAGAAAACGTGACTGTACAGAGTATAGTGCGTAAAGTTCTTTCTAAGGTCAGTGTATAGAGTATGGAGGGTAGAAGGAAGGAGAACCATCTGAATGTATTAAAAACTATCCATCGAAAAGGGAGCAAATTGAGGTGGCGCCATTGTAGCAAGTGCAAAGATTTTAAAAACAGCGCCATGAATTATTAGAGTAAGATACAAAATTAAAAAAGGAAAGAAATACTTCCGGTTTATTACAGCGCGAATTTTTAAATTATTACATCATACACAAACATACATATATGAAATATAATTCTAAATTCACATTCACATGCTAAATTCACATCATTTCCATTAGAGACTCGAGCGCCATTTCGGTGAATCCTCGAGTTATAATTTACTGTTTACAGGTGGACACTTTTTCAACTTGTCCCCCATACAAGATGGTTCTCCTTCCTTCTACCCTCCATAAATATAACGATGAACAAGTTATAGAAACGTCTACATTCGATAAATCTTTGGAAAAATGCACTCTACTATTTTTAAAGAAAATTAATTGTTGATTGAACGTGAAGAGAACGCTTCATTTGGCGCATCCCAAAACATTGGTCGATGCATTAACTGCTGTGACAAGCTGGGAATGAAGAAGACCAGGGGCTCGAGTCTTGAATCTCGATTGCGACATCTCGAACTCGACATTTGTCATCGGCAATGCCGATCACTGTTGTCAAAACCTATTCTTCAATACGAATCGAGATTTAAAACGCATGCGGCATTATTTGTCGAATGTATAGGTGACAACGCTGTAATATTGTGACACGAAACAGATAAACAGAATAAAAGAGAAATTTGTGTAAAAGTCAAATGTCCACTGTCGAAATTAAAATATCTTCCTACTTGTTTTGTGATCGAGTTTATATTTACCACGTTTTGTTAAAATGAAAATAAAGGAAAAAAATGTATTGCAGTCAGGAGCAGAAGCAACGATTAACAGAAATGGTCACAGGAGACCGGAACTTGTTAAGTGGCAAGTTTAGTAATACCTTTACAGCAAAAATTCGATTCCCGATCCCAGACGCAAGAGTCTGTTCTTGTATATATGTCGTAACCATCGCAATTAACTCCTGTGTGTCTACTTTCGTTAATCTAAAGTTTTTTTAAATGCATCATCACCAATTTGAAATGCATCTCTATAATCCATGACTTGCCTGGGTACATTATCTCCCATGTTTTCAATAGCTACCAATAATGCGAAATTAGGATTCATGTTACTAACTGATATTAATTTGACAAAAATGTCAGCAAATTTTATTTACTTAGATTTCAATACAAAACAGATATAAATTAAAATAACAGTAACAGTTAAAATAATTATGATATTAAAATTATAAATAACGAACTATTATTATAGTAGAACTGATTTGAAACGATATAACCTTAACGGAAAAAATATGACAAACAAAATGATCTCTCGAACTCGACATTCGAAGTCGAAGCATTTTAGACACTCGATGTAGTCTCGAACGAGAAATGTCGAATTCATCTCGAGTTCGACTTTCAAGATTAGACAACATACGACGACGTCGACATTTGTCGAAAATGGACTACGAAATTCCGATTTCGAGATTCCAGAATCGAGTCCTAGGACAACGGCGTTGCATCCACAGTCAGATGGAATAGTCGAGAGAATGAACAGGACTATTGGAAAATACCTGTCCAAAGTAGTCTCCAGCCACCAGAGAGATTGGGACCAATATATTTCCCTATTTGCATTGGCTTATCGATCCGCCATCAATGAGTCCACAGGTCAAACACCTGCGAAAATCCTATTTGGACGCGAAATGAGGCTTCCCTGAGACCTGGAATTCGGTTGTCGACCTGAAGAAGATTACGTGATCCAGTTGAGAAAAAGGATGGACGATGTGCACGAATTGTTCCGAACGAATCTTCAAGTTGCCAGCGACAGAATGAAAAAACGGTACGACACGCAGGCTACAAAAGGCAGTTTCAAAGAAGGGGACAAAGTATGGTTACACAACCCGAATAGGAGAAAATGTTTTTCACCAAAACTACAAAAATCTTGGGAGGGTCCGTACTTGATCAAGAAGAGGATCAATGACGTCATCTATGGCATAAGCAAGATCCCCAATGGAAAACCGAAAGTAGTCCACCAAAACCGAATAGCGCCATTCGAAGGAGTCCGTAACATAGAGGAAGGAGTGAACCATGTCCAGAAGGATTCTGACCCTGCCTTCGCAGAATTTATGGGCGCATATGGAGGTAACCGTAAGGCTAGATTTGGAGTCGCTACAGAGCGACGACAAGACTTGTTCACGCTCCCGGAAGACTATTCACTGGCACACAACATCCCAGCCAGGATCAAGAACGCACGAGGTTTGGGAACCGTCTTTCGAAAGAAGTTTGGGAAACTAGAAAAACTTGAACAGATTCCAACCCCTGGCAAGACACTGAGACTGAAACACAATTCACGGTATAGTAAAATTAATACCTATTTAGAGGTACCAGCCGTTTTAGTAACTTAACGTATGCGGCTTCTTGAACCATCTGAACCCGCATGAAAAAAATTAGGTTATGACCTTTGTCATGTCAAATGCTTGACATATTTCTTATTGCATTGGCGTAGTGACTTGAAATTTCATATTATCAGTGGCGGTTTGTAATAATACAAATTAATTTTATGAAATTCATAAAATTCTAAAGATGTTGACATAATAAAAGAATATAAAAGAAGCGCACTAATTTTAAAAACATTGTTTTATTAACTAGATACATAGTTTTTTTAAAAAAATATGGCAATTCAGAGTTCGATTAAGTACAAATTCTAGATTTTAAAAAAATGACAACGTGATCTTCAAGGCAAAGTTTAATTAGTTTCTAAATCAGAATAACTTTCGGAAAGTGATAGTTCATCATCGGATTCATTGGATACAGAGATCACCATAGGTTCGATGTTTAGTAGGTCCAGTTTGTTTTCTACTTCCCATGCTTCAGAAATTATTTTCTCTGTATGATTTATGTAATTCTGCCAGTGTTGCTCCGGTTCATTTTTTACAACGTCATTCCATACTTTTAAGACTTCAGTAGGTGACCTTCCAGTTTTCGTAATAGCTTGGTCATAATGCCTTTTAGTTTCTGACCATACCATTTCGATGGCATTAAAATGGCAATGATAGGGTGGTAGCCTGAGAACACAATGACCATGCTCGGCAGCGTATTTGTCTAAATGATAATTTTTTTCTGGCAAAACTTGCTTTTCAATTATATTCCAAACAGCATCCTTTAAAATGTGATCTGGAAAAGGAATATTCTTTTTTTTGAGCCATTCTAACATGCGTGTTTTACTCCAACTTTCTCTTGGGATTTCTTCATCCAGGCGACTGTGATACGTTGCGTTATCCATTATAATTAACGATGGTTCTTCCAAGTTTACAATTAGTTGCTGTTTAAACCAATTTTCAAAATTTTCGGTGTTCATGTTATCATGGTAATCGCCTGTTTTTTTATTGCATTTAAAAATAAGCGATGCATTTGCCACAAAACCTTTTTTATTACCGGCATGAACAATTACATATCGTGTCCCACTTCCAGTTATTTTTAAATCACTGTGTTTAGTACCATCTTGCCACATATTCTTCTGTCCCCGCTTTTACTAAAAACCCATGTCTCATCCAGAAAAACAGGTGTAAAGAGCTTTTCGCTTTTAGCAGCATGGTATTTGTTCAAAAATAATATTCTTTTTAATCTGACTGCAGGCATTTCCAATAAATGTTTTCTTCCATCCTGTTTTTTGAAATGAAAACCCATTTTTTCAATTCCCAAATATAACGAACCTTTGGAAATCTTAGTTTCTGGAGACTCTTCGATAAATTGCCGTAAAATAGTTTCTAGTGTGATTTTATCCTTTCGCGCATACATTTTATAAATTACTTCCCTCAAATAATGCAGGGTATTTTTTGTAATTCGGGTTTTGCTTCGGGAAACGCTTGCAGACATATTTCTTCTAAATTCGAAATCTGTAGCTCTGTTTGGTTTTTCAAGATTATATAATGTGCTTTCTGGAACTTTTAGTGCTTCGGACGCTTTTTGAATTGCCTTAAATCGAGATCCTAAATCGTTTTGAAAATAGTTTACTACATTAAGCATAAGTTTTTTGGATTCATCGGAATATCGCACTTTTATATCTTATTTTGCGTTATGACATTAACATGAAATCAAAATTTGACGTAACTTCAAAAACGTGACATCTAATAAATTAGTTACGACGTTCATTTTTGTTGGTAATTTTTTGTTTCAACCGATTTATTAATAATAAAGAAGGATGGTCTTATTCTAAATGGGTATAAAATTCACTATACCTTGATAAGAAACAAACAAAGACAAAGCAATTTGTTAAAAAATAGTAACCGTAATGAAATTAATAAAAATTTTGTTTCCCTCTGTATGTAAGTAGGTAGGTAGGTACAAAAATTACGACATCATGAATAATCTGTCTACACCATAGGTAATTCAATTAATTTTAAAATATATTAGGTGTAAGTGTTAAAATTATTTATTTTGTATATATAATCATTTAATAGAAGGTGTAATGTAAAAATTTACAGAATTTTTAAGAATATTTTATAATTATTAGTATCCATAATGAACCAAATGAATTATATAACATTACATGAAAAATATAAACTTACCGAACATATTAACTTATTTTCCAGTGTAGTGAAAACTGTGAAACCACACTATTAACGCACAATTCTTAGGAAATTCTACTTTTATTACACATTTAAATAAATGTTTTTCAATGTTTCAAATTGTTCCGACATGTTCATGGAATAAAGGAGTTAGCTTTAGCTTGTCTAATATGGTTTTTGTTAAGAAGCTGACAATTAAAATAACCAGGTACGACGTAAAAAAATACTGTAACAGGTGGACAATTATTTATCGTCCGGGTGTTGGGGTATAGGAAATTATTCCATAACTATAAACGATTTTATTCACTAACAAAAACTTAGAAATACAGAATGGTTAAAAAGGTAAAAAATAACGGCGGTTGACAATAACGCGGGAATCAGAAAAGCCGGTAAATGAAAAAAAGGGTTTCAACGTGTTCTCTCTTTCGAACTAATTATCACACTACTGCAACGAGCGGTCAAAGGTAAGTATCCCACAAAGCGCAGTTGTCACGTTTGTTGGATGAGAAGGGGATCTTGTTACAATACTTAATTAAATAGATGAGGCTTTTACTTGAAGAAGATCCATACTGACAAGATGAAATAAAAAACAATTTAATTTGGTTAAATCTTCATTATTATTTTTGAACCTACGTTCAAAACTACAAACATAGGCTCAAAAATAATAATGAAGATTTAAACAAATTAAATTGTTTTATTTCATCTTGAAAATACTTAAATATTGAAATAATTTCACAAATTTTAAAAAATAGTCACAAAAAAGTATTTATCAGACTATTTCACTAGAGTAAATTGATAACTAACAAAATCTGAAGGTTTTGAACTGGCAATTTTTTGCCTTGTCGCGGTGTATAAAATTCTATCACTCTGTGATAGAATTCAATATAAAATCTTTGTTAGTGGTTTCTAAGGAAACTAAGTTGTTTATTTATTTATTTAACTGTCTAAAAATTATTAAAACTGTTTCAAAAATTTAAATAAGTATTATTAACATGAATAATACAAGATTTGGAAATAATTCAATAAATGAAATAGAGAGTACAATTAAGCAAAGTATACCGCGAAATACAATGAAGACAAAAAAGTCTGCGTGGGAACAGTTTAGAATCAATAAATAAAACGTTTAAACATATGATTTTTTAGTTTTTCTCTCGTGAAATAGTCATGTCGAATACCACTCAATTAAAAATTTTGTAAGGTAAAATTTT
The DNA here is from genome assembly GCA_947563755.1 of Lochmaea crataegi. NCBI lineage: Eukaryota > Metazoa > Arthropoda > Insecta > Coleoptera > Chrysomelidae > Lochmaea > Lochmaea crataegi. Next base: position 106,728,645 of record OX387422.1, read on the forward strand.
TCTCTTGTCGTATTCAAGTTTGTTGCTTTTAGGTAATTTTGCTCATGACATTTAAGTCAAAACCACTCGCCTGACGGCTCGTGGTTTTGTTAAAAATGTCATTCGCAAAATTGCCAAGCAACAAACTTTCATGACAATCGGAAAATTTTGCCGACAAAATTTTCACTCTCGTGGTATTATATATGAAAATTCCACACCTGTAATTTTTAACCAATCAAAACGTGTTTTTTTGACAGATCACCATGGCAACGGATGAATTTTAGTGGAATTTTTTTCCTCGTGGGTACCCAACAGCGAATTATACTGGAAATTTTTTGACCTTTATAATGACAGAATGTTTGTTTGACAGTCTGGTTTTTATTTGCAAAAAAGCAATTTTCCACCACTTGTAGTTACTCAAAACTTATGTAAAATTACAGAATATACTGTGTTGTGTCTTGAGATGGTATTTTCGTGCAACTACAACGAGTAGAAATCAACAATTTAAAGGTCTAAATTGCTGCCAAAACTGTGACGCGCCATAAATCTGTTCATGCAGCGTTCCGAAAAACCTTTAAAATCATGATTTTCTACCACTTGTAGTAAGATCAAGTAACTATAAAATGAAAAAATATAATATTTTAGGTCCCAAAAAGGCACTTTTGAGATACTAAAATCCGTACACTTGACTTCGATTTCCTAGTATTCGCGGGTGTCAACTGCTTAATTTCCTGTCAATAATTGACGTTGGAAATTGAAAAATAAATAATTATGTCAAACACAATTTGGTGGGGAATTTTCTTACCGAATACCACACGAGGTCAAGTTAAATTCAGAAATTTTTTGACCTCTAGTGGTATTACTAGTGAAATTTTTTTATATAATATAAAATTAGGTATTATATAATAGGTAATAGAAACATACACATATTGCAAAAGTGTGGTATGGCCCATATGGGTAGGTTAGGTACGTTTTCCCGATTACAGCGTGGCTGAGAATGTGAATAGAATTAATCGAAATACATTTTAATAAAAAATCTTCTATAATAATGCATTACCAATTATATAGGTAAATTGTTTGTCAAATAAAATTATCGGATAAATTATAATATAATAAGATATATTAAGTAGGTATATTGATTTTAATTTAGTCAATATTTTATGTTCTAATATTCCCCTGCCAAAAACTCCTCTCAGGTCGTTGTACCTGTTATTTTAATAAAATTGTCCAGAAAATTAAAATTGTAGCAAGAGGAAGAAATTATCGAGGGAAGTAACTTTCTATTTATTGAAATTAGGAAAAAGTTTACAATTATCTAAATCCGGAATACAAATTTAAATTACAATAGTGTGGAATTATACATTGACAGAAATTTGATAATATTTTGGACATTTAAGAAAAAAATTTAAATCTAAAATAAAACAATTAGAGTGGGAATAATATAATATAATAATAATAACAATTACAAAACAATATTAATTCTTCATACTGAATGTGAATAGATAGTTTCCATACCAAGATCATGCTAGGGTAGTGATTCCGAGGTGGGGGTAACGGCGAGTTTCAGCTGGGTTTGATTGGTAGGCATCCCCTTGGGGATGAGTCCAGCATTGTTTGGGTCCTGAACCCATTCGAACATGAGTTTCCCATCTCGACCCGAAAAAAAAAGAAAAAAAATACCAAGATCATGTAACGTAATTTTCATTGTACTAATATAATTCAATTTAAGAAAAAAATCATTTGAATTTTATAAATCAATCAAAAATATTTCAAATTTTATATTTTATATTGTTTTTTAAGTTTATATATATCTACCAATGTTAAAATTTATTACTTTTTCACAATATTCTACCAATAATCTTACCTAGAAGTTCCTTGAAAATGAATACTATGATATTCGAAAGCTCAGAAATAAATTCTTAAAAAAGTACACTCTGGTATTATTGCCACATCCCCACAAACATTCCTTTTATAATAATATATACAGTGCTATTCAAAAGTCCCCTCCCCCCCTCGTATCTTTTGAACGGCTACACTTACATTAATAAAATTTGGAGGGTGAAAATAAAGTGTTGTAAACTTATCTACGAATGGTAACAGGTGACGTAATAGTAATAGATGACGTCACAGTGCCACTCTGGCCAATAATTTTAAATAGGACCTTATGGCAAGTGATATCTCGTTTGAAAGGCATTGACATTGGCTACATAGCCATATTAATTTTGTTTGGGTTTAAACTAATTTTGACGGATAAATTAATTGAATACCAAAATTATTGACATTATTTTTTTAAATTTAATTAATCAAATATCAACAATGGATTCTTATAGCAAGTGTCCAGCTGACCATTTAAAAATGCAGTAGGCACATCTACTTGTTTTAATTTCCATCCTTTTTGTACTGCTATGGACATAAGAATTCGTATTGTTGAAAGCCTGCTGACTGGTGCATAACTAAACTCACCGCCTATTTCATATGGTTCCTGGTAATCGGGCCTCTTTAGTGCCATCTTCTTTTAATTTAAAAACCCAACGGGTGTCGATTGCAATCTGATTATTTGGTATTTGAGCTGGAGTCCAAGTATTCATCTTTTGATATGAATTTAATTATTTTGGATTGCTTCATTCCATTCTGGACACTTTTTGGCTTCATTATAGGTCTTCGGCTCTTCATATGATTCAGACAATAAACAATAAGCTTCATAAATTTCATATTCATCTAGATGTTTTGGTCTTTTAATTTTTCTTCCACTTCTAGTTTGAATTTCATTTTCCATTACTTCGTCGTTGTTATTTTCAATTTCTTCTTCGCTCTCTTTATAACTTTCCTCACTGTTTTCTTCTCTTGGGTCTTCTGCATCATGACATTCCTCTTCATCTGTTTCTTCTTCGTTTGATTCATATGGTTGAATTTTTGATTCAACTTTTTCTTCATTTGTATTTTCATGATTTTGTTTGTATTCTAAAATACTTTCGTCAAAACGTACGTCCCTGGACTTGATAACTTTATCTTTTGAAGGTAACCAGAGTCTATAGCCACCTCCATAGTATCCCACCATCATAGCTTTTTTCGCCTTTGGTTCAAGTTTATTTTCCCTTGGTAGTTGAACATACCATGCTCGACAACCAAAAACTTCTAGTTTACTAATATCATTACGGCCATGCCATTTTAGTGATGGGGTTTCTCCTTTACCGAGGACTGAGATATGTGTTCTATTTAACTCGTATACTGATGATATTTAATGCTTCTCCCTACAGTGTTTTGGGTACACCTGCGTCGATAATCTCAGTCCTGACCATATTCAAAAGGGTTCGGTTCATGCGTTCTGCTTTACCATTCATCTGCGGACTATAGGACATGTGAATTCACCACCATTATCCAAACGAAATCTTTTAATTTCAATACCAAATTGTCTCTCAGTTTCATAAATATAATCAAATAGATTTTGTTCAACCTCATTTTTGTTTTTCAAAATTTTTACGATAAGGAAATGTGAAAAATCATCCAAAAGATAACCTGATAATATTTTCCTCCAGTTATTGTACAAGGCGTTATTGGTCCGCATAGGTCACTGTGCACATACAAGTTCTCCTATATGTGTTGCACGTTTTTCATTTGGTCGGAACATTGGCCTTGTAGCTTTTCCTTCCATACAAGTAGGACAAATCTTTTTGGGAACGCCTAATCCAAGTTGCCTCAAAGCTTCTTTTCCAGCATGTCCTAATCTTTGATGCCGTGTTTCAGCGTCCACACTAACATGACAATTTTGATTCATCACATTGTCTATATACAATATATAGCCCGTTCAGTACAAAATCCGTTGCACGTCACATCTGTCATAACTGGACTATGTTGCCAAGCCGTTGAAATAGTATGAGAATCTAGTAAATATCGAATGAAGTTTATCAAATATTCTTCTTTTTATTTGGCTATAGGTTAGGTTTAGTTATTGAAGGTTATTGTGTGCAAACAAACTTCGACTTATTTCAATTACATATAAAACAATATAAAACTTTCATTTGTATGTTAACAGTAGGTACAGCACTAACTAAGAAATTCTTATTTTAAAAACTATGGAATTATTTCTAGCACTAAAAAGGTATGTATGGAATAGTTAACACTTTTATTTGTATGTTTATACCACAACGCTTAATTAGTTAGAAATTATTTAAGTATTTGAAATGTATATATATGAAATAGTATTAAGAAAAAAATATAAAGTGGTCAATTATTATTTGTTCTAAAATATTTTATCAAAATTAAATATAAATTATCTAATATAATTTTTAGGTTACAATAGCAATTACCTACAAGTTGGCTTCTAGAATGTTGTCACTACAATATGAAAGGCTGATGTAAGATTCTGATAACCTAGATCACTTTTTTAAGGTCATTTTGTTTTATATTTTGGTGAAATAAATCTTCATACTGATATATTTATCACAACAAAAGAAAATTGTGCAGCAAGCACCACCACAGCTCAGAAAAGAAGAGCGAATACATTTCAGTCTCTGATTGAAGGTACATACGAATTATTGACTACATTGTGTAAGTGAATTCTAGCATAATATATTCAACACTCAGTATAATAGTTTGTATAATAATTCCAAGGCTTAATTATTAATTGACTAGTAAACATCACCTTGAGTTATTACAACAAAGTAGACGTGCCGAGGGAGAATATACATAGATATTTGTTAGAATACATGTGGGTCCTTTTATATATAAAGAGTCAAACTCTGCCCTAATTGTGGCCAGTCGTTATGTTTTGGGACACTACTTGAATTATGTGTATGTAGATAATATGAGTAAACAATATAAATACATATTATTTTATTGGTGATTCATTTATCATTTTCCCATATATCCAAATTAATATTCACTATTTTCTTTTAGCTTGCCAACCTCTACTGCAACTGAGAGTGTTGCTAATAGAACGATTAATCAGATGAGCTACCTTTCAATTCAAAAACAACTATTAAATTAATTTTTTGTAGTTTTTGTAAAACCCTGTATTATACACATGCTTCCTGAATTAGTTATCTTACATATCATGGATGAAATAAATTAATAAATAATGCTACCACAACTCTTACGATTGTTTTATTAAAAATATACATTGTAAATATATAAATTAGTTACACAAGACAGATTATAACAATACTAGTTTGTTAATTTTTTTTTCAAACAATGTTGAACAAAAATTTTCAAATGGAATAAAATTTTTTTTTTAAATATATCAATTCTAACCCGCCCCTTCCAGAATGCATTGAAAGCGATGCATTCCGGGAAGAGCTTCCTCCACCCCCCATCTCATCTCCCGATTCTATCAGTTGGCCCTCCCTTATTTTGAATCTCCTCCAGTTGATCTTCTTGACTTGTTTTTTTCTGTCAGCGATACTTGTTAGCTTCCTAGGTATCTACAAAATTTCTGTTAGTACATCACCATGCATAGTAAAAAACATAAACATACATCAACTACATAATATTTGTTTCTTGCTTGCATGAACTTCGTTTTCAATAACTGCTGGTTCAATGTTACCATCAAAAATTATTTGTTTTACATAACCACTTTCAAATGAATTCCTATCTCTTCATTTTCGAACTGCCCTACTATCATAGAAAATTTGATTAGGTGATTTGTTGCCATGATCTAAAAGATTGATTGTGTTATAAACTATAAAAATATTTTAAAATTAGGAAAGATTTTTAAATGATTGTGAATATATCTTGTTCATACCTTTTTAAACATTATGGTAGCATCTAAAATTAAATCAATATTCATCTCATTCTACATATGATTCATCATCAGTTGATTCAACATCAGTGGTATCACTATCATCACCAGTATCAATAATGATTGGAGCAATTTCCAATCTTTCTAATATCCTTTCTCTGTTGCACCAACTGTTAATTTCTTTTTCGCTATGTTGTATAGACTTTTTCCACACATCTTGATTAATACTGTGTAGGGCTTCTGACCACATATTTAAACAGGACGTTTCACTTTTGCCATCTCTACCAATATGTCTGTTGTAATATTGCTTGGCAATACCCCATATTAACTCAATCGGATTGAAAATGCAATGGTAGGGAGGAAGACGTAATACTTTGTGACCATACTGTTCTGCCAAATCATCCACAATGTATTTTGTTGGGGGTTTGTTTCTGAAAAAAAAACATTGAATAAGTAGTATTTTTTACAAAACAAACTTTGTTCCTTACTGTATGACTTTCTTGTCAAATATATTCATTTATTCATTCATTCATTCTTCGTTGAATGGTCACTGTTTTTGAAAAATATTTTTCAAAACTTAGTTTGTAAAGCGTAGAATAATATAATTTATTCTTTGATATCTGTTGGCAACACGCTTTACTAAATACAACAATTTTACAGGAAACTGTAATAATTCTTTATATTCATTTATCTTTATAAAAATGTAACATTAAAATTAAAACAATTTTCATTGACTGAACTACTCATCCCTATTAGGTACAATTCAGTATTAATAATATAATATCAAGTATTAATATTTTTAAATGTATTTAACCAATTGTGGTGCATTCCTACATAAAAATTGCTGTATCGCTGTTCAAAAACATTTTGTACTTACAGGGCTACAATTTGAAGAAGCTCAGCTTTAAACATTTGTTCATTGAATTCTATATTGTGTGTCACTAACCAGTCTTGAATATCAGATTTTTTCCATGAAATGTTTGGGCATTTATCTAATAGCATACTATGATATGGTGCATTATCCATAATAATAATTGACGGTTCAGTTAGATTTAATAGTAATTGGTTTTTAAACCATTTCAAAAAATTTTCTTGATTCATTTCCCCATGATAGTCACTTGATTGAGTTTTAGATGAAAATATATTTTCTGCCCCATTAATAAACCCATCTTCATTCCCAGCATGATGTACAATATATCTATAATAAACATAATTTGACATACCAATTTTTTTACATACATTTTCATAACATACCTTTTACCATCCACTTTTGTAGTTTTGACACTCCTTTTATCTGAATCTTGCCATGAACGACCTACTGTACCATTTTGGAAAATCCATGTTTCATCAATAAAAACAAATTTATACAGAGCAGTTTCTTTTTCTTGTATGTATTTTCTTAAAAATTCAACCCTTTTCACTGCTATATGTGAAAGTTCCATAAGTCCTCTGCGTGGATCATCTTTTTTCCATTTAAAACCAATGTCTTTTAGTAAGCAGCTCAGAGACACTTTACATCCATTGAATGATTGTTTGTCTTTCAATTTTTCTAGTAATGTGCCTAAAGTTACATGTTGATCTGTAAATAAATTTTCAGGTATACTTATTGCTGAGCATTAAGAACAATAGGACAGAATAGATCTTTTAGGTCTCAGTGAATTTTACCCCAATATACATACATACATTGAGTATGAACAATAAAACACAATATAATGAAAAAAGTTAATTAGATATAACAAAGTGAATATAAAAATTATATTTATATCTTATACATTATTACACATATTAAAGTTATACTTACTTGATTCATACATGCTGTAAATGGTATCACGAATAGCGGAGGTATTAACTATTGCAGTATTATTAACAGTTTTATTTTTTATACGTTTTTTTAGAGGCGACTTTAAACGTTGATCACTCTTCACGGCTTGTGAAATATTACTCACAGTTGATATATTCAACTTAAGTGCTGCTGCTACACGCTAAAAAAAATATGTATATACAATATACATATATTAAGATAATAATTCAGTACGTTGTCTCTGCTAACTTACCTCTCTTACAGCATTCAAAGGTAGCAATGGACCATTGTTATCACGTTCTTGTTCAAAATTATTTATTAATGAAGCCACAAGTTCTTTGCAGCGGCTGGTTAATTGTTTCGGCATATTTGCTCTAATAACAACAGTTTTACAGTTTTTAATAACGCACAAATATAAAGAATGAAATGAGCGAAATAAAATACGTAGGAGGTAACCACAAAAATTGTAGAAACCAGCTGATAAATGTCAAAATTTTACCCGATAAAGCAATTTAAACGCGGCAACAGTGTCCACTATCGCCAACATATAAAATTTTATTAATGTTAAACTGAGACTGACGTTAGTTTGAGTTTAATATTTAATTAACCTACGAGCTGTATTTGATATCAAATTAATTAGGAAACCTTTCTTTAAACATATATTTTTATTTTTTAATACAATGCGACTGATAAATTTCAATAATTATTGAGTTTAGAGAGGCTTAACATAGTGATTGACAAAGGATTGACAGCAGCAATCGAATGACATGATATAAACGAACGTCTCTTTTTCGACACTTTGATGACGTGCAACGGATTTTGTACTGAACGGGCTATATACAGTCCACCTTTATCATGACATTTAAGGGAGAAATTGGGTCCACAAATTTTTCTGTTTTCTTTTGTTACTATTATCTTGTGTCCTTTTTCAGTTATTTTTTATGCTGAAATGAGGTTATGCTTCAAATTTGGAGCAATGAGGGCTTCGATGACAATACTCTGACCCTGGCACTTTGCATTCAATTTTCCCAACTTGTTTGACTTCAAAATTTCACCATTTGCTATGTGAATAGATATGTAATTGTCCAATGTCTTGACATTAGTCATATGGGGTTCCAGATTTTCTTTCACAAAGTGATTACTAGCTCCCGAGTCCAATACAAAGCTAATACGTCCAATATTTACATCTGAGTCACACAAATTAGCAGCATAAAGAACAACTTGTTGATCACCATCAGCTGTATTTGCTTGTTGTCTGTTTTGTCCTTGATTAGGTCTAAAACCACGACCCCGACGTCTAGAATAATTTCCTCTAGAATAGCCTCTGTTTTGATTTCCAGAGATTCCTCCTGAATTATTCGGAGATCCACTATTTACATCATTTCTTTTAGGACAATTTGCTTGGAAATGGAATTTACTACCACATGCAAAACATGCTTTTGTAAAAGCTTTAAAACTCACTTCATTATTGTCTCCATGTGCATTGGCTAGTCTAGATTCTAGCTTTAGCCCTTCATATAGCAGACTGGCCTTCACAAAATCCATTTTTACTTCACTAACTCTATTAAATTTGAATGGCAATGATAACAGTAAGTGGCACACACGATCACTCTCATCGATAGTTGATCCAAGGTCTTTAAGGTCACGTATTATTGAATCGAATTTCAAGAAATGGTCCTCCAAACTTTCATTGATTCCAGAGCGTAAACTGAACAATTTTCTCCATAAAGATAATTAAGTAAAACAACTTGTTCTAACAAATATATCTTTTAGAGCTTGTAATTGCTCTTTTGCAGTATCACAATCTTTAACAATGTCCAAATGCTTATCTGGTGGTGGCGGATCATTTTCAATAACATCATTACACTGTTCTTTAGTTAGCAAAGTCAAGATGCGAAATCTCCAGTTGTTGAAATTATTCGCTTCCAATATTGGCACAGAAAGACTACTCACAGCTGCCATTTTGTTGCTGCACCTTTTTCACTTTTTGCAAACTTTTCGCGATTACGCTAAGAAAAATTACCCACAGTTTACCCAAGGAACAGTTCTGGGCCCATAACCTGATTGATGTGGGTAATTAAAGGCTTATTATTAGTTTACAGATTAATTTATTAATCCAATTAACAATAAATATATGCAGACACAACTACAATCTGCTACTGACTGACAGTGACAAGCTACGACATACATGACATATATGATTTTCTAATTTTACTTAACATCAACCCCCTGTAACATGTCTATCGACCTGTTTCGATTTTATAGAATAAATCCTTTTAATTACCACTCATCGTCACATTAGCCACTTCCAATTATAGTTCTGTGATCTCAAATTCTCCCTCTCCGAACTCTAAGACAATTATTGACGTGTGCCAACGGTGTCTTCCATTTTTTCTACGCCACGAGGGACAGCCCTTTCTGCTATCGACCCTCTTCGAGGAAATACCTCCATTTTTTTATCGCTTTTATACCTTTCCTATCTAATGAATTTTGCTGTGGTAAGTTCAAAATCATAATTTATAATTAATAAGCTTCTTTAAAGTACTGTCTGTTCCAATACCGAAGAATCTTCAATGTTTAAACTATCCGCCGACTGTTCTGTATTTACAGCAGAACTAGTGGCCATTTATATAAGGCTTTAAAATGGATCTCTGAAAAATGTCCAAACTTCCAAGATTACATTATATTATCGGACTCCAAATATGTACTACTATGCCTACAAAATCACATCGAACATCTTTATTCTAATAAAATTATTGTAGAAATCATCAACATATTAGTTCAGTTACACAATTCAGAAAAATCTGCCACATCCATGTGGGTGAAGGGTCATTCGAATATTCCAGGAAACGAAACTGCCGATAAATTAGCAAGACAGTCAACATATTCGGGGACAAAACAGGACATATTGCCCAAATGGGATATAATTACAATAAGAAAAAAAGTCGTACTGGAAAACTGGAATATAGAGTGGTCTTCTTCCTGCAATAACAGCAATAATACCTATTGCAAAATATACCCTTCGCTTCCTAAACTTCATTTCTCTGAAGGAAGCCATCCCATCAGAAAAATCAACACAATGTTTTACAGATGTCTTACAGGCCATGCGGCCGTTAAAGTTAAACTCTTCGGAATGAAGATTTCAGATACAGAGTTATATGAATACGATGGAAGTCTGGATGACCTGAAACATTGTTTATTTGGATGTCATCGCAATAGTCATGCAACCCTATACCTCAGAAAAGGTGTCCCTTCCGCTAAACGTCCCCTCACTATTTTATTTAGCGTGTAGAAATATCGCAATCAAAACCATCTTGTGGGAATTCTCAAAGCGATTCAAGCGCCAATTTTGATTTTAACATTCAAATGTAAAAATGTAAATAGTATGTATGAGTTATTGAATCAATCTGCTATAAATAACGCTATACCTATTGTCTCTTCCTTTGTTATATTATTCCTCCTATCCGTTGCCTGTCCTGTTTGTATTTGTGTTTATATAAGTCGCTAAGACGGGCACCTTAACGTGAAGAGAGTATCCCCGATATTCCCGCTGCTATTTTTATTTTTATTTTTTTTTCGTCTCTTCTATATATTTTGTTACTACGGTATTAGATGTAATTTGATGGAGAATGGATGATTGAACGCACGAATTAACTTAGGGCTATAAATTTTTTTTAATTTTCGTGGTTAAGGCCAAAGGCCCAAGGCCAAAAAAACCAAAAAAAAAATTTTGTATGCATTCCTTATTTTTTTACAGAGATAGACGAAATTAAATTTAACACGTGGTCATAAACTGTTCTTTTATACTAATATGGTAGTTTTAAACCAAATATTCTTTCATAATTCACTGTTTTACTTTTGTGCAAACATTTGCAAGCTTTTTCTGTTGCAGAATAACTTTTTTAACCAAAAAATAACATTTTTATAACAGAACGAATCTACTAACATACAAAATATTCCGGTTTCATATAGTTCTTAAGCACGATATTTTTTCATATATCTATATGAATTTCTGTTATAATTAGTTTCTTTCAGATCATTAGTATATTTTTTAATTTAGCCGATAATTGCTTTTTTTGCTGTTTTAACATGGGACATATAATGTTGGAAGCTTTCAGTAAATTAAATCAATTTTTTACTTTCAAACAACTGCCTTCCTTTTTTTTAACCTGAAAAGCTAACCAACATAATGTGCCCATTACATTCAAGTTCCTATATATCCCTCATCCACCTGTACTTCTAGGTAAGCACAGCCCCTCGGCTAGGATATAAGCCCTAGGTGAGGAAAAAAGCCCCAGACCAGGATACAGCCCTAGACCAAAATACCGCCCTAGACCAAAATACCGCCCTAGACCGGGACACAGCTGCTAGGATACCGTTCTAATCAAGACATTTTTATCTTCCTATCTTCTTCGAGATGTAGTCTCCATTTTCTCGAAACTTCCTAGAGGCAACACCTACCTACCTTCTTCAACCATCACCTTTTGCGGAAACAACACTTCATAAGCTAAGTACCTATAAAAGTACAAATTCTCCTCACATTTGTTCATTTCCTGTGGCAGAAGAATAAAATATAAATTTGTTTTAAATCTATTTTTTTCTAAATCCTCAAATAAAAGTTGAGGGAGATATCGCCCGGGGTAAAGTTTCAAAATTTTCTTTTTTTAAGTATTTTTTTTTATTATTTGATTTATTTAAATTCTACAAGGAGTTTCTACCTTTTTCGCCTTAGTTTTTTTTAAATTCATTAGTATTTTTTATCGACGTCAAAAAGGTCAATTTTTACAACCTTTCTGTTATCCTTGTGCGACATAAACTTGGGGTCGAATCACCCTTGAGAGGAGTCTCTAGCCCGAGTCCTTCAAGCTGGAGCGATTACCGTTACAAATTAGCGCCTCTTACCGTTGTGCCCCTTCGAATCACAGGAAAAAACCCCCAATTTTTTAAATGGGAAGTATAGGCTTGTGATATTATGTCGTTTGAAAGGTCTCTCCATTCTCTGTTTAAAAATGTTATCGTTTACAAGTTTATTGCAACAATTAAGATAGAATAAAATAAAATCACGTGGTTACCGAAATTCGCTATAATATATCCAAGGAACAATAATTAGTAAAATAGAGAAGCAGTTTCGCGAGTTTGGTCATGTAAGGCATTTTGTTTTACAGGCTGCCAATTCAATGAGAGATCAAATCAAATTAGATGTGATGCTTGAGTTTGAGGGAAACCCACATACTTCGAGCAGACAGGCAATCATATTAAAAGAAAAGAAAATAAATCCCTATAAAATTATACCTACTCAGGAGCTGATCGAAGACGATTTTGATAGGAGAACTTATTTTTGTGAGCATGATGGACATGTTGGATAACAATATTATCCAATTAGAAGACGTCATGTTTTCTGATGTGTGCACTTTTCCACGGTCATGCTAATCGACAAAATTGACGCTATTGGTCAACGGAAAATCCTCACTGGATAAGAGAAGAACCCACGCAATACCCTCAAAAGGTTAATGTTTGAGCAGGGTTAGCAGGGTTTGCAGGTTTACTAACATTCTCGCTCGATAAGAATTTTAATCTAGAAACAACTATAATAGTGAAGTTGAAGTACAAGTGATCCCATTCGGAGATGCACGACGGTGACAAGTATCAGTTGAGCGGTCACCAATCTCTAAGTTTTACCCTACCAAAAATTGCTCAACACGGCTTGTCTCTGACACGGCTAAAGAAATTTTTACTTCAAACAATTCTTATCGAATTGCCAGCATAGTGAATACATTTGAAGATGTTTCGTGTTTTTTACTTTTTTAAGAGTATTAGGTCTCACATTAACACAAGGTACCACCGGTTTTCCTACAAAAGATAAATATTAAATATTTTTAAATTATTGTTTAAATATGTTTTTATTTTGTCAAGTTGTTTTAGGTATATAAATCTTTGATACCTATAAAATATGTTTAAAACATTATTAGAGTAGTAGAGCCCCGCTGTGGATTTATTAGACGACCGTGGAAATCATCCACCACTTTCCATTTTGTTGCAAGTATTAGATCGTATCAAAAATAGAGATACCATTCAACATTTAAAAGGCAAATTAACATGGTACACATTTTGAGCGAAGCACAGCTTATAGAGTACATAAAGGGTGCATAGAGGCTCTCAACAAGACATCCAAGAACATAAAAGAAAATAATACTTTGATAGGTTGTGTTTCAATTCTATTAGCTGGCAATTTTTTGCAAATATTACCTACCTGGCATACTAAGGTGATGAGTTGAAGTCATTTAAAATCATTATTTATGTGACCTCTTATTGAGAACCTTTTTCTTGAAGACAAATCTAAGGATTTTCTTAGGAAGAGATGCTACTGATGGCCTTTTTAAATGACAATTAGGGGATGAGAATTGTAAGATTATCATACCATCATATGCCTAGCCACGTTACAAAAATCAATTCAAGAGCTTATTACAAAAGTTTACCCAGATATCGACGAAGTTCATACAGTGGCTATTTTAACGTCAAAGAATGTTAAAATGGCCGGCATTAACGATAATTTATTAAAAGCATTCGTAGATTCCGTCGTAACTACGGATAATACTCTGAACTATCCCCTAGACTAGAATGTTTAAATAACCCCAATCCAGCTGGTCTCCCTCCCAACGATCTGGCTCTTAAGATTGACCTGTTTAATTAATTGTCTTACTTACCTTGAAATTTCTCTTTGTTAATAATATAAGTTTTTTCCCTTATGAGTCTCTATTTGGATTGAGAGTAGCTAACTGAATTTGTGGAGGATGGAATGTTGACTATATTGAAACACGACTGTACCAACTTCATAGCTTTTTTAGATGCTTGCGTATCAGTACTGATTGTTTCATTTTTACTAGATATGTTGAAAGTTTCTGATTTAGCTTCCAAATTATCTTTTCCAGGTTGAAGCAACCTGATATAGACAGGAAATAGGGGCGCATAATTAGGTATTTCAGGGAATATAAATTTCATAGATTCTACTTCACGATTTGAGGTTTCATACGCTTCAACCAACGAATTATTCATAAGCTCATGATATTTGTTGATAAAATTTATTGCCAAACCATACGATAGTTTATTTTCTTCATTTAATCTAACTTCGGTTTGCTTATAAGGTACTCCCGAACTTGTTTTTTTTTGGATTCATACTGCAGAAATGTGGTTCTACTAAACGATTAAATTAAGCGAAATCTTCCGTACATCTTTGATACATCACAAGAATTTTCTTTAAGCATAAAACCAACAAAAAATAATATTTCTGACATTGATTTTCTAATAATGACTGACAGCTTTTAATTTATGTTAACGACTCGACGTATGGATCCATTGAAATCATAGTAAGTCGTTGTCTCGTGTGTTTCGGGTGTATTCTTGTCAATTCTTATAAGTTACAAGTTAGTGAGGACCACTTGTATAGGGCATGTCCAGCCATGACAGCCTGTCAGCCTGCTGTGTGGTATGGGTGAATTGATGGAGGGGATAATAAAGGATAGGATTGAGGAGGAAGTTGGTAGGAATTGGGGTTTTTAGGGTAAACCAGCACGGGTTTAGGAAGGTGAAACCTTGCATCTCGGCACTGGGCAGGGTGATGGGCTTGGTGGAAAGAGTTAGGGGGGGGGGGTAGCTGGAGGAACAAGTAATTGGCCCTACTCGTGTTCTTCGACGTCGGGAACGCGTTCAACAGTGTCAGCAAATGGGCAGTGTTGAGCGCGTTGCTAAGGCTTGGAGTGGGGCAGGGGTTAGTTAATCTGGTGGAGGACTAACTGACAGGGCGTATGATTGTAGACTCCAGAAGGAGGAGGTATAAGACGGAGACTGGAGTGCCCCAGGGCTCGGTTCTTGGACCGACGCTCTGGAAGTGTGTGTTTGGTGAGGTTTGTGGGATAGTATGTGAAGAGTAGTCTTTAGCATGTCGTCTTCAAAAATCACTGACAAACGTTCCAAGGGTGAGAAAAGAAATAAAAATCAGCTTTCTTAAAAAAATATTTTACTATTATTTTCTCTTCTGTAGCTACATATATCGATGTCCGTTGAAAAAAAAATATAAATAGATTGGTAAACCGGTAGTCTTTAGCATGTCGTCTTCAAAAATCACTGACAAACGTTCCAAGGGTGAGAAAAAAAATAAAAATCAGTTTTCTTAAAAAAAATTTCTAGTTTATTTTCTCTCCTGTAGCTACATATATCGATGTCCGTTGAAAAAAAGATATAAATAAATTGGTAAACCGGTAGTCTTTAGCATGTCGTCTTCAAAAATCACTGACAAACGTTCCAAGGGTGAGAAAAAAAATAAAAATCAGTTTTCTTAAAAAAAATTTCTAGTTTATTTTCTCTCCTGTAGCTACATATATCGATGTCCGTTGAAAAAAAGATATAAATAAATTGGTAAACCGGTAGTCTTTAGCATGTCATCTTCAAAAATCACTGACAAACGTTCCAAGGGTGAGAAAAGAAATAAAAATCAGTTTTCTTAAAAAAAATGTCTACTTTATTTTCTCTCCTGTAGCTACATATATCGATGTCCGTTGAAAAAAAACATAAATAGATTGGTAAACCGGTAGTCTTTAGCATGTCGTCTTCAAAAATCACTGACAAACGTTCCAAGGGTGAGAAAAAAAATAAAAATCAGTTTTCTTAAAAAAAATTTCTACTTTATTTTCTCTCCTGTAGCTACATATATGGATGTCCGCTGAAAAAAAATATAAATAGACTGGTAAACCGGTAGTTTTTAGCATGTCGTTTTAAAAAATCACTGACAAACGTTCCAAGGGTGAGAAAAAAAAATAAAAATCAGTTTTCTTAAAAAAATTTTCTACTTTATTTTGTCTCCTGTAGCTACATATATGGATGTCCGTTGAAAAAAAATATATAAATAGATTGGTAAACCGGTAGTCTTTAGCATGTCGTCTTCAAAAATCACTGACAAACGTTCCAAGGGTGAGAAAAAAAATAAAAATCAGTTTTCTTAAAAAAATTTTCTACTTTATTTTCTCTCCTGTAGCTACATATATCGATGTCCGTTGAAAAAAAAATATAAATAGATTGGTAAACCGGTAGTCTTCAGTATGTCGTCTTCAAAAATCACTGACATATGTTCCAAGGGTGAGAAAAAAAAATAAAAATCAGTTTTCTTATAAAAATTTTCTACTTTATTTTCTCTCCTGTAGCTACATATATCGATGTCCGTTGAAAAAAAAATATCAATGGATTGGTAAACCGGTAGTCTTTAGCATGTCGTCTTCAAAAATCACTGACAAACGTTCCAAGGGTGAGAAAAAAAATAAAAATCAGTTTTCTTAAAAAAAATGTCTACTTTATTTTCTCTCCTGTAGCTACATATATCGATGTCCGTTGAAAAAAAACATAAATAGATTGGTAAACCGGTAGTCTTTAGCATGTCGTCTTCAAAAATCACTGACAAACGTTCCAAGGGTGAGAAAAAAAATAAAAATCAGTTTTCTTAAAAAAAATTTCTACTTTATTTTCTCTCCTGTAGCTACATATATGGATGTCCGCTGAAAAAAAATATAAATAGACTGGTAAACCGGTAGTTTTTAGCATGTCGTTTTAAAAAATCACTGACAAACGTTCCAAGGGTGAGAAAAAAAATAAAAATCAGTTTTCTTAAAAAAAATTTCTACTTTATTTTCTCTCCTGTAGCTACATATATGGATGTCCGTTGAAAAAAAATATATAAATAGATTGGTAAGCCGGTAGTCTTTAGCATGTCGTCTTCAAAAATCACTGACAAACGTTCCAAGGGTGAGAAAAAAAATAAAAATCAGTTTTCTTAAAAAAAATTTCTACTTTATTTTCTCTCCTGTAGCTACATATATGGATGTCCGTTGAAAAAAAATATATAAATAGATTGGTAAGCCGGTAGTCTTTAGCATGTCGTCTTCAAAAATCACTGACAAACGTTCCAAGGGTGAGAAAAAAAATAAAAATCAGTTTTCTTAAAAAAAATTTCTACTTTATTTTCTCTCCTGTAGCTACATATATGGATGTCCGCTGAAAAAAAATATAAATAGACTGGTAAACCGGTAGTTTTTAGCATGTCGTTTTAAAAAATCACTGACAAACGTTCCAAGGGTGAGAAAAAAAATAAAAATCAGTTTTCTTAAAAAAATTTTCTACTTTATTTTGTCTCCTGTAGCTACTTATATGGATGTCCGTTGAAAAAAAATATATAAATAGATTGGTAAACCGGTAGTCTTTAGCATGTCGTCTTCAAAAATCACTGACAAACGTTCCAAGGGTGAGAAAAAAAATAAAAATCAGTTTTCTTAAAAAAATTTTCTACTTTATTTTCTCTCCTGTAGCTACATATATCGATGTCCGTTGAAAAAAAAATATAAATAGATTGGTAAACCGGTAGTCTTCAGTATGTCGTCTTCAAAAATCACTGACATATGTTCCAAGGGTGAGAAAAAAAAATAAAAATCAGTTTTCTTATAAAAATTTTCTACTTTATTTTCTCTCCTGTAGCTACATATATGGATGTCCGTTGAAAAAAAATATATAAATAGATTGGTAAACCGGTAGTTTTTAGCATGTCGTTTTAAAAAATCACTGACAAACGTTCCAAGGGTGAGAAAAAAAATAAAAATCAGTTTTCTTAAAAAAAATTTCTACTTTATTTTCTCTCCTGTAGCTACATATATGGATGTCCGTTGAAAAAAAATATAAATAGACTGGTAAACCGGTAGTTTTTAGCATGTCGTTTTAAAAAATCACTGACAAACGTTCCAAGGGTGAGAAAAAAAATAAAAATCAGTTTTCTTAAAAAAAATTTCTACTTTATTTTCTCTCCTGTAGCTACATATATGGATGTCCGCTGAAAAAAAATATAAATAGACTGGTAAACCGGTAGTTTTTAGCATGTCGTTTTAAAAAATCACTGACAAACGTTCCAAGGGTGAGAAAAAAAATAAAAATCAGTTTTCTTAAAAAAATTTTCTACTTTATTTTGTCTCCTGTAGCTACTTATATGGATGTCCGTTGAAAAAAAATATATAAATAGATTGGTAAACCGGTAGTCTTTAGCATGTCGTCTTCAAAAATCACTGACAAACGTTCCAAGGGTGAGAAAAAAAATAAAAATCAGTTTTCTTAAAAAAATTTTCTACTTTATTTTCTCTCCTGTAGCTACATATATCGATGTCCGTTGAAAAAAAAAAATAAATAGATTGGTAAACCGGTAGTCTTCAGTATGTCGTCTTCAAAAATCACTGACAAACGTTCCAAGGGTGAGAAAAAAAATAAAAATCAGTTTTCTTAAAAAAAATTTCTACTTTATTTTCTCTCCTGTAGCTACATATATGGATGTCCGCTGAAAAAAAATATAAATAGACTGGTAAACCGGTAGTTTTTAGCATGTCGTTTTAAAAAATCACTGACAAACGTTCCAAGGGTGAGAAAAAAAAATAAAAATCAGTTTTCTTAAAAAAATTTTCTACTTTATTTTGTCTCCTGTAGCTACATATATGGATGTCCGTTGAAAAAAAATATATAAATAGATTGGTAAACCGGTAGTCTTTAGCATGTCGTCTTCAAAAATCACTGACAAACGTTCCAAGGGTGAGAAAAAAAATTAAAATCAGTTTTCTTAAAAAAATTTTCTACTTTATTTTCTCTCCTGTAGCTACATATATCGATGTCCGTTGAAAAAAAAATATAAATAGATTGGTAAACCGGTAGTCTTCAGTATGTCGTCTTCAAAAATCACTGACATATGTTCCAAGGGTGAGAAAAAAAAATAAAAATCAGTTTTCTTATAAAAATTTTCTACTTTATTTTCTCTCCTGTAGCTACATATATCGATGTCCGTTGAAAAAAAAATATCAATGGATTGGTAAACCGGTAGTCTTTAGCATGTCGTCTTCAAAAATCACTGACAAACGTTCCAAGGGTGAGAAAAAAAATTAAAATCAGTTTTCTTAAAAAAATTTTCTACTTTATTTTCTCTCCTGTAGCTACATATATCGATGTCCGTTGAAAAAAAAATATAAATAGATTGGTAAACCGGTAGTCTTCAGTATGTCGTCTTCAAAAATCACTGACATATGTTCCAAGGGTGAGAAAAAAAAAATAAAAATCAGTTTTCTTATAAAAATTTTCTACTTTATTTTCTCTCCTGTAGCTACATATATCGATGTCCGTTGAAAAAAAACATAAATAGATTGGTAAACCGGTAGTCTTTAGCATGTCGTTTTCAAAAATCACTGACAAACCTTCCAAGGGTGAGAAAAAAAAAATAAAAATCAGTTTTCTCATAAAAATTTTCTACTCTATTTTCTCTACTGTAGCTACATATATCGATGTATGATGAAAAAAATATATAAATAGATTGGTAAACCGGTAGTCTTTAGCTTGGGGTTAATAGAGGTGCATTTAACAATTTTAAAGCCATGTATGAATGCCAAAGAAACATAGAGAAACATTTTGTTGCTGGTTGCCGCAACCTGATTATGGAAACAGAAACAGCAAAAGTTCTGTAAATATTCTGTCCACATCAAGGTAACTCATTCTTGTGAATGTTTCGTTGTGTTTCTGAAACAGGAAACTTTGTGTCTACACCAGTGCAGTGTGTGTTCTAAACAATGTGGAACGACCAAGATTTACAGGCAGCAGCAGCTGCAATTGTAATTATTTTACAAAAACAGAAATAACGAGAACGTGCATACAAAATTTCAAAATTTGAGTCGAAAGTGTGTTGAAATTTTGAAATTTTGCATGTAGAACCCAAATCCTTTAAATTAAATCTTTTAGAAGCCCTCGAGATTAACAAAAGCAAATATTCAGGTAATCTGCTTAACGACCAAATAGATAACAATCATTCTCCCTTATTAGATCTTTCTATCTAGAAGATGTGATGGTTGTGAATAAATTTTCCAGGTTTCGTAAAGGTTTCGTAATTAATTTCATATCAAATATAACTCGTAGGTTAATTAAATATTAAACTCAAACTAACGTTAGTCTTAATAAAAACTTTTTATGTTGGCAAAAATGCGCGCTGTTGCCGCGATTAAAATGGTTATTTCAGGTTCAGTTGACGTCTTGACATTTTTGGGGTCATGTTGTGACAATTGTATATTTTGCTCATTTAATTTTTCGATTCTTTTACCTACGTGTTATTAAAAAACTGCAAAGAACTGTGAGTATTTTTTCACAAGCAGTAATGGAACTTATGGAACTATCAAGAAAAATAAACAACTGTATAAGTTTGTTTTTATTAATGAATCCTGGATTTTCCAAAATGGTGCTGTAGTTACTTTAAATTAAAAATGAATCTATTTCAAAAACCGCAAAACTTATTATATTTCCAAATATTTATATTTTTGCTCTTCTAGACAACAGCCACATAAACCTATCTTTAATTAGTAATATCCATATAAATACAAAAATACATTGCATTGTATTCTTGTACTCATTGCTCTTAAATTCATATTTTATAGTCATCGCTGCAGTGCGGGAAAGTGTATTTTACGCATCCGGATGTTTTTACTTTTCCATAATTTGCAGTTGGCAACAAAAGTGTCAATAAAGTTTTGACAAATTTTGTTTTCAACAATTTATAACAATTAGTTTAAGGAATAGCAGAATTCAAACAGTTATTAGAAACACGAACATTTATGGGGCATTTAATACAGGATTTAATTTCTACACCTGTGGAAAGTGTCAAATAATTCAAATTTGACATTTGTATTTATATCATATATCATGTTACCAACTGTCAATAGAAAAATAAATTAAATAGAATTTATATTTAAATTTTATTTTTATTTTAAATTATTCGTTACAAAAAACATTGTACCTAACTTTTTTGGGAGGGAATTTTTCTACTTCCCAAACACTTTAGGTAAATAACTATTATGATGCATAAACTCTCTAATAAATATATGACTGAAAATTATTTGTATCTATTTCTATAGAACATTTTAAAATACAAAAATTCTTGGATCATGTACTTTTAAAAGGGAAAATCGCAATTGAAAGTACTAAAAATCCGCCATTTTTTTTTAAATTTTGACAATTATGTCTAGATATCAGATGGTGGATTGAACAATGTTGCCAGTTCTCATTTCCGTAACTCATTACGGCTTGGAAATACTTTACACAAGATTTTTTACTAAAAAATTTGTGGAAGATTCAGAATTATAGAGAAAAATCCAAAAATCAATATTTTTTCACCACGACCACTATTTGGACAAATATTTTATTTGAAAAATAGTAAAATACTTTATATTCAACATGAATTTTTTCAAAATTCATGTGAAATACAAATTATTTGATGTTTTTCCGAAAAGATAAAGGTAATAAAATAAATATGTATGTACCTATATAGATAGACATAAATATCAAATAATTTGTATTCCACATGAAGTTTTCCAAAAAGGGGAAGTGAATTGTAGTTTGTGCAACTAGTGTGGATATGGACAGTTCACACGAGTCGAACAGTATATTTTTTCTACGACCCACTTAAGAAAAAATCTAGAAAATAAACATTTAATTAAACTATAATATAATCCAAAAATCAACAGTACCTAAAATTTTATGAAAATTACTATTTATAATACAAATATCAACAATAAAAGTAACTGACCAAGTGCGAGTCGGACTCGCCCACGAAGGGTTCCGTACAATTATCTATAATAAATATTCTGCTAAATATTTCAAGCGTCTACCTGTTGTCGTTATCAATATCGAGCAGAATAATTATTCAGAAATAAAATTAAATCGAAGTCTGGGCTACCGCGTCAGAGGCTAATACTTACCACTGGACTACCGATGAATATACTAACCACCTATCTATAGCGTCGAATGTATTACATAATCTTATAAAAAGTGACGTTTGTCCCCTTAAATATTCATTTTGATTTTTGAGATGATAATGTGTTATACGTCTCCTTTGCGGCTAAGCGAATATCTGGTGGAGTATTATTTATTGATTCATCACTGGAATCACTCATTTTTACTAATATTTTTCTTAAAAACTATAGAAATATTTTGACAAGTTATTTTGACGTTTCTTTGAAATTGAAAAAAAGATGAGTTGACGGGTACTAAACGCAAATGCTGATTGGTGGATTTCATATACATTCTAGGATGTAAAGTTCATATAATACCCTTCTTGGTGTGCGTCATTGACTGTTAATATCTTTCTATTACATTACGTTGGAAGAATTGGAAAAAAAGGCAGGTCTGTGATTAATCCTAATCAAAATATCACAATAATGAACCGTTTAAACGTATTATAAACGTTCACCCCAATCTTTGAAATACAAAAATTTGATTGGTTGATGTTTAGAATACGCGCAAACGCGACCTATCAATCGGGCGAAATTACATCGTTCAAAATACGATGCAGACGTTCCTTTCGTAGCGGCAATGTGTCTTTTTCTAATGTCCCACTGACAGTTCCCGTCAGGTCTGTACTTTGTTTTGTTTACGGTAAATTATTATTTATGAAAATTGAATATTGATATTATTGTTAGCATTTTATTTATTCAAATGCAGGACTATATTTACTAATATTAAATTATTTTAATATGTAAATTGAATATACAATTTGTTTTATTTTGCAGTGTTTTCATATCCCAAGTATTATTAATTTCATAGCCTTTTCGAATTTGACTGAATACGATCCTGATGATTTTATTTATCAAATTAAAGGTTAGTTATATGTCAAAATAACAAATAAAATATCGACATACCCAAAACCCGGATATACGTCACAAACGATGACGCACACCAAAAAGGCTGTTATATGAACTATATATGAAATCATGTCCGTTCAGGTAACCGAAATGGCCTAGGTACATTTTCATTCTGTAAATTGTGCAGAAACGGGATAATATACATGTGGGTGTATAAAATAATAGTTTTCATCACAATCCAACACATATCGCTTCCCGACCAACTGACACACATCAAAGTGTAACTAGAACCAAAACCTAACCTAACTTACATGAACCAAATGAAACTCAACAATGTAATAAACTAGAGAGGTTAAGCTTCGAAGTTTCATTTCATTTATTTTAAAGTAATAATATATAGAAATGTATGGATAAACTATGTGGTCCAGCTTTAAGTCTAAGTAAATCTAAGATAAGTATTATATTCTAAGGATCCTTAATATTCCAATTTTTATGATTATAAATGCAAATCATTTTATACTGTTATATATTCATGTAATCTATTACAATGCAAAATTAATTCAACTAAAAGAAAATAAACACCATTCGACAACGCCGCTAAATATATCACCTGATCACACAACAATCATGATTGGTGAACGTGTGGTATCTAGACATAAGATTTTAGTGTGTAGTTGTATAACCTATAAACAAGTGTCGAGTGAAAATAATTATTATGCTTAAAAATATTTCTGAAAATTGGCCAAATTTAAGTATTTTCTTCCGGTTTTTTTTTGTGAAACAGACTTACATTTAGTTAAAGATAATAAATAACCTTCACAGTTTAAAAAGTATCATTTTTTGAACTAAATTCGTGATTTTTAAGTAATTTCTGAATGATCCAAGGGAATTTTTGTTCTAATATACTATATTTAAGGTGAGCTATCAAACAAATTTAAAATTAACATAAAATTCCGAGGGTCGCCAAGTCTACCAGAACCGTAATTTTCATTGTATCAATATAATTCAGTTTAAAAAAAAACCTTCTGGGCAATTTTATCTAACAGGAACATTTTGAACCACGACTTGAGAGGAGTTTTTCGCAGGGGTATATTAAAACTAAAAATATTGACTAAATTGAAATCAATATAGTATATGTGAATATGGTTTGATTGATGGGCATTGATTTGTTTAATAACAATAAAAGTCAGAGAGGTACATTGACTTGATCAAACTTTTGACAGACTTTTATTACAAAAAAAATCAGTTATGACTGATGTTTCTACGAAAATAATATTTAATACAAACAATACAAACTTTTTCACTACTACGCAACGCGGATTCGTTGTTATTTTTGCAGTTTGACTGATGAGAAGAAAGGTAAGGTAATAAGTGCGGGAAATATTAAAACATGTTTGAAATAATTACAAACAGGCACCATGGCGCGCAGTGCAGGAATCTCAATTCTCAAGCGCGCCCCTACCAATGCATAAATGTTAGACTTTCAGCCTCACGGTCGAAGTAGAAACTACGTACTTTCTGCCGCATAATTTAAATGAAAATCATTTAAATTGCTGCTTTTATTTCAGAAACGTTTTATTTGTGTTTGAAAATGACCTTGAAGTGAAAACAAGGAGCATAGTCCCAGTTTATTTTGGATTTTTTGCTGCTGATGTGGTAATTTATTTCTAAAACATTTGGAGACATTTGAACAATTTCGTACTGGTTGTTTGCTTGCAGCATGCGTTAAAATATTATTTTCCTATAGTCGCGCGTAAAATGACTAATTACTATATATTCAAATGAAATCGTAAAGTCGACAAATGCCGAGGATTGTTACTTTACGCTCTAGCGTAAAAAAGGAATCTTTTTCGCTCGCTTATTTCATCAAATTTGGTGTGATTAGCCATGACGACGAAAAACAATAAATTAACGTCAATTTACCAGATACTATATACTTTATCAACCATTTTAATCGGCATTATTAATTTCTCACAACATTATAATAATTTTTATAACAATTTATATAATATTTAAAAGAAATTAAAAGGTGAATTTCAAAAGTCATTGTTATTGTTGATATCTCGGGCACGCCTCTACCTAGATCGACGGCGAATCGACAGATTCTGACTAGTCTGAACAATTCAGTAGATCTTTTTAACGCCATAAAGAAAAAGCATTCAAATACTCGCGAATTGAAATAGGTACTTAAATAGATAATAAACCAGAAAAACACAAAATGGTTATTACACGTTTTTCATATCATTTGCGAATTTCATTTTCAACCTTCAGTAATGGAAGAAATTTCTTCTGAATCAAAAATTGCAATAAATACAGTTGGTCCGGTGAATCTTTTCCCATGTGTGAAATTATTCACATACTACTTTGTGTAGTACGTCTCTTTTCTACTCACAGAATCTAAACCCCCGAAATGAAACCGTTTGTTCCATTACAACATAATATAACAGACAGAGATAGCCATATGATGAATGTGGGTGATTAGGTGTAACCCACACAACAGAAGTTCTATGGTTTAACCGCGAATTTGTATATTGACAGACCAAAGACTTTGTTTACATTTTTATTTTACATTTTTATCCATTTTTTTGCCCCTTGCATATACATTTATTTCAAAAACAGTTGTTATAACGACTAACTTATACCTGAGTGTTCGAATTATTGTGGTAAGTAAATATTATTTATCTACTTTTTATTTATTTACTTCGTAATGAAAACTAACCTTAAATTGACATTTCATTATGATTCTGGATAGAACTCCATCAAACTGAAATATATGAAACATATTTTGCTGCCACCAATGTAGAAAATATTGACCTCATTTTCCGAAAGACCAGAACTATTTATGAATGGTTTTTATTTTTAGAATATGCCTGGAAAAACGTTGAAGTCGCAAGCACAGGAGCTGGTCCTGAATGTGTTGGAGTATTTTGAGCTAGAAAAAAGAAATGGAGGACCTTTGGAACCACATTCATGTGTTCAAGAGGTAACATAAATATTTAAGTGCATAGACGTCAAAAAATAATAGTTCAATACTATTAAACGCTTTACAAAATTAGAAAAATTAATTTCCAAAGAGCAACAACTACTTCTCGAGCTATATGCCCCGACAGACATTGAATTACACTTCTAAAGTAAACGGGGTTGGTGTTGAACTATTATTTTTTGACGTCTATATATCACGCTTTACTAATAAGACAATTATTTACAGTTAACTGTAATTAAGTAAATTTAAGTGCATGCTTGTTTAGCAATATACTTATTATTAAACAATTTTTTTATGTTAGAGGGTAGCTGCTGCTTTGAAAATATCTCGACGAACAGTATATGCTCTAAAAAAAAAAGAAAAGAAAATAATCCAATTCTTTCAAGCCCAGGCAAAAGCAGAACTCGTTCTAAAACTAATACAACTGATCTACCTGAGGGAGCTAAGATGGCAGTACGGAACACATTATATGATATGTACCAACAGAGTAAATATCAAACTATTTAATTAGAATTTTTTGGTAAAATGTAGGTGTAGGTATTTTGTAATGAGTATTCAAATCATGGTATATTCAAGAAAAATTTAGCAAGGTATTTATATAGATTTTAGTAGTTTTGTGACTACATCACAATTTAATTCAACTATTAAATTTACCTTATTTTTGAACAGTCAAGGTGTAACGTTAATTTCGTTCACTTTACTTCCCTCGATTGAATTAATAAATTATCGTATGGGCGGCGAATAGCCAGTCCTTTCTCATACCCAATACCGAGAAATGTTTCAAGGCTGAATATATTTACTGTCGACGAGAGTCGAAACCAACGTTTCTATGCGCGCTGATCGAAGTCCGTCTGTCGGAAAATAGTCACGTCTGATTTGAAATTCCCACTTCGATCTCGTGTCTCTTCTTCTACCAATTATAAATCAAATATGAATCAAGAATTCACTACTGAAAGGTAAATTCCTTTCCTGGTCAAAGCGTATGAGCGTGACACGAACATGAGACGTAAGTCGGTTGTCGTTCACATGATTTCGTGTATTTAAACAAGTGGCAAAGGGGTTTCGTTCTTCTTTTTCCGGCGAACATGTGCTATTGAAGCCTTTCTGGCTTATCTTATCTTATCTTAGAAGTGCATTCATTTGAGTGGTAAGTCGTTTCGCTTAAATGTATAACTAACTCTCCTTTCTTAATAGCTTCTTCCTTCCTATCTTTATTATGTAGCAATGTCATTCCAGTGCCAGGAATAATATATATCGATATGAATTTATTTTTTTCTTTCAGGTTTTTTTATATTACCTATTTAAAAATATCTATTTAAAAATATATACGTATTTAAACAAATGTATGTATTTACCGGTGCAGAATCGGTTATTCGATTTTATCGTTTTCATTTATTTATTTCATTTATTGCTTTCTTTGAGTATTTCTTTTATCTAAAAAAATACAGGATGTATGAACCACGTTGTCAAATAATTTTCTTCAACATTAAATATTATCTGTACTGTAATATCATACTTCAATACTTCAGACATCCTGGATTTTAGTTAAATTGGAAAATTATTCCTGATACTATATTTGTTCCCCAGCACTTTACCTGGGATACTTTATCCGGGATACTTTACCTGGAGCACTTTACCTGTGCAACGGCTACTCAGGTTAGAGAGCACCTCAGGTGTAGATTCTGAGACCAAACTAGTATAAATTCAGAGAGTAGTCTTACCGGTTCGCGGGTAATTCTACTTGAAATTCAATTAAGGTGAAATAAAGATAAACTATGTAAATTAGGAAAGGTAAGTGGGCGCCACTCTGAATAATACTAGTTTATTTGTTATTCACCTCTGCATTATAGCGACAAATCCTGGAAGATTGGAAGGGAAAAAAACTATATGAACAACGTTATTAAATTTACAAGTTGTATATTTTCAAACAAAATTAAATATCAAAAAAAATGAATAGTCGACATATGTTGTTGTATGTTGTGTTGGAGAGCAAGAACTATTGTACTTTCCTGTTGTAGTGTCTCAGGTAAGGGTCCCGGTAAAGTTTCGGGTCCTGGTAAAGTTTCGGGTCCTAGTAAAGTTTTAGATCCTGGTAAAGTTTCAGGTCCTGGTAAAGTTTCGGGTCCTGGTAAAGGTTCAGGTCCTGGTAAAGTTTCAGGTCCTGGTAAAGTTTAGTCCCAGGTAAAGTTTCAGGTAACGTGTCTCAGGTAAGTGTCCCAGGTAAAGTTTAGTCCCAGGTAAAGTGCACTCAAATGAATGCACTTCTAAGATAAGATAATATAAGCCAGAAGGCTTCAATAGCACATGTATGCAGGAAAGAAAAGAACGAAACCCCGTTGCCACTTGTTTAAATACACTAAATCATGTGAACGACAACCGACTTACGTCTCATGTTCGTGTCACGCTCATACGATTTGACCAGGAAAGGAATTTACCTTTCAGTAGTGAATTCTTGATTCATATTTGATTTATAATTGGTAGAAGAAGAAGAGACACGAAATCGAAGTGGGAATTTCAAGATGGGCGTGACTATTTTCCGACAGACGGGCCTCGATCATCGCGCATAGAAACGTTGATTTCGACTCTCGTCGACAGTAAATATATTCAGCCTTGAAACATTTCTCGGTGTTGGGCATGAGAAAGGACTGGCTATTCGCCGCCCATACGATAATTTATTAATTCAATCGAGGGAAGTAAAGTGAACGAAATTAACGTTACACCTGGGATACTTTATCCGGGATACTTTACTTTACCTGGAGCACTTTACCTGGGATACTTTATCCGGGATACTTTACCTGGAGCACTTTACCTGGAGCACCCTACCTGGGTTACTTTACCTGGAGCACTTTACCTGGGTCACTTTACCTGAGACACTTTACCTGGAATACTTTACCTGGAATACTTTATCCGGGACTTCAAGTTTTCCGACAACTTCTCTACAAGCGTATCTACAACAACAAGAAGAACAGGGAAGTACAATAGTTCCTGCTCTCCAACACAACATATGTCGTCATCCAATAACTAGTCAATTTTTTTTATTTTTTTTTATTTCATATTTTTTTTGAAAATATACAACTTGTAAATTTAATAACGTTGTTCATATAGTTTTTTCCCTTCCAATCTTCCAGGATTTGTCGCTATAATGCAGATGTGAATAACGAATAAACTAGTATTATTCAGAGTGGCGCCCACTTACCTTTCCTAATTTTCATAATTTATATTTATTTCGCCTTAAATAAATTTCAAGTAGAATTACCCGAGAACCGGTAAGACTACTCTCTGAATTTGTACTAGTTTGGTCTCAGAATCTACACCTGAGGTGCTCTCTAAACTGAGTAGCCGTTACAAAGGTTAAAACATTAATGAAATGAACAAACATAATATCATTAAAAATATAGTATTTGTTCAAATTGAATCTGTACTATAATTTTTGTTTTTGTTTTAGAGAAGCATGTTACTTTGACTACCTTAAATTGTAAATTGAGGGAAAGCGAAATTGTATCTATTGGCAAAACATCTCTCAGCACTTTGTTAAAAACATTGGGATTCAAATATAACAAAGATGACAATCGGAGAACTTTAATGGAGCGGACCAGTATTGCAGCCTTGAGAGCCAATTTTCTGCGTAATTATATGGAAAACCTTTCAAGTACTCACCCAAGAGAATTTGTATTTTTGGATGAAACATGGATCTATTCGAAGGGAAATAAAACAAAATCTTGGCAAGACCACAGCACTAAGAGTGTACGTAAACCAGATGGTTATGATGGTAAACGTTTTATAATTGTCCATGCTGGTTCTACCAAAGGATTTGTCTCTGAAGCAAGTTTATTATTCTGTTCAAAATCCAAAGTAGCTGATTACCATGGAGATATGAACAATGAAATATTTATGAAATGGATAAGTACTCAATTAATTCCCAACTTAGAAGAGCCATCTCTTATTGTTATGGATAATGCTCCATATCATAGTGTTCTTTTAGAAAAGCAACCATCTACCAATTGGATAAAAAATGAGATTGTTACATGGTTGATAACAAACAACATTAAGTTTGATACAAAACTTACAAAACCTGAATTGCTACAAATTGCAAAAATGAATGGAAAAGAAAACGTGTATATAATTGATGAGTTACTATGAGAACATGGTCATGAAGTGCTGAGACTACCGCCATATCATTGTGAATTCAACGCTATTGAATTAATTTGGGCAAATTGCAAGTCATATTATAATAAATATATTGGTAAAGATGGGTATTCAGATAGTTCTGTTATAAATATGTGGAAAGAGGCACTGAGACAATGTCATCAAAAAATTTGGGAAAAATGTGTTAGGCATACCCATGAAATTATTCAAAAGTGGTATGCCCGAGAGCAGAATATAGTTGATATTAGCATTCAACCAATTACAATAGATATAAATACTGGTGATAGCTCTGATTCTGACTATGAGAAAAATTAAATAAAATCTATTGTATATATATATGAGTCTTAAATATACATATTTAAAATATTAATTATTTATTTTTACAACCCAAAAGATTTTTATTTTTCATTGTTGAACTGTATGGGTGGGATGGCCCAATAGTAATGGTTGCCAGCCATAACCCTAACAGGGCAATACTGATTTGCAAAGTTTCTACTGAGGAAGTTGTTATTAATACTAACTCTTATGCAAGTAAATTTGCTTAAAAGCAAGTTTGCAGAATAGCCCCATAAAACTCTGGAATACTAACAGTTTTTTCAAACTAAAGGTTTAGGTAGCACATTGCTAAATGGCTGTAAAATATTTACAAATATCCATTACACCAGCTTCAATACAATAATAAATAACGTTCACCGTCATTTTAGCCACATCCTAATTAAACCATCAATCTACGACCTACGTGTTACTTAATGTATTGATTTATTGCGTTTGTATATGAATGATGACGCATTGGGAATGATTCACCGGATATACTGTAATTGTAACAATAATTGTACTTTCATATTTAACATCAATAAATAATATGACAACCAAAATGTCAGAGTATTATCTTAAATCATAATCCACTCCTGTTATAACCTAAGATAATATAAAAAACTGTTTTAATTATTAAAAGGGCGACTGTAGAAAAAATTATGTGTGCATTTCGAGCGTAAAGTAAAATTGCCGCTTTCTCAAGCAGCAATCTGTTACTTTACGCTCTAAATACACAAATAACTATTTTATCGTTTTCCGTTGGTGAGATATTCAGATGTTTCCATACTTTGAACTAACCCTGTATAGAAAATTACAGTGAAAGCTGGTTAACTGAAATCTCTAGGGATCAAGATTT